>OY730481.1:50452005-51042966 GCA_963422695.1 Xylophagus ater
GTACCTTTACTAGGCGTAATTTGTGACAGTGAACTTAATTTCAGGTTACATATTGACTCATTGGTTCACAGAGTCAATTCGTTATTGGGTTTTATTAAGCGTTGGTCTAAAGAATTTTCAGATCCTCACATCACTAAATCCCTCTTCATATCCTTGGTTAGACTTATACTTGAATATGCCAGTTAAGTTTGGTCACCATATCATAAAGTGCACATCAACAGATTAGAGTCGGTTCAGCGAAAATTCATACGCTTTGCATTAAACGATTTGCCTTGGAATGACCCTTTCTTGTTACCCACCTACCAAGATAGGTTAAGGTTGTTTGATGTGAAATCTTTTGAGGAACGGCGTCGGGTGGTTGATATTGTTTTTATTGACCAATTGTTCAATGGCGCTATTGACGCTTCTGCTCTGCTGGAAAAGATACCATTAAACATTAATCTACGCTCTTTGAGGTCTGTGGAATTATTTAAAACTTTTCACCACAGAACGGATTATGGTAAAAAACGAACCGATTTCCCGAATGATTAGGGCCGTAAACGCTAATGCGTTTGATTTTAATATCAGTAAAGTTCGTTTAAAGAAATGTTTATACAATTCCGGTTGATGCTTGAGCTTTCGCATACCCAAACATTCATGAATGATATGTCCAACACGAACCTTTGATATCTTTAGAGTGTCAGCTATCTCGATCAACTTCACTTTACGGTCATCCAAAATTATTTTGTGGATTTTTTTGATGTTTTTGTTCGTAACAGCCTCTTTTGGAGGTCCACTGCGTTCATCGTCTTCGGTGCTCATATGGCCTGTACGGAACTTAACAAACCACTTACGAATGGTTGCTTCGCCTGGCGCAGAGTCCGGATAACACTCATCAAGCCACTTTTTGGTATCAGCAGCATTTTTTCATTAAAAGACAGTGTTTCATTAACACACGAAATTCCTTTTTATCCATTTTCTTCAAAATAACAAAAGTTGCTTCACTCAAAATGCTATATCTCACAAACTAATAGTCCAACAGCTGTCATATTTATACACGTATCTTTTAAAGGTTGGTACTAACGAAAAATGATACGGATTTAATTCTAGTGGCGCCCTCTCATAGAAACGATACGAACTTTTCAGCCCGGCTGTTATATATTAGCCTTACAGCTAGGTGCTACCAATCGAGGGATCTTGGTCCGACTCTCCGTGATTACAAAATTTTTTTTTTTCAAAAAATTTCTAAAATTTTGTAAAAACCAGGACTGGCATTCTGTACGGCGAGAGGCGATATTCGCTTATTCGCTCGACTTAATTTTGTTAATTACCAGTAATTTGTAAACTGAAATTCGTAGCAGTCCTTAGGGCGAATAGTCCTCCAGTTTAAGTTATAATATCTGACATTTATTCTAATTTTTTCTACTATTTTCCTAAAAAAAAAAAAAACAAATCAACTATACTTTAGAATATGGAAAAAAACATTTTCCATTTGCTTAAAAGTCGTAGTCCTCCTTGTTTTCCGGAAAACTTCATATTTATCTTTATTGTTTTGCAATATTTGATTTTCAACCCTATTTGTGTTAGCTTTATTGGGGAATTACTATATCTTTCGTATATTAAAAAAGATTGTGAACTTTGAAAATGTTTTCTTCTCCAAATCGGAGAGGGTGTATTTTTTGTTTCGCGGCATAACTAAAAGTATATTATCGATAAAATTGTTGTAGTACCGCGAAATGTCTTTTGGTGGCTATGGTTTTCTTGAGTACTTTTTGAAAAGCTCTAGATTTATTTAATACGATTGAAAGAAAAACTTTGCGAACGTTCCGAATGTTACACGCACACAAATGATATTTTCATTTCATAGCGGATAGAAATTTTTCCGCAGTACAATTTTTTGTATATAAATTTTTATGATATTGAAAATTCAGTCCACAAATTGATTACTGAAATTATTTTTTATTATTATTCACTTCCGATTGTTATCAATTGGATTGTTTATTGGAAATACATAGTGAAATGAAAATTAAGTTCTAAAAAGTGTCTCAGTATACGTATTCCTTGAAAGCAAGGCTAGGAAACTGGAAAATTCAATTTCCGAGTCTTCGTAGTGAGTGTCCGCTGATTACTAGAAAACTTCAAGATTCCGTCGTGGAACTCGGGTTGGTACAGATTCTGGAGAAGCGTGCGTAGGACAATTTAACAAAGCTAAGTTCAGAAAAAATCGAGCTAAATGGATATGCTTCAGTAAATTTTAAATGTATTATAAAAAAAGCAATTAGAAAAATTAAGAATTGAAAATAATCTGTGAGGAAATAGAAGGAGTTCCTAGTGCTGTGCAAGACTTCGCAAAACTTCAGGACTCCCTTAATCTACCTGGGATCTGTCAACTTGATTCTGGTGACTATAATAATATATAATTAACTGAATTCTTAATTTTTCCCACTCAAATTTACATCATTAAAAGAGTTCTATAGAGATCGAAACAAATGATAATCTGATGATGCAAAGGAAGAGGACTATATAGCGAATATATGAAAAGTAACCGAAAAGAGTTTGGTTGGGAAAATCTCTTAATTTTTCTTGGGTCATCAGAAATATAACAGGTGGGCTGAAAAATTCGTATTGTTTCTATGAGAGGGCGCTACTAGAATTAAATCCATATCATTTTTCGTTATTACCAACCTTCAAAAGATACATGTATAAATTTCCACAGCTGTCGGACTATTAGTTTGTGAGATATAGCATTTTGAGTGAAGCAACTTTTGTTATTTTGAAGAAAATGGATAAAAAGGAATTTCGTCTGTTAATGAAACACTGTTTTTTGATGAAAAAAAATGCTGCTGAAACCAAAAAGTGGCTTGATGAGTGTTATCCGGACTCTGTGCCAGGCGAGCAAACCATTCGTAAGTGATTTGTTAACTTCCGTACAGGCCATATGAGCACCGAAGACGATGAACGCAGTGGACCTCCAAAAGAGGCTGTTACGGACGAAAACACAAAAAAAAAAAAATTTTGGATGACCAAAAAAGATATCAAAGGAACGTGTTGGACATATCGATCATGAATGTTTGAGTATGCGAACGCTCTGTGCAAAGTGGGTGCCGCGCGAGCTCACAATCGACCAAAAACAAAAACGAATTGATGATTCTGTGCAGTGTTTGGGGCTCTTCAATCGTAATAAACTCGATTTTTTGCGTCGATATGTGACAATGGATGAAACATGGCTGCATCATTTCACTCCTGAGTCCAAACGACGATCAGCCGAGTGGACTGCACGCGATAAACCGAATCCAAAGCGTGGAAAGACGCAACAGTTAGCTGGCAAAGTTATGGTATCTGTATTTTGGGATGCGCATGGAATAATTTTCATTGACTATCTTGAAAAGGGAAAAACCATCAACATCGACTATTATATAGCGTTCTTGGAGCGTTTGAAGGACGAAATCACGAAAAAACGATCCCATTTGAAGAAGAAGAAAGTGTTGTTTCATCAAGACAATGCACCGTGTCACAAATCAATTAAAACGATGGCAAAATTGCATGAATTGGGTTTCAGCCCACCTGGTAGTATTTATGGTCTACTAGCATTATTATGATGAAACACAAAACTTTTGCGATTCATTAATTCTGGACGTTTTTGTTTGATCGTTTTCAAAGCTCGATTTCGATATATTAAGATTCTGGGAAATCTCTCTCAACACCGATAAACACCGATTAGACTTGATCAATGTCCATCAATATGGTAATCAACAACGCTATGACTTTTTGGTCCATCCTAATAAATAACTAATGTCTTAATGTACAAAAAAAAATATGTCTGTCACATCTTACAAATTCACCTGAAAATAGGCAATTTCTAATTTTTTTGACTGATATGATAGGGGAAAGAGGGATTGCCAGTGTTTCATAGTGGAGCACAGATTTGGCGTGTTATAAAAGGGTAGACTTGATGGCGATATAATAGAGGGTTGGAAATTAATGGCGTCTAATCGAGGGTTGGGTGAAAATTTAGTTTCTTTTTCTAGATTTTTTAAGAAACTACAAAATCATATTTTTTGAGTCTTGGGATTATTACATTTCCCTCGTTCTGGGGAAAACCGTAGTGAAAATGAATGTTACATATTTCATGTACTTTATTGAGTATTTCCTAAACATCCTTTTAATTTACGACATCATATAAAATTATACAAGCCTCAATAATCCTGATGAAACTTTTTTTTAAGCTTTTTTTTAACTTTCGTACAGTCTTGTTTAATTTCTTGAATAAAACTTTTCAAATATCACAAAAATAACATTGGTAGTCGTCGTCAACATCGTTGTCATCATCCCTTCTGATTATACATTTTGCTATTTCAAAAGATGCTTTAACTATGAACACTCATAAAACCAGGACATGAATCCTTAATGACAACAAGATTATTATGTATTCGTTCTTTTGATAATAACAGACTTTTTTCTAACATGATGGCATCCACCATCATCTGTAATCACCACGAATCCATTAAATTCTCTCGAATTCATTCTTCCTTCCTTCCCGTTTTTTGTTATATATAGTTGATTACAATCCTGTGATGTGATGACACCTTGAACTTTCTTCCAAAATTTCGTACTTATTTTTTGTTATAAAAGGAGAATAACTTTGAATGAGTTAAAATTTAAGATTTCCTGATTCATTCCGAAGTTTTGATGAACAACAATAGATGCAAACATCTATCATCATCGGAATAAATTGATATGATTTCATTTTAAATAGAATCTTAAATGTTGAGGAATGGAAAATCATATAAACATTCAAAATAGGTCCCAAATTATGGAGTCTAGCTACAGGAATGTTATAAAGATGATATAAAATACAGACTGCGGAAGAGAAATTCATGAATATACGAAATAGTTTAAGCAATAATTGTGAAAAGCTAAGACCAAGGATCAAATTTGGATCACATCAGTTACTAGCAATGAGGTTCTCTAAATATCCTCGACCCAGTGATCATCCGATGATCATGTAAGTATGTAGTACTCGAAATATTCCTTATCAGGTTCAATAAATGCTTTGGCAAAGAAAGACACAAACCGATTGTACATAAATGATAGTATTTTAAAAATGATGGGCAATCATCTATCTTTCAGTTACTGTTCACGAATTTCGAGAAACAACGCGAATCCAATAAAAAGTTCGCTCACATCTCACATAATGATTCAAGCTCAAGCTTTCCACGTTTGTGCGTTTCTCTACTAACACATATTTATGAATATAACCTATTGCGGTTAAACAAAAACTTTTGTTAAGCATTGTTCCTTCTCCTATGTAAGCAACGTTAAATTAGGTAACTAGCTGTCTCCACATGACATAAATTCCATCAGAGAAACTGTTATGTCTGCTGTTCTGTCCTGTGGAGATAAAATGTTATGACAAAATCGATTCACCAATATTCCTAACTGACATTTACTAACATACTAATATCTTACTGAATTTATGTTGTGTGGAGATGGCGTGTAACATGATGGTTTTCCGCAAAGAAAAAATATATGTAAAATGTCTTTAATAGTAGGCAGATTTTCATGAAACTTGGAATATATATCTCAGATGAGACAGGTTCAAAGATATGATATGTCTTCACTCAGTAGAGGGCTTGTGGGAGGCTAAATATCTATAAAAATCTTTTGTGCGAATATTTAAGTCTGTTTTATTTGCCACTTGCTCTGGGGCAGAGCAAATTTTTACATTGAAAACAAAAACAACAAAAGAGCAAATCCTACACTATTTTCAGAGCAGGTGTAAACTATTGCAACCGAATTAGTTCAGTTTTCTACCATAAAAAGTGTATTAGCTAAAAGCTTCTCATTTCATTACAATATTATTGCTAAGCAGCGCTACAAACGTTTGAATTAAAGCTTTCTCCTAATCCTGCTCATTTTATTTGCCACTTACCCTGCACCAGGGTAGGGTATGGCAAATAAAACAGACCTTATATGTTTAAAGACTGTTCCAAAAAGAGCATCAAATTTATTTCGTATAAATTGAAGTAAGGTATTTAACTGTGGCATTTTCGCTTGACAATTGTCAATAATAATGTTGTCCCTTTGTGCAACGTTCCCTAATTAGTTATCATAACAACGACAGATATCCAAATCCGGTATTTTTATTGGGACACCATTTACATATGTATTTTAAGGAGATTTTATACTTATGCGAGTTTGTCTGCGGCATCCTGTACTTGATTTACATATACAATATTATTTAAAGGTGTAAACTGTATTATAACAAATTTATTCTTTTGATATATTTCATCATCTCCCAGAAGACGTGTAAATAACGTAAATGGTAATTTGAGATGTCAATAAACCGGTAAGATTTAGCTATATGGTTATATATCCTCAAACTAATATCAAGAATAGAATTTAAGTTACAGAACCGCAACGATAGGGTTATCCAATTTGAGTTTCCTATGTTGGCAGCACTGTAAATCAAGCAGTTGTCTATAACCAGTTGCTTTCAAAGTGTCAAATATCAGCTGGTAACAACACATTTACGAAATGGATTGCTTAACTACCGCTCAACATGTTAAAACTGTTCAATTGTTCTACAGAAATTATAATTCTGTACGAACTGTGTATCGAAATTTACGGAAAGATTATGGTCAATTTAATCGTGTTCTACTGAGTAAACGATTCGTAACGTCGTGAAAAATTTTGAAGATACTCGGAGCATTGGAGATAGGGTAAGGCCTGTCTATCGTCGTGGCATTCGTTCAACGGAAAATATTGTTGCTATAAGTGAATGTGTGGCCGATGACCAGCAATTGTCGTTTCGTCGGCGTTCGAAGATTTCGGGGTTTTCTTATGGCTCTCTTTGGCACATTTTAGACCAGGACTTGCATCATATAAAAATTCAGTTAATACAAGAACTGCAGCCCAGAGACTATGGACAGCGAAGAATTTACACAGATTTGGTATTACAGCAGCAAGAAGTTGATGCTGATTTTTCGAAGAAAATCCTATTGTCTGATGAGGCACATTTCCATCTACCTCTTTCTGGGTGTGTTAATAAACAACATTTTGCCGCATATGGGAAGATGAAAATCCTCATGAGATTTACAAGATACCATTATATGACCAAAAAGTCAGGTGGCGTCATTGCGCCTTACATTTATGAAAACGATCCAGGTCAGACTGTTACAGTTAATGGTGAGCGATATAGACGTATGATAATCGATTATTTCTGGCACGAAATCGAAGATATTGATATGGAAGACATGTGGTTTCAACAAGACAGCGTATCTAGCCACACAGCAGGTGCAACGTTCGATGATTTGCGTGAAAAGTTCCCAGGTCGTATTATTTCACGTTTTGGTGGCGTCAACCGGCCGCCAAGATCATGCGACTTAACGCCGTTGGATTTCTTTTTGTGGGATTACGTTATCGTATCTACGCCAAATAAAACCCGAAACGTTGGAGCATCTAAAAACAATATACGCCAAGTTATTGCCGAGATACAGCCCGAAATTTAGGAAAAAGTCATGGAAAATTATCTCGAAAGGATCGGTTGCTGCAGAGGCGGTCCAGAAGCGGTCATTTAATTGATATTATTTGTCATAATTAATCAAATATATAACATTTGTGATTCAACAAAATAAAATAAGTATATTTCGTTAAATTTGTGTGTTTTAGAGTTCAAAAACTGAAGTTGGATCACCCTTTATAAGTGTATTGAAAGTGTGTCTTACGTAATTTAGGTAGTTCTTGGGAGATATAACTTCATATCTAGTATGGAAAAGGGGTTGAAATTCTGAGTTATCTTATATTCAAAGCAATGAAAAATTAATGAAGTGTCAGGAAATGAATTCGCTTCGTAGGTGTTCATCTATTTAATTTCAATCTAGACAACAAGAGAATGACTAAAAATAGTTGAAAGAGTTAAAAGACAAAAATCAGCGAAATCTAATTTTAGTATGTATTTCTCTTATGGGGCCCGAAACTTTTCTTTTAATAATAAATGAAAATGTTCCTTAATCTTTTGTCAAATCGATTAATTTTATGGCGATTGTAATTATAGTTGTTTAAAAGAATATTTAACAAATTGGTGTCGAAAATTCTAATGGATTTATTATTTTAAGATGAAATAAAAACGACATAGGGTAAATGGACTGCCACCATCCTTTCTAGTATATTATTTCAAGATCGCAAAGATGCTCCAATGTTTGACGTTTAAAAGGTGATTGTCCTATAATGCCAAATCAAATAGGAAGCGAATTTTTCGTACTCCAGGTGACCGACCTATTTGTCAGTACAAAGCAAGAAGCGTACCAAAATGTTGCTAATGTAAAGAGAAATTGAGAGCTATTCGACCAAAATACGTCCTAGTAAACGTTTACGACTTTTAAAATGGCTAAAGATTGTTCGACAAACATATGGAGGTTTTATCTGGAATCGTTGCATTCGGGAACCTATTGTTTGGGTTTTTATAATTGAAGAACAGAAGATTGTAAAGGCTTTTAGAATTAAACAAAAAGCAGCTCAAAAAGTTGCTTAAAAGGGCTTTAAAGTCGCCCAGAAAGCTAAAAAATATAAAATAATTCTTATTAACAACAAAAGCTAGTCCTTATTATGAAGGATTCTTAACAGCCTCAACATTTTATTTTAGTATTAACAATTAATTGCCCAATCTCCTGAAATAGGTCATCATGACTAGTGTATCGAGCTTCGAATACCGATCACTCGATTCTCCAGATAATTGATAATTGAACTACTCGACGATTATATTTGAATTTTTTTGTACCATAAAGCTACATTTCCATTTAATGCATTAAACTTTAAATGAAATAACTGATTTGAATGAACTGCAAAGAATAATACAGTCTGTTGTTCCACAAGTGGATGAAATCTCAGCGTTGTTGTATATTGTATTGGGCCTTAGCACGTAGGCCTTACTGACCCATTGTACTTCCTCCTAATTGGCTGAGGTCTCTTCTCCGAATCGGTTAGTCCTTCTATTGAAGCACCCGATTCTTTCTAGGTAAGTTTCGATGAGTTTTCCATAAATTTTGGGCGATATCTTGGCAATAACTTGGCTGTTATTGTTTTTTAGGTACTCCAACGTTTCGGGTTTGTTGGGGTACACACGACTGTTAACGTAACCCCATAAAAAGAAATCCAACGGCGTTAAGTCGCATGATCTTTGCGGCCATTTGACGCCACCAAAACGTGAAATAATGCGACCTGGGAAGTTTTCACGCAAAACATTCAACGTTGCACTCGCTGTGTGGCATGTTGCGTCGTCTTGTTGGAACCACATGACTTTCGCATCTTCGATTTCGTGCCAGAAATATTCAGTTATCATTACGGTCTGATCCAAACCGTTTTCAAAAAAGTAAGGCCGAATGATGCCGCCTGACCACAATGCACACCAAACAGTCACTTTTTGGCCATGTAATGGCGTCTCGTGAATCTCATAAGGATTTTTATCTCCCCATATGTGGCAATTTTGCTTATTAACACATTCAGAGAGGTGGAAATGTGCCTCATCAGAGAAAAGGATTTTCTTTGAAAAATCAGCATCAACTTCTTGCTGCTGTAATACCAAATCTGCTTAAATTTTTCGCTGTCCATAGTCTCTGGGCTTCAGTTCTTGTGTTAGCTGAATTTTATACTGATGTAGATGCAAGTCCTGGTGAAAAATGCGCCTAAGGGAGCCATAAGAATACCCCAAAAGCTACAAACGCCGACGAATCGACAATTGCGGGTCTTCGGCCACACTTTCACTTATATAGCAGCAATATTTTTGGCTGAACGAACGTCACGACGATGGACAGACCTTAACCTATCTCCAATGCTTCTAGT
The DNA here is from genome assembly GCA_963422695.1 of Xylophagus ater. Lineage (NCBI taxonomy): Eukaryota > Metazoa > Arthropoda > Insecta > Diptera > Xylophagidae > Xylophagus > Xylophagus ater. The sequence continues at coordinate 50,461,825 of OY730481.1, forward strand.
AACTTCAAATCCTTCACTCAGTAGGACGATTAAATTGACCATAATCTTTCCGTAAATTTCGATACACAGTTCGTACAGAGTTGTTATTTCTGTAGAACAATTGAACAATTCTAACGTGTTGAGCGGTAGTTAAGCGATCCATGCCATTTGATACTTTGAAAACCACTGCTTATCGACAGCTGCTTGATTTACAGTGCTGCCAACATAAAAAACTCAAATTGGACAACCCTACATTTTCGAGGGAGCTGTTTCCAAATTGGTGATAACTCCAATATGTAAAATATAATATGTATATCCAAGCAACACCGAGTTTTTAAAATAGTGTACTGTCAACCAACTTAGACATGTGAATACTGTTGAAGCCAGGAACTCGGAGTTGATCTCGGGACCTCCGAACTGCTAGCAATCTCTAGTTCTTTAACTGCTAAAGAGCAATTAAATCTATTTAGTTGTACTTTGACTGATATTCTATAATTGTTCATTCTTAATCGATGACAGCTTAATCTTGTAATTGTCCAAAAAAACGAAAAAGGATATATCCTAATGATTTCGAAAATCCTAAAAAAAAATCCTTGTACAATAACTCGTATATAAATATTGACAGGCCTTAGTAGACGTAAAGAGAAGATGGAATTCCGATCAAGGGAGACTGATGGTAAGAACTAAAGTCTAAAATCAGGATGATAAGAAAATTCTTCCAATATTAGAAGAATCATTAATAGAGAGCTGTTTTATATGGCATGGCATTGGATATTTACCAACTTCCATATATATTCTCAATGGAATGAGACAGAAACTTTGAAGGGGTGTGTTCATGTTCATGGATTTTCCTTTTTTGATTTCGAAGGGTGGATTTGACAGAATGAAGAAACTAATATCACCCTACCGTCTTGTTAATTCTATTGATGTGCAGATTATTGCTGGGTCGACGAGGACTATATATATCTAGTGAACCAATATATAGTAAGCATGTTACATTCATTTATATAAAACAAAAATAAGGGAAAACGTTTTCGATTGGGACCTTTTGGAAGATATTTTTAATTTTGACATTTTTAACTGGTTAAAAAGGGGTTTATTCCTTTGTATTTAATTGTCTTAGTCAAATGTCGTTAATTCCAATTATTCTAAAAGTTTCTTAAATGGATTTTACTCAACTTTAAGGCTCGCCGCATACTTGAGCTAAGCTATGCGGGCAAGCCTCGCTGTAGTTACATAGCTTAGCTGTGTTCGTTCACCCCGTTGCAAACTTGAACTAAGCTACGCAGTGATATTTTTGGTAAATTCATTCCATCAGTTCTATATTTGAGCCGTCAGAGAGATATAATGTGCGATGACAGTATCGATGAATTGTTATTACTAGACCTAGATTCCGAATCAGGTTTGAATGAAGAGGAATTTGAACAAGACATTTTATTGAGTATTATTGAAAGGAAATGGAAAAGAAGCGTTTGGTGTTCACCATTTGTGATGAAACATCTATGAAATATGACGAATTTTATACTCTTTTGCCCGATTTAACCGATCCCGAGTTCTTTAAATACTTGCGGTTAAGAAAGAAGCAATCTGAGGAAGTTTACGACTTAATAAAAAAAGATATAGAAAGTCGAAACGTTCGCGGCCTTTCATAGACATACTACACTTCTGCAAGCATCGATTTTACACTGTACAATGCCGAAAATACGTATATGTTAGTGTCAACGATGCCAGCGAAGCTTGTTCGCGCAGTTGAGACCTGAACGACGTAAAAGAGCTTAGTTCGTGTCGCTCATGACCATGAGACGTAGTCTCATAGCTTCGCTGAAGTATGCGACGATCAACGCAAATGCTGAAATTTTCCCTTTCAGCGAGAAACTTAGGTCACGTAGTTTAGCTCGCATAGCTCAAGTGTACGGCGGGTGTAAATGTCCTTATTAATATGATAATATAGTCTCAGTATAAGTTGAACAGTAATAAAATTGTGAATTGAAGAGAATTTAGACGTAATCCGCTCAATTCTTATGCAATATCTCTTTTGAAAATTAAAGAAACATAGATTTTGGCACGTAATAGAGAGGGAGAAGGCAATAGTTTCCATTAGAAAGACGGAAACAACTTATAAACCAATTAACTTCTACTTTACAACCTGGTCTCCTTAAGATAATTGCAGCAAGCGAGACCATAAATAAAGAAGGAATTCAACAAAAAAAAAAATTGAAATTCTCCTTAATTTTATGTTACTACCGGGTCCGGCAATTGAAGTCCGTATAATTCAAATCGTTGTCAAATGTAAACCGAAAATCTTGCAATACTAAAATTTGGCATGAATGTTGCTTGATATATTGTCTGTCAGTGGTAAAAATTATTTGTTGGTGAAAAGACGACTTCTTATTTTTTCGTACAATGGAATTTAAACGAAATTCAATTGTTGCGCTTCATTTGATTGGAAAGTCAAACATTGAAATTCAGAGAGAGTTAAATCACATGAACTTGAGTGAAAAGTTTGTATATCGTACCATTAAACTATTCAACGAGACTAGGAGCAAGCATACAAAAAACGCTTTGGCGGAGACCGACGATGCACTGCAACTACTCAAAAAAACGTAAACAAAGTGCGTAATCGGTTGTATCGTAATCCGGAACGGAGTTCCGCAACAGTATATCAAATGAATTGAACATAAGCGATGGAAGTATTCAGCGAATCATGAAAAATAAGCTAAAGGTAAAGCCTTTGAGAAAACAAAAGTGTCAAGAATTAACTGATCCTCAAAAGTTCGATTCGAAAGATCAAAAGAACTACTTCGTATGCTCGCTCGTGGTGATTTACCAAATTTGGTATTTTCGGGTGAGAAAATAATTTCTCAGCAAATAAAACGATCGTGTTTGGTTAAAGAGACGTTCCGATGATAATTCTGAGCATTTGAGAGTCACAAGAAAATAAGATGCAGCACAGGTGATGGTTTGGGCCAAGACATCGTGCGAGCATCGTGCGGATCGTTTAAAAAGAGAAATTGAAGCTGGTGGTTAAGGCAAAAGACGGTTACATACTATTCGAATAATTGTAAAATTAACTATGTATTATAAAATATCATTTCCATAAATTTGAATAAAACCGAGCAATAAACAAAAAAATTACAGCGTTTTTAAATTGGGACACTTCAATTGCCGGACCCGGTTTTACATCTAGGATTTCCATATAACATAGAACGTATTCATCGTATTATAGGAGGTTCGTATGTACAGAACTGAACTAATAAGAAACATCTTTGTCAGGGACTTTTCGATGTACATATACGAAAGTTGTGTAAAATCCATTTTGAACATATGTTTTGTAATATTTGAAACTATGACTAAATTAAGTCATAGAAGTCACCATTTGTTTCAGTTACTTAATATTTGCCTGCACAATAAAACCTTGTCTCTCTGTACCTCCCGTAATTGTAAAAGATGTACAACATGGATTCCAACAAATAGTTGATGAAACTATTTAAATAAATTTGAGGAATATTTTCATATGATAAGTTCATTTCCATATATGTATATATAGGATAGGATAAGAAGGCTCTTGTTCAGGACACAAAAAACATATATGTTTTGATATTCAATAAAAGAGGAAATCTATTTCTATTCATTTTATGCCCAAAATATGTGTAACTCACTCCACACCAGAACCATAACCATATATGATCCCTTTTGAAATGCAAATTTCCGATTTGTTTTTCAGAGATTCAATTTAATAAACTTCAATTTGAAGAGTTTCTTGAACTAAATTCGAGAAGATATATGCGCTCATAATATTCTAATAAAACAACGATTACGATAAAATACCAAAATTCAATTTCAATCGAAATACACAAGAAGTTCTGTGCCAGTATAATTGAGTTTTTACATTAGCTCATCCAATACTTGCCAGGACATTTTAATATTTATACATCAATAAAAGCTAACACTTCTTAGTAAAACCTCACAAGAAACCCTGTGCAGTATAACTGAGATTTTACCTCTACTGCATTAGGAGTTTTGATAGCTTTTTAAGTTATCCGAATTATATATTTCGTCAATATAGCTGCATCGCATTCCGTTTCCGTCACCGTTCCGTCTCCGTTTCGTTCACATAACTAAGGCTTAACTTAGGGGAAACGTTCACATAAACTCTAGCTTATATATAAAAGATTTTGTGCTCCATCTATCATCCAATGGACTCAAATAAAAATATAGCCAAAATACACGAGTAGCCATTAATTAACATTTCAACAAAACCCGGCTAGATTAAAGTTAGATCCGAATATATAATCTTTGTCTTAGCTTCGCCCAAATACAGTACGTAGTTTTGGCTGCGATAATCTTAGAAATTAGAAATCTTTGTTTAGAAAGGAAAAGTGTTGCCATATTCGAAATTCTAAAAGAATTCATATTTGAATTTTGTACAAACTCTGACCCGACTTGCCTTAAGACTGAATACTATACATGTGTCAATTTAATCAAAAAAAAAAAAAATCAAAAATATAAAGATAAGTTTCATCCAAATCGGTCTAATAATTTGTCTTCTATGAAGTGTTGTTATATGAGCAGTTTGATCAAAAGCCGGGTTTAGGTTAGTTCAATTACCCTTTAAAAGTCTAAACTGTCAAAATGTCATTAAAATCGGAGTACAGATTTTGTATACATACATATACAAATGCTTTTACAATTAGTTAAATCTTAAATTAGTGTTGCCATAAGTGAATGTAGTTAAATTTAAACATTCGTTTTAATCGGGGAAGTAAAAGAAGGAGCCAAGCTCACTTCTGATATAGCAACCGTGAGTTGGGAGACTACGACTCACATATCAGAATGTTAATACGTCCTTATACGTTGTTTATATATCTGAATAGATGTCACCGAGATAAAGCGCTCATGTGTATTGAACTCATGGCTGCAGTTGAAGAAAAATAAAGATTTCTGTGGAACTGAGAGAAGGATTTAAATCGGAGTCTCATCATTTTCTAGAAACTAGGGAAATCAATCTAATCATTTCACACCATATGTTACTTTAGGATATGGTAAGTAAGTAAGTAAGGTAAGGTAAGTTCTTCAGGATTGTCTATTTCTAGCTAGCTTACACAACTCGTTAACTGATTTGCTGCATTCATGAAGAATTCAGCATGCAAGATTTGCTTAAATAAAATTTTGTATAAAAATTCCGGATGGAGACGTATGACGTAACGCGTGAACAAAAATTCAAATAAAGATTTTCTTCTTATGATGTTATATACCGAGTAGTCGGGCCTTGTCCTCCTCAAAGATTAAGATTTTACCTTTGCCAATAATCTTTTTTTGAGAGATCTAAAAACCTTTAAAATGAAGTCAATTAATTTGGACCAATTTCGACCCTATTTTAGAGAATCTCTTCCCAAAAAGGAAAGGGTAGATCCTTATCGTCGTTAGTAGTTACGTAACATATTCAACATTATTGTATAAAACAAATTGAACGATGACATTACGATGACCATATATATATCTTTGAGATTAATCGGTAGATTTAGTTTATTGAAAATCGGCCGGGTGCCAAGCAAAACTTTAGCCAAAAGTTACCAAGGGCCGTAGAGTTAAATAGATGTCATTTTCTCATGACAAGTTTTCTCACACCCAATCTATTCAATTTTTCAAAATTGTGTCCTGATTGTTTCCCCATTTTTATATAGTAGATAACACATATTTATGTACAACAACCTATATGTATCTCAGTTCCAAGAGGGTTATCCTTTATTGCTTTGATTTTCTCGAAAAATATTTTCAGTTCACATCGCGAAAACAATAAGATTTGGCTGCCGGCACAATTTGTTTATTTAGGATTTTAAGGATGCATTCAATGTGTGCCACCATGGGCACGCGGTAATGTTTCTATTTTTGGAATTTTTATTTAAGTATTTGTTTACTGTCGGACGTGTGGCATGTTTAAACAATTGGAATCCTTTTGAAAAAGTAAATGTTTTGTTGATCTTTTTTGGTCTTTTTCGGGATTTTATATGATATCTGATTTAAATTATGAATAAATATTTATTAGTAACATTAACTATCTGAAAATGGGTACACGTTACAATTCCCAAAATAATGGGAATCGGAGGAAATAAGACTTTAATTACACCTTTTGATTTGGTTTTTGGATTTGTTGGATGTTTCGGAGAAAAATACTTATCAGAATTTTAATGAATTTTGTTCCATTATTAGATTGCTAATAAAGTCCTGGACTTTAAGTTTCGAAGAAAAACATATAGTAACTGAAAATCGGCCTATAACCGATTTTTTGATGCATTAGGTCTGTTTTATTTGCCACTTGTTCTGGGGTAGAGGAAATTTTTATATTGAAAACAAAAACAACAAAAGAGCAAATTATACACTACTTTCAGAGCAGGTGTAAACTATTGCATCCGAATTAGTTCAGTTTTCTACCATAAAAAGTGTATTAGCTAATTTCATTACAATATGGTTGCTAAGCAGCGCTACAAACATTCGAATTAAAGCTTTCTTTTACTCCTGCTCGTTTTATTTGCCACTTACCCTGCTCCAGGGTAGGGTATGGCAAATAAAACAGACCTATTATGGCAGAAATGGGACAGAAAAACTGTCAAAACTAACATTATTTCAAGTTTTTTTCTTTCAAATATAAAGGTAACCTAGACCCTAATGCATAAATCTAATTTACAAATTTTATTCAAATCGGTGCATTAGTTTTTAAAGTGTATCAAAAAAACGTTGTAAACAGGCTTATTTTCTCCTAGGATTATTTCTTTCTCCATTATCCTTGGACGAAATTTATTGAAATTTGACATGGCATCGTATATTCACGTAGTTAACCAATGTAATTAATTTAAACAAAATTGATTCCCAAATTTCCAATTAAATCCGAAAAACCATAACCAAAAAACGACAAAACTTTCTGGTCACCCTGGCTTTTGTTTAATAACTTTGTTCCTTCTCAGTCGATTTTGCTGAAATGCAATACCAAATCCAGTTAAAGAATAATAAACTCACATTCTAAATTTCAACAAAATCGGATAACGCGTTTTTGAGTTATCTTGTACACGGACGTACGAACAGACGGTCGGATGGACGGACGGATGGATGGACGGAAGCATGGACGAGTATTTATATGAAAGTTTCACAAAGTGCGTAATCTGTCGACACTCGGACAAGTCCATTCGGTAAAATTTCATGGAATTGATTTATTCGATTCTAGGCACTAAGTCTGTAAGTCGTTCAACATGCTGAAAGTGGTTTTCTAGTGGTTTTGCCACTGAGATTTAACTGTTGAATATGCATTTGCCAGCTCTTTTCTGTTGGCTGCTTGAAAACTGAGTTTGGTTTAGACAACGACTAAGGATAGAAGATTGGATCTTCCAAATAAAGAAGTAATCCTTCTAAATTTGCATTTCTTCTGTCATTTCTTCTGTTAGTTATTGAATTATAGAAACATTGTCCTAATTCAGTTGATTCTTCCTTTAATTTATGTATTAAAATTTTAAAAATTTTTGGTTGCAGTCTTTCCTACCTAACGCCAGAGAACTGACTTTTATTACTTCTAAAGCGAATTCTAAAATTACAATTAGCTCATCTTCATTGGGGAAACATATTCTCAACAGTTAGGTCCGTTAAAACATATTGAATAACTGCTTTCTTTTCACAAATTCTTTTGATCACAGCAAGGCATAGAGTTCCGTCTAGTAGAGGTGTCAATGATTAATGTTAACTGCTTTCCCATTTTAGTTTTAAATTCATTTTGTAGGATATTATTCTTAACTGGAGACTTTCGGAACTCTTGGCACATCCGCGGACAGCTCTGCAACTAAAGGCCAATCTCCACACAGCCGACATCCTATTCTGACGGGAAAAATCAGAAAACTAGAAAGAGATGGACTTTTGCAATTTTCGCTAGGATTGATCAAATAAAAACATCAGAGTTTCCCCACACAATTTAGAAAACTTGGTAGTGTGCGACGATATCGTGTGCGATTATTGTGAGAGTATGTAAACGCAGATGAAGAGCCATAAATCAGATGAACAAGTTCTTCTGCATTTGAGGGGAATCATCTGGCAGATGAAGAATCAGATGGGGAAATTAGAACTGCAGAAGACGACAAAATTCGTAGGATGATTATTCCTCCCTTTCTGTTTAACTAAATTTTGCATAAGTGCATCCCATACTTTTATCAGAATAGGATGTCGGCTGTGTGGAGATTGGCCTTTAAAAAACATTTGATTAATCGGTTAATTGATTATTAGATAGTCTATGAGAATAGTGCTTTTCTTTAGGGACAAGTTATAGGTCTTTTGCCCAACCACTTCAGTGTAACTAGAAAGAATTAGAATCCGGTTTCAAACATTCTTAATTTCTGTTGATTTGAAAATTTCTTGTATCATGTTTTCTAGATGTACGGAAAATTGTAAATTACATTTTTGGATCATAAATCATTTTTGGAAAAATGAAAATTCTATTCCAAAAGAGGGTGAAAACTTCTATATGAAATTTCCTCCCTGTTCAAAATGTAATTATTCTCAAATTAAAACGACATTATAAGATTTAATAGCTTCGAAATTTTCCACGATATATTATCATCTTTAAAACAGATTCAGAAATCCTTTTATTTAATAATTTTCTTGAAAAAGTTGTATAAGAAAAGGTAATAAATGTAAGAAAATTCTGAAATTATTATTCTTAGCTTACCCCACTACTCCATTGGACTTATTTCAAGACATATTTTCAGTCGGACTGACAAAAAAGTCCAATTTTTCGAGTCTCCACTAGACTTTTTTTCAGTCCGACAGAAAATAAGTCTTGAAATAAGTTCAATGGAGTCGTGTCGTTATGAATAACAAATCAAATATTAATTTTGTATCAGAATTCAAAGAATCTTGTTTATAGAATTGCACAGAGCGCCTGCGAAATGTACGAGCGAAGCGTGCTATAATTCCGGGCGATGGTTGACCTTATCGTATAAAAAAGATCATAATATACGCTTGTATCTTCTTCTTCATAGAAATACTATTGACAAATAGACGCAAAATATTGTATATGATATCACATTAGGCGTACATTAGGCGTTTTTCAAATAAAATCCCTGATTTATAACAAACTAACTAACTTAAGTAACTGTCGAGGAATTAAGTAATTCTATTACATGATACTTCAATGATAATTTGGCGCTAAAAGCAGGCCTTAAACGAGGAAACACATTGACAAACCTGTTGTTGACCATGCCTCGGAGTCGGAGCTGATTAGCTGATCAGCCACTGCAAGGTTTCAATTTCGATAATCCGATTAGAGATCAACTAACTTTTTAGTAGAATTGACAAATTTTGGAAGTAACGAAGCAATTTAATGAGAGATGTAATGAGAGAATGATATTGAATCTTTTCAAAAAGAATGAAAACAGACGATTTCTTCAATACTGTCGATTTTTCTAGAGTGGGCAGTAGCCACCCATGTCCCCTCTAACTACGTCCATGTCTCAATAAATTCTGAAGTCGCCATGTAAACGATCTAATAGTCAAGTGAAAGTGAATCGAATGAGTGAAAGGAATCTCAGATACGCCGTATTGCATGATAGGCACCATAATGTTTTCTCATTTAAAGGCTGCTTTACTGTGCGTTTATAATGTTTCCTAATATTACAATACACCTATACCGCGCTATACTGGCATTTCGCTACAACGGCCTTTTTAAATTATGGCACTTTTTCGATTTACGGTCCCCAATGTTTCGTTATACGGCCAAAATCCTGTACATACTGTTAGTGACCTTTTGTTTAGTTTCAGTTTCTCCCTTTAGAGAGCACTGCTATAAAAAATAATTATTTCGTTATACGGCTTTTCGCTTTACCGTCAACTTTTACGGAGAACGTATCTAGACCGTAAGCGAGGTATGGTTGTATTTTGTTTCTGTACTATAACAGACCGGGCTAACATTTTCGAGATCTTTTACTACCATATCAATTTTGCACTAAAATTCAATAATTTCGAACTTTTCCGCTTCCATTTTTTCAAGGTGCAACACTATTTTACTACTGACTGACTGATTGAATATACATAGAGTACTTATCTCAAAAAGTTTAATCTTTTAATAAAACGCGGATAGGAAATCCTTGAGACAAATTCTAGGAAACTGGTTTTTTTTTTTTTTTTGGAAAATTCTTAAAGAAAAGTTTCTCTAAACTGAAATTTAAAATAAGATTGGCAGATGTCTTAGGAAATGAACTTGATTTTTTGGAGAAGAATAAATTTTCCTTTACAGAAGAAAAAAACCCTTGAAAGAAATTCAAAAAGTTGAAAACAATGGCAAGAAAAAATAAGAGAGATCTAATTGAAAATATTTAATAATTTCATTTCAAGTTTCCGTACACATTTTCTTCAATCAAATTACAACCATTGACTCGACAACTTATGCCAATATAGATCTTCTCATGATTGTTTAAAGAAAACATTTATTCGTAGAATATTCCCTGTTAATCTCAACCGAAACAATGGGATGAAAAAATTCGTGTTCTAGGAAGATTGTTGAAGTTTATATGGAAACAACCGGCTTTACAAGAATATGCGTGTTAGAAGGGAATCGCAATTTTTACACTATGTTATATGTTTTCAGAATGCCTAGTTATAGGAGGGCCTTTATGTGTAAACAGAGTTTTACAGTGGAAATCGTGTGTAATGTAGTCTGATTGACTTTAATAGTATACCGCGTTCGGCAATTGAATTGTCCGCATTGAAAAACGTTGTAATTTTTTTGAACTTTCGAATCGAATTTTTTTAGCATCAGTTAGTTCTTGACACTTTTGTTTTTCAAAGGCTTTACCTTTAGCTTATTTTTCATGATTCGCCGAATACTTCTATGGCTTGTGCAAAAATAAGAACGCGTCTTCTCACCAACAAATAATTTTTACTACTGACAGCAACATTCATGTCAAATTTTAGTATTGCAAGATGTGCAGTTTACATTTCACAGCGATTTGAATTAGAGGGACACTTCAATTGTCGGACGCATTAGACACAGAACTCAAGGACATAAACCTAGTCTTGATATTACAGCAGCCCAAAACAGATCAGTATAGAATTGGTGATATCATTGGATACTTGTTTTCCATCATTATGTACCTCAGACGTTAGTAAAAAGTTCAGCTAGTTGAGAACAGAAAGATAGCAGTAGTAATAATCGAGTCTCATGGCTAGTAACGGAAAAATCTTTAAAAAGCTGTTAGTCCTCATACAAGAATTGCTTATTCACCTGGAAATGCTTTATGTTTCCGAATCCATATAAAATATAGGTGCAAGTTGTATAAGTAAAAACTAGATACTAAAGCCTTGACTTTTAGACTCTTGCACTATCGATGACGACTATAAATGTATTGATAACGGATTTGTGGCGCTTATTTTGAATTTTCTTATGAAGACTGGCCTATTGCAGGGCTTTTTAAAATTATTATTGAGGTAGAAAAAGACTGCCCCCAGAACTATACTCTACTGTTAGATTGACTTATTACTACGCACACAGCTTCCGGCTATTAGGAAATCTTTCATGTATTTAGTGTACACGGTTTTGAAAAGCTGGACAATGACACTTTCTCTGTCATTGTCCAGCTTTTCAAAACCGCAGACTCAAAACTTTCGGCGACCAATTTATCGAACCAAATACCATCAATGAGATTTACGCTAGTCGGATATCCAGCTTCATTGTAGGCTCCAGGAGGCTGGCCAATTCCACAATCTAAGGACTCATTCTAGAGTGTGCACAATGTACCCAATTCGTGGTCTAAATGCCGGAAGCGCCAATAGGCATTACTCCCAACAATATCTATCTATTTATCTAGTGTACACTGTACTACAACTACAGTATCGTTGATCTGAAGTTCGGTTCTTACCAAAGCATGTATTTAGAGGACATATTCGGTTGCATTTTGCCAATAAAGCTTTTAACCTATTATACGCTTTTGGAATTTGGAAAAGTATCTAAAGACTAAGAAGATATTCTAGCCTAGGACAGGTGAGATGTAGCAATTTGGATCTGAAAACCGAAAGAAAATACCAAAATTCAAACACTTCCTCTCCTTGATCACTCATCTGACCGAGCGTATTTTACTCAGAACACAGGTAATCGTTTTTTCAATTCCATCAGGAAAATTGTAAATTGCCTATTTTCAGGTGGTTAAAAAATGGAACAGACAGACAGATATATCAGACACTACAATATTTGTTTTTAAAAAAATTTAATACTTCTTTTTCTATACACTCAATGGGTTAATATTGACCTGTTTTTATGTTAATTCGCCTATCTCCCAGCTTTATCTTGCATAAATCCTTCTATGGACTGGGAATATGATGAAGATATCGTATTTTTTAAGATCAAAATAATAACTTTTCGGTTGTTGTTTTTTTTGCAATTTTTCATTATAAGAGCAGAGAATGCACTTTAAAGATGGATAGCATGTCATAACAACACAACTTCATCCAGAAGTCACTTCAAATATGAAAAGTTTTGATTACATCCGAGATATTCGTTGGAATGTTTTCATTTTCCCTTTTTAATTTTTTTTTTTTTTGTGGGTGTTTTAATATAAAAATATTTTCCCTATTTATTTTAGGGAATGAAAATTCGGATGATGCTGCAATAACAATGAAAGTTGGTTGGTTGGTTGATTTTTTTCTTCAAAAATTCAACGAAAATATTGTTCGGTTTTATGAAATATTCGATCAAAATGAAAACTCCAAAAAAAACTCCACTTGTGATAAGTGGTTATAAACGCAGTGAAATGAATGACGGATAATATTTTCATAGACGGAATATTTTTGACCATTTTCAAATATGCGAATCCTGAACTAATCTCTCGGGAAATCATAGACTATGAGAAGTACTGGAAATTGGTGAAAAAAAAATGGCAATATGGATGCCAGGAGAAACATTTCCACACACAACCTTTCATATATAATATATGATTGCGGTTTTTATTATTAATCTCGAGAAGTATAAATATGTAGTCTTGATATTCTAATGTGAAAAGCGTTATAGAGTAAAAGCATCAATTTTTGGGTAGCCATAACTTGTTAGCCATTTGTCTAAAATGGAATGGAATTAAAACTCTTGTTAAACATAGAAACCAAAAATTTTACACTTCTTTTAATCCAATATTTTCTTTTTCTTCTTCCAAAGCGGGTTAGAGCCCATATTGGGCCCTAGGCATCCTCTTAAAAGAGGAATGTTCTCATCTTGAAATGTTTTATCATGGCTAATAGTAATGTAGAAAGTGAACTCTACAAGGCGTCATTGGGCCTTACTTTTTTTTAAAACGATTAGGATCAGACTATAACAGTTAATGGTGAGCGATATAGGCGCATGATAATCGATTACTTTTGGCACGAAATCGAAGATATTGTTGTGGAAGATATGGGGTTCCCACAAGACGACGCAACTTGCCACACAGCGAGTGCAACGTTGGACGTTTTGCGTTCAGATTAAGATTAAGTTTAGGGTTTTCTTGTACTGTGACCTTTAAGATCTATTATACCCCCTCTTCTTTAGTGCAATAGTTAGGTTAATAAATATATATGCTTAAAAAAAGCATCATAAATTATCATTCATAAGGCAACAAATAAGCAAATAATTATATAAGAGCTTTTTCAGCTCGTACTTGCTGAGGAAAAAGTCAAAAACTCGTACATTCAAATTTACATCGCGCAACTTTCTGGAAATTGGTTCATTCCTCCCGTAGTCAGTTCGGTGTAAATTGATTTTAAATAACTCCACGGATCTTAAGGAACAAATGTTTTAACTAAGGTACATTTCATCTAAAATAGAGGAAGCATCGATGGGACCATTACAAATTTAATGAACAAAGACTACATCAGCCACTTCACGCCTCTTTTCTAAGGAATGCAAGACTTATAATTTTAGCCTATAAGGAGGTAAACAAAAAGGGTCATCCCAAGGAAGGTTGCGAAACGCGAGACATAGGGATCTACTAAATCTATGGTAAACGGATTCCAGCCTCTTTACTTCCCATTCTAGAGTACCTCCTCTAGGCCTATTTCTTTGAGGTACTACTAATAATAGTTTTGAAGCTTTTAGAATTTTTCCTGAAAACTTATTCAGAATTATTGATTTTGCTAAGGAAGGAGCGAATAACTGAGGCTTTACCCTATTAGTGTTCTTGATATATTCTAATAAGTGAAAAGCATTACAATATGAATAATAGGTTGGAAAAAGTCTAAAAAGACCAACCGAAATATATAGAGTAGAATAGGCTCTTGAAATACTCGTCTATCATTCATTTGTACACTATATGAATTTTTCCATTTTCCAATTAAATAATGGCCGGACATTTTTCTACCGGGTCCAGTAATTGAAGTGTCCATCTAATTCAAATCGCTGTCAAATGTAAACCTCACATCTTGCAATACTAAAATTTTACATGAATGTTGTCTGTCAGTAGTAAAAATTTTTTGTTAGTGAATAGACGCGTTCTTATTTTTTGTACAATCAAAGAATTACTTCGTATGCTCGCTCGTGGTGATTTACCAAATTTGGTAGTTTCCGATGAGAAAACATTCTGCATAGATCGAGAAACTTTTTCGACAAACAAAATGATCGTGTTTGGTTAAAGCGAAGTTCCGATGATAATTCTGAGCATTTGAGAGTCACAAGAAAACAAGATGCAGCACAGTTGGTGGTTTGGGTGGCTGTCACTGAAGATGGTCGTTCACTGCTAAGTTTTCTGTCCACAAACACAAAACTCAGAAAACATTTCAAAAAGAATCCGTTTACATTTCACACAAAGCACGACAAAATAAACTATGGTTGCAAAACAATGTTCCAAAATTCATTACGTCACAACAGTGGCCACCGTATTCACCAGATCTGAATCCGTTGGATTATTCCATTTGGGGAATTTTACAAGCAGCTGGTTGCCAAAAAAAGTACACACACCCTTGGTCGGTTTAGAAAAAGATTTGACTCGTGAATGGAACCGTTTAATCCAAGACATCGTTCGAGCATCGTGTGCATCGTTTAAAAAGAGAGATTGACGCTGATAGTTAAGGCAAAAGGCGGTTACATACCATTCGAATAATTGTAAAACTAACTATGTATTATAGGCTAGCATTTCCATAAATTCTAATAAAACGGACCAATAAACAAAAAAATTACAGCGTTAGAACGTTTTGTTCGGAAGTAATTCTAGAAATTTGCATCTGAAGATAGTTCCCGCTCTGGCAGACTATCAGGCCTCGATGAGACTACCTAATAAAAACTATTTTCTGAACCTTCTGCAGCAGCCGATCCTTTCGAGGTAATTTTCGATGACATTTTCGTAAATTTCAGGCGGTATCTCGGCAATAATTTGACGGATGTTGTTTTTTTATGTGCTCCAACGTTACAGGTTTGTTGGAGTAGACACGACTCTTAATGCAACACCACAAAGAGAAATCCAACGGCGTTAAGTCGCATGATCTTGGCGGCTGATTGACGCTACGAATATGTGAAATAATGCGACCTGTGAACTTTTCACGCAAAACATCCAACGTTGCACTCGCTATGTGGTAAGTTGCGCTGTCTTGTTGTCTTCCATATCAATCTCTTCGATTTCGCGCCAGAAATAATGAATTATCATGCGTCTATATCGCTCACCATTGACCTCGATCGTTTTCAAAATAGTACGTCCCAATGACGCCGCCTGACCACAATGTGCACCAAACAGTCACTTTTTTGGCCATGTAATAATGCCTCATGAATCTCGTGAGGATTTCAATGTCCCCATATGCGGCAATTTTGCTTATTAACACACCTAGAGAGAAGTGGAAATATACCTCATTAGAGAAGAGGATTTTCTTTGAAAAATCAGCATCAACTTCCTGTTGAGCAGTGATTAAGCGATCCATTTCATAAAAGTGTTGTTGACAGTTGACATTTGACACTTTGAAAACAAGTGCTTATCAACATCTGCTTGAATTACAGTGCTGCCAACATAGACAACTTAAATTGAATAACCCTATACTCACCGTGAATAATTAATGGAGTATTGATAGTGCATGCATTCCACAGGGTCTATGACTATACGATAAACGTGTAGAAATATTATTGTAGTTACGCAGATAGCTCTTCAGTCATTTGAAAATTATTACAATAAAAATCCTAACCTTAGTTATTGTGGTCTTATGCTAGAATATACAAAATGTTATGTGTGATACGATTCTAGATTTTATTTATATTTCATGTCAATCGCAATGTAATCTCATAAATTTTGATGTCTCCTATAAAGATTTTGTATTATCATTTTTTGTTTGCCAAAAGTTATTCCGCCAACATAACAATATCCTGAAACACAACAGAATCATTGATATTCTGGTACGGAGGGGGCTCTCTAAAGTATAAATACCACGCGTACAGAAGTTTCAAAAAGGCACACGTATGGGACACAATAACTATAACAATATTCATTAGAGAAGCACATCAGCTCTAAATTGAGCATTTCCAATTCTTGTAATATAAGAATTTTTGGTACTATGTATGTTTTTTTTTTATGCTTGTTTTTGGAAATGCAGTAATGCGAAAATTTTATAGTGATACTCTAGTACACGAGAGAGCCTTATATGAAGGCTGCAAATGGTTCATATTACTTTATTTCTTTATCAAACGAATATGATAAAAAAAAAAAGTTTTAAGAACACCAATGGTAAGGGAAGAAGTTTTTTTGTTTGTAAATTTCTTTTCCCGGTAATAACAGACAAAATTGCTCTACCATTATAGATACAGAAGGATTCAGCAGAACCATATCCAAGCTGTAGAAAAATACTTCTTAATATATGTACGCGCGTTATGGAAGCATTATTAAACAGGCCTTCATGCATAAATTGTGCTCAATTTCTATGTTATTTCATTCGATGTAGTGTAAAATAGGGTGATATAGCACAGGGATTCTTAACCTTTTTTTCGGCGCCCCATAAAAATGCTTCTCTGGGAATTATACAATGTGTATAGGTATTTAATGTGACATGCATTATGAAATTTTTGTTGTTGATGAATATGGTCTAAAATGTTTAATGATCCTAATTTACAAAAATTACTGTACGTGTCGTTAATTCGTCCCATTTTTGAAGATGCCAGTGCTGTTTGATCTCCTACTAGAATAATTAGAACTATAGGATAGAATCGGTACAGTGAAGATTCACATGTTTCGCCGTATAAAATCTCCCCTGGAAAGACACAGATAATCCGTCGCCATATGAGGCTCGCCTGACTTTGCTTGGCCACCAAAACCTTGAAAGTCGTGACAAATTTCTGTTAATATTGACGCGCTAGGACTTCTTAAATTCAATTCTTTTCGGACCTACCAACATAATTCTAGGTCTACAAATATTTCAGCCATACCTTTTTACCCAAATAATTATGGAATACAAGAGCCTTTGACTTGAATGGGCAGAGATTCTTTTACGCGAATATTTTTGATTTTCAAATAGGGAAAAGGGAATTGAGGAGTCATTTCAAATAATAACTATTGTTTCAAATTTTTGTTGTATTACTTTTATAATTTTTGGGTTGGATGTGATACGTGTTGGTTTTTAATTTACTAATACACTAATTTTTCCTATTTGTACCCACTCTCACCTTATTAATTTGCTTTCCTTTCCTTACCCGATGCTGGATGATGATGCCTATCTGCTTTTTTGTTTGGCTCGGGCTATGCTGCTGGTGGTGATATTTATATCACTAGATGATGCCAAGTTAAGCTGCCCTATATATTTTTTTTGATGCTTACAATTAAGCGATATCTGAAGCCTATGGTAAAATGAGCTTTAAAGGGAGAGGTTTAAAATTTAAAGTGCATCCTTAGCTTAGTTAATAGTGTTTGGGGTAGAACAATATATTTTTATGAACAATGATAATGGAAGGTATTTGTATAATTATCTGTTATGAAACGCCACCAAATATGTTTTGTTGAATATGCCCAAGTGATCTTCTTCCAATGGCTGGTGGTTGATGACTGAGAAACAGGCCACATACGAACAGTATACTTTTCTTGTTTTCCCTTCTCTTGTTTTCCTCCAAATGTGTGTGTATGTGTCCATGTGTCCAGTGGTTCTGAAGCTGTTGTTAACCATGTTGAGGATTACTGCAAGTAGTTCTGAACAAATAGCGAGCGATTTTTACCATACAACTTTCGGCATACTTTTCTCCTAAACTAGATCGAAATTTGATTATTGATAATTTCCCAAAAATGAGTTAAATTTTTAGCAGTTTTTCAGGCTTCAATATACTTTCAGCTGAGATATTAATACCAAATTCAAAACGTCATTTTCAGTACTAGAAATCTATTGAATGAAGAAACTAGAGAGAAACTAGTGAGATTTTCATTTGCTTCAAGGGCGATAAACCAGAAACTGGCATTATATGCTAGATTACAGGTAATAGCTAGCTTTGATAATTGTACAAGCATAATTCCCATTTGGTTTTCATGTAAGGCGCAACGATATTTCAGATCCCAAAAGAAAAAAACCAATATTATTTTTACTAGAAATTAGTTACTAACATTAAACGACTGGCATTATATAATCTAGTTAGCTAAAAGTGAAGCTAAAACCTAAAAGTTTACTTAAAATTTTCTAGAACACCTAGACTTTGACTAGATTTCCCAGTGGCTACCAACTTGGAGTATAGTTGATTAATTGGTTTCCGAGGTAAGTAATTAATTGATTAATTGTTGATTTTAAACTGATTAATTGGTTTCTATTATAATAGCCGAGCGTCATAATTTTTGCTGGAAAAATAACAATTTAGAAAGAGAAGTAAAAGTAAGATAAAAATCGTATCCAATTCGCACTAATACTTACAATAAGAGAAAAAACTTTAACAAAGTAACATAACAAAAAAAGAAGAGAAAATAACCACTTTCATATTCTCATAAGATTTCTGTCTTCAAATTTATTTTGTTTTGTTTCTCTTAAATGAAACAATTAATCAGTTTTCGGTTGAATAATCAGAATATTGAACAAATTTTGATTAGTCAATTAATCAATTAATCAAATCATGTCCGACTACTAACTAATTGTTCAATCTGCTTTAGTTTAATGAGCATGTAGCCGCATTTGGTTTAGAAAGGAAATGTTTCATGAAACTATTTGTTGCACGCACTGCAACCAGTCATCAGCTGTCATTCTGACCGTGTATTCTGTATACATCGAAAACATCAGGGGGCTTGAAAGTTCTTTGAGCTATAGACTTCATTATCAGAAGGAACTTTATCAACTTTGATATGGCGTATACAAAATAAGCATGCCATTTGATCCAACATTACCCTATTCAATTATACTACGCCATATAACATATATTTGATAAGAATACATATATATATAAGTTTCTGTTGGTATCGTGTTCCAGGATATTTCTATATATTTCATTTTGATCGAATAAAATGTACTTACTATATTTCGTTGCATTGTGGAGTTGATGGCAACCAAAAAAATAGTCATAAAGTCACATTAACACGTATGACTAACTTTAATAATGCTTTTTTGTCTTTTTACATAAAAGGAGTCATAATATATGAAAATTCATATATGAAGTCTCGAGGTTCAAGTTAAAGGCAACTCAACGCAAATTATTACGATACTTCTCATATAAGGTGTATACGAAAGGAACGAGGCGTCCGTGTATAGAAAGGAATGACGGAAATATATTAATCACTGTGCCTTTTATTTTCCATTGAAAATCCTGTCCAGAATAAGCACTGGCTTGTGCGATATAAATAATTTTAAGAGGGCTGGAAAAATA
Source organism: Xylophagus ater (assembly GCA_963422695.1). Taxonomy (NCBI): domain Eukaryota; kingdom Metazoa; phylum Arthropoda; class Insecta; order Diptera; family Xylophagidae; genus Xylophagus; species Xylophagus ater. The sequence goes on from OY730481.1 coordinate 50,481,593, forward strand.
CCTAGAAAATAATGTAGTTTTCTTTTAAATGAAAGTCGTCTTTATTATCCACTAGAACAGTGCTATTCTAACTCCGGATTCCCGTGGAACCATTTCCCTTTACAAGATTTAAATCACTTTTATCTATAAATTGTTCGCACACTACACAGAAGTCAATTAGCTCATGTTCCTAACCAGTCTCCGAATTTACTTTGTTCTACAACAAGATCATCTTAAGGTAACCCGGAACATTGTTCTTTGGATTTTGCCTGCACTATGTTTCTGGGTGATAATTGAATATACCAGATCCGGCAAAAAAACAAATGTAGACCTAAAAATGATCTTTAAAACATCACGTTTTATATCAATAATGTTACAGTTCGTGCCTGGTACTTGAATATATAGGGTGTTCAAATTTGAGGTATCTTTTTTAAATTTTAAATAAAATACCTAACTTGTGTGAAATCTTTATTTATTTTTATTGGAAGTTAAAGTAGATTGGTTCCAGTTAATAATGAAAAAGAATGTCGTTCAAGTGACCTCCTCTGCTAGCTCGGCAGGCTGTCAATCTTTCACCAAGATTTTGAATAATATTTTTTTTGAGGTTTAAGATTTAATTGCTGTGAACGACGACGAATTGATCTCCTTGGCTCAGCTGAAATACGGCACTAATCGTTAACAATGGAACAAAAACACCTTCGAATGCGACTTCCACAACAACATTTTGACCGTTTGAAGAAGGATAAAATGGATTTGGTGCGTAATTTCATCAGTATTGATGAGACTTAGGTCTACCAGCATGATCCTGTATCAAAACAAGAGACTAAGGGGTGGTGTGAACGAGGCTCTTCGTGTCGGAAGCGAGTTCGTGTTCAGAAATTGGCCAAGAAAGTGTTAGCGTCAGTTTTTTGGAATGCAAAAGGAATTTTGTTGGTGGATTACCTCCAAACTGGTAAAACAATAAACTCAAATTATTATTGTAACCTTTTGGACCAATTGGATGTAAAAATTCGTGAGAAAAGACGTGGTTTAAAGAAGAATAAATCATTTTCCACCAAGACAATGCACCAGCTCATAAAGGTCAAAAAACCATTGCAAAAATCACAGAATTAAAGTACGAATTGTTAGAACATCCACCGTATTCGCCAAATTTGGCTCCTAGTGACTTTTATCTATTCCCAAACATGAAAAAATTCATGCGCGGACAACAGTTTTCATCAAATGAAGAGGTCATAGCAGCTGTAGAGGCATATTTTGGAGGCCTACCAGATTTCCATTTCAGGGATGGAATCCTTAAATTAGAGAATCGTTGGAACTACTGTATTGAAGCTCAGGGAAATTATACTGAATAATAAAGTCATTTTTACAACTATAAATCCGTTTTTTCATTTCCGTTCCGCGAACTTATTGAGAAACCTAGTGGTACCTTTAAAAAAATGGCGGCAAATTTGAAAAGATACCTCAAATTTGAACACCCTATCGAAGTTCAAGTAAAACAAAAAAAGGAAGAACACATCTTTTACTTTGATTCTAAAGGACAATTGTTCGATGTTGTTGGATGTTTCGCATTTTATTTATGACACTTAGAAATTTAATAAGGGATGTGCGTGGAATGTTTTGCTTTATAGATTTGTGTCTTCTCCATAAAAATCTTCCACTATCTTTTTTTCGCTCAGATTTATTAATATTCCTCTTTTTTTTTTTAAAAACTTGGTAAAATTTAAGTAAATATGTTCACTTCTATGTTTTTCATCAAAATCAAATTTTTCTTTGCTGGCTGATGGATACTTATTGATGCAAAAATAAATTTCAACTTTAATGAATATATTATGACTTTGATATTTCTTTTGGAATTTATTAAGGATTTTCTCTCTATATGAAAGACACTCATAACTATAATTGAAAGCCTGAACAATTTTTATTAAAAGAGCTTCAAACGTTGTCGTAGTCATATATATATATTTTTTTAATATAGATGAATCTGGTGACTATAAAGAATACTTAAAGGTGTCCTCATAACTTATTTAGTATCAAGTTTCATTACTGTCAGAAAGACTAAAATGGTAAAGAATAGATGATATTTCAGCTGCCATTTGCTTGCAGTCTTTGGTAGAGATAAACTTTCAAAAGTATAATAAAAGTATGACTAGCGAAAATCATGGCCTATAAGCAAGAATGAAAAAAACCACGCCTTTTGCGATATTTCGTAATACAGCGACTTAAACAGGAGCAGTGCTCGCCTACTTCGACTTGTATCGGCTCTGGATAGTGAACTGATCCTCAAATAAATTCTTACAAGAAACCGGTTCGGGGAAGGGACCTAGCCTCTCAACCAACCTTTTTAGGATGAGGCACAATGGGCCAGTTAGGCCTACGTGCTAAGGTCCGCAACTGTGCGGTCCCCTCCAATACAATACAATACAGCAAATTCAAAAATTGGATGAAATTTTCTAGTATTAAGATGCGTTTCCACCAAACCCGCAAACAGAACGCGGGTGCGGAGTTAAGCAAACCATAGCAGTGAGTTCAAGCTTTTCCCTATTCTGGCCTGATCGCTATAGAACTTTCCAGGTAAAGTCATTGAATATGCTCTGGTTTCAAAACCCGCTCAGATTTCATGCTCCTCCGCCCGTCCGGCTATGCTTCTCCACTTCCCTACTGCCCCAGCTCACTATTTTTATCCCGTATCTATTTCGTCTCCATTAGAATTCGATGCCGAAATTAGTCAGACCAAATGAAAAGAGTTAGCATAGTCATAGATAGATTTAAAATCCAATCGGCTTTTGATAAGTTGAAACACCTAAATAGTCAGAATTTCATTGAATTCAGACCGCAAGTGTTTTTACAAACAGTTTTAAACAAAAGTGAAGCCTGGTAAACCAGTCTCGTCAACGCCAAAACGAAACATTCATTCGGATAAGATTGTTCTCTGTATTTGGTGGTGCGATCAGAGTTGCTGAAACCGCCTGAAATTATTACAGGCATTATCAACTGACAACAACTAATGTGTTTGAAGCAAGTTGTAAAGGAAAAACGACCACAATGGGTGAATAGACACAATAAATTTTTCAACATGACAGTGCCAGACCAAAGATTGCTCAACCGGTTAAAAACTACATAGAAGGATAGGATTGGGAAGCGTTACCCTACCCGCCGTATTTATCCAGACATAGCTCCGTCAGATTATCACTTTTTCCGGTAGATCCGCAGTCAGTCCTTACTTTACTTCTTATGAAAATATCAAAATATAGCTGGAAAATTGAGTTTACTCCAAAAACTCCGTATTTCTTCAGACAGGGAAACTGTAAGTTATCTGAAAAATGGGCGAAAGTTGTAGGTTCAGATGGAGGATACTTTAAATGAAATTAAAATATTCTACAGGGTCTTTCATTAAGGGCATAATATAACGATTGTAACGTGTGCTGTCTGGCTTGTTGAAACCACATATCGCCGATATCAATTTCATCTAATTCTGGCCAAAAATAATCCTCCAACATGGCACGGTAGCGCTCTCCATTGACGATAACATGGCGATCGTTCGCAACAACGAAAAAATACGGCCGAATCACGCCTCCGGCATGTAAACCGCACCATACGGTGATTTTTTGTGGATGCAGTGGTGTCTCTTGAAGCACATTTGAGTTTGTTGCTGTCCAATAACGCATAGTTTGCTTGTTGACAAATCCGTTTAGCCAAAAATTAGCCCATCTCTGAGGATGATTTTTCGCTCTTAAAGTTGCGGCGACCGACTCGGAATTTCGGTAGTAATTTTTAATAATTTCCAAGCATTGCTCGTTCGTGAACTTTACCATGATGAAAATGTTGACTATAATCTACGTTTTGACATTGACAGGTCATTATTAATGTTTAAGGGTGCGTTCATATAAAGATACAAAATTGTTATGTCCCTGTTATGTCCCCTAGACACTATAAAAACATGTATTTTCATCAAACAAATCGAAAAAGGAATAGTTACTGACTTTAAGTTGACACATCTGATTGGAAGTTTTAGAGATGAATTAAGGATTTCTATCAGATTTAAGTTATTATATTAAATAAACATATGTCAACAGTTAGTTGTCCACCTTATGTTCAGTTTTGCTAGACATATGAAAAGTCATTGGATAAGAATTTCAAATTTTCTATTTACTTAGGAGTTGTTATTAAGAGTGTAAAAGATGTGCTACGTCATCTTAGATCTTAATTTATGTTCTTCATCCCATAATTCATTGGTATATAACAAACACTTTACACATAGATGCTATAATAAACCACGTGTCCTGTTCGAGATGACTTCCCTTTTCTGAAATAACTTTGAACACCCTTCTTTTTGATATCCGCGTGATCAGAATCATAACAAAACGATAAAGGGGTAATTAGTTTTCATCATAATATCAGAGAAAAGGGTAATTCATGTGTTATTCAAATAGTTAAAAAAGCGTATTCCTAAAAAAAAGAAATCCAGAATGCGAATATAAAACTACCTACGGAAAATCTATGAACCTGATTAATTAAATCACTTGCCATATAGTTCTTGGCGTTTTATTTCATCTAATCATTTTGGTCACCCTCAGATTAATATATAAGGGAAGATAGGGCCAAACGAGATACTTAAGATAATAAGTTTCATTTTATTTCTTTAATAAGCTTAGAATATTTAGCGGTGATGGTTGTCTTCGAAAGTTAATTAAATCAATTATTAGATCAAGATTAAGTTCTAGGGTGTTCTTGTAACAGCGACTTTTAAGATCAATTGTGCGCCCTCTTCTTTAGTGCAATAGTTAGGTTAACTTTCCATTCTAGAGCATCTCCTCCAGGCCTATTCCTCTGAGGAATTTTAGTATCCGGAGTGGGTCAATTGCAGAGAAGCAGTATACCCCAAGTGTTTCCTCCTCCTGCAGAGTAGTGCTTCACAGTCGGAGAGAATATGCATTAAAGTCTCCTCGTCGCCTTCGCAGAATCTGCAAGGGCTATCTAGTTTGAGTTTCAGTTTTTTAAGGTGTGCTTTGAGTCTGCAATCTCCGCTTAGAATTATTACGTTCACAAAATGACTATTTTACCCGAATAGATATGGATAACATGTGCCACTTTACAGGGCACAGTAATGAGAACCAACCCAGCCTTTCGAAAGATGCATTTTTTAGGCTATAATTGCTTTAAAAATACACTTCACCAAAAAGGAAATGGCTTTGAAAGTTTATAAGAGTTCCCTGGGAGTTAATTTTCTATAGTTTGCACCACAAAAAGGTGTTTAACGCCACATTAATGCAACGTCTACACGCATCTGGCTTGTGAGTGAGCCAAATATGCTATTGTAATAAAGTTTTGCATTGATACAATTCAAACCTGTGGTCGGGGAATTTGTGTGCCGCAGAGAAATTTATTCCTTTAAAAATATTTTCGTTTTCTTCATCATCAACACAGTTATCATCATAATTTTCAGCAGAATCATTTTCGTTATTATCGGTGTCACTCGGAACAACTTTTGAACTATTATTTGAACTATTGAACTACTATGTCACTGTCACTGGAATTCATCTTGTCATAATTAGTTTCATTTTCATCCGCTATAACTTCCAAATCAAGAAAATTGTCATCATGAAGTCATGTCACGGTATAATAGGTGTCAGTGGATTTGTAGTTAAACTTGGTATGTCACCGTATAGATGTCAATGGAGTGCAAAATGTTAAAACGTTTGCAATATTTGCTGCGCATTACAATGAACTTTTTTGAGAGTTCTATTTTATTGTTTTTTAGAAGATTTTAACGATGTGATTAGATTAAATTTGGTAATTCTTTAATTTAATTAGAAAATAGCATCTTTAAAATTTGTCTCAAAGCGTGAAGTTGATAGAATTAGTAGAAACTTTCCAATGACTGTGGAATGCGATTACAAAATGTTATAATCAAGCGTTCAACATTGGTTTCCTTATAAAAATATCGGCTTTTTTTCTATTAAATGTACATCATTTTTGAGCCACAGCAGCATTAAAGGTTGTGCACTACTTTTAACTATGTAAATAACTACATAGACAACCTGAAACTTTTGTGTGTGCAATCATAAAACTAGAGATAACTCAAAACTGTGATTTTCAAAGAACAGGAATAGAATGTGATTGTTCTTTTAAAAAAAACAGTGATTTTTATCTGTTTCTTTTTCATAGAGCCTGTGAGTTTTCGTAATACGTTGTTTTTATATGAAATCGGCTTTTTGAGTTTATCTTCGATCTATGAAATTAAAAGATTATATTCTTTTCATGTAGGAAAATGGATGAGGATAAGGTAAAACACTTTATTTGAGTTTATTTATATTTTCCCTAGCTATGATCGAATCTAGACGAATTGATTCAAGATCGTCGTCTTCGTTCTTTTCTTCTTCTTTTTTCTTATACTAATATCATGTAGGCATCTTATCTGCATGACTATCGTTTGCTCTAGTCCTTGTTTAAATATCTATCGTCATGTGGGCATCTTATCTACATGATTCATCTTTATGACTAGGACTAGGACTTATTTAAAATCTTACCATGCTGCTGTGTCTTCATGGTTGTGCCCCCAATAGTTCTTAATTTAATGAATCATGTTCCTTACCCATTTTACCTGTATAGAATAAAAAGATAGAATCATCCGAGTCTTTCATTCAAATACAAAATTCGAAAAAAACATCAACGGTTAATGAAAAGTCAAACTGTTTTGTTCATAGTTTTCTATTGGAATCGAATAGGTTTTCATTTCCAAACCTAAAAAATGAATGCGGAGTTTTCGTTACCTTTCTTATCAACTGATGATGTTTGCGCCAATTTAATATTAGCTGAACTAGCATCTCTGGATGTGTACAACAAATCATAACAGATTCATAAAATTCTGCAAGATCTCGACAAATACGGGCAAACTCCATTGATGGCAATACGAGCAATACAAAGAGCAATCAGTTTCCGATATTCCCAAATGTTCTCTTGATTTAAATTCATTAATTTTATTTCACAATCAGAAACTTTCTCTTGACTTTAAAATTCAAACACGAATGTTACAGTATCTGCATTGTCCTGTGCTTTCATGGTTGTGTTGTTATCATTTTTGCCGTACTTCTTACGATGGTATCGGAATTTATCAACTCCATCAGAACGTAGTGTTAAAGATACACTAAAAAAACGTGAGAATTGTTCATTGTTTGAAGGAATATTCCAGAATCAAAGCAATCAAACGTGGCTTCGTTTAATAAATCTTTAAGAGTATTCAGCACCTTTTTAAGAGTTGCTGAAGTGGGCTTCAATCATTTTATAATTTTAATTTTAATAACTTGTCACAAATCAAAACGAATCAATTACACGATTGCAGAACAAACGCTTCAAGAATAACTTTTGTGGCCAACTCTATATAAATCTGCGATGGAAAAGTTAATAATATTGTGACGTGCTACCCCTTTGGTTCGATGTTATGAAAATGATAACACTTTTTATTTATGTGAATTTAGTGAATAAATTTTATTTATAATTATTTCTGCTTAACAATTAGTCTTAAAAATATTTGTCTTTCAATAATTTAATTATTACAAAATTATTTATCACAGTTTAATCACAATGGAAAACACTATTAATCACTTTTTCCAATAATTGATCACTATTCTTTTACTGTTAGATTCAAATCACCGTCGTAATCGCTTTCCGAAATAATCACATTTCAAATCACTGCTTTTATTCAATCTCGGATAAAGTTTAGACTTCAATTGTACTGTGTTTCGACGATGTTTCTCCCTATATACCCATAGTTTTTCAACTCAAGAAGTTTCTCAAGCTTCATCGAAACGTGTTTTCTATAAGATTCAAGAAACGTCAAAGTGAAAGAGCGAATGTCAATAAATTTGTTGTTTTTCTTAGAATGTTTGATGATTCTCGAAGATCATCAAACATTCTAATTCGTTCTTTTTTAATTATTTCGATTAATTACGCGTTAAAGTGTTTAAATAAGTGAAGTGTAGTGCAATATCTATAACTTTAGTCTTTTTATCTGATTGTTCTGCTCCATCTTCCCCTATAGAGACACACATAAACACACACAAGGATGACAGACTAATTCATATACATTTATATGTATTTCAATATTGGCCAGGGAGAAGAAAAAAAAGAAAAAAATCGGAAAAAAATATCACCCTATTGAACGCCTATCAACCATCCTGGAACAAAAACGGTAATGTGACACATATTGTGACAAATTGCATAAAATGGGTTCACAGAAATTACTAGAAGAGGTCCCTTTTCTGTTGCTTACACTTTAGATTGCGGAATTATTTTTTTGGCCGATGGTATCGGTTCCCCTCGTTACGTCTTCTAAAATGTTGAAACATCATAGTTTTTGGGTGAAATGTATACAAGGGTATATAACAAGGACGAATTTGTGTGACGAATTTGAATTTTCCGCCTATTTTAGAATCAACGTTGTATATCTAATTGTGGAATTTCTGTCAAACGGACGTAACGAATTGGTCCATTTTTTTGTTGTTGTTGAGTTAAACAGCCAAGTGTTTTACTGCACCTGCAAATAATCACAGTTCTAAGATAGTATAAGAAGGATAATGGGGATATAGTGTATCAGGATAACAAGTAAAATTTCATTTAATTTCAGTTATTATATGTATTTTTTTTTTTCAAAGAGATATTTGGACAAAAAAGCTTTCCTGTTTTAATGTTAAAGACTAATATAATTTTATATAATTAAAGCTATTCAAATTCAAAGTTGAATTTTTTCTCTCTATCTCTTTAAGAATTAGTTTTCAAGAGTTTCCTTATTAATCGGATACGCAAGATCATCCGGTCGAAAATATGAATTTTGCATACTATATAGTCGATCAATCGGATTCAACATTTGCGATTGTCCAAATGGTGCCATTAATTGTTGAAATGTTGCATAACTTAAACCTAAGATGGTATTTAAGAGCGGCTCATTATTTTTTCCACAATTTTCTGAAAAAAAGAAAATCAAAAATGAAAAAAAAAATAGGATTTCATAGTTTTATATAATTTACGGCTGGACGGATTTTGATGACACTTGGGAGTATATAGCAGGCTAACTTAGACTAAGGTGGGAGATACGTTTCAATTCGGTATCGGGAATCATGGGAATTGCAAAAATAGAAAAAACGTCTTTAATTCAATCAATACCTGGCGGATTTCAAATTGCAAGTTACTTACTTCGATGGCACTACAGACCTTGGAGGTCTTGAGTATCTCTCAGAACTAATTTTTTTTTTTTAACGGGTCAGATATTTAGCTTTACGCCAACCTCCCAAATGGAAGGCCAATTTCGTAATTACAATTTTAACCTAATTTTACAAGCGGTCAGTGCTAAGAAAAATATTTTCCGGTGACCACCACGTGGAGATAGAGTAAGCACTTGTTCAGGAACTTGACAGCTACGTGTACCTGTCTTAACGAGCGGTCAGAGTGTTACTCTGTCAATCTGAAACCAGATAATATTGCACAGGTCAAGAAGTATGCACATTTTAGTTACTATATCTCGAATCCAGCCTCATCAATCACATACTCACTTAAAGCATAAACAACGCCGTATAATTAAATTGAAATATAAATAATCGATTGATGTATTCGATATGATCCCCAATTGATCTTGAGCTCCATGCATTTCTTACTTACATGCGTTTCTTTCCAAAACCAAACTCTTTGTTTATAATTTAAAATCCGTAACAACGTCATTTTATCACTAAGATTATTTATCCATCTTAGTTTTGCTTTTCCAACTTGAACGTTTAACATCTGGTTCCGCACTTAATGTTTTTACCAGAGGCATGAGACTCATCTATTCTTATCATAGGTATCTTATCTTTTTTAGTTTCACCCACAGTCAGTGCGGGTTCTTGGAGCCCTTGCTGACATTTTGTTTTAGTTCTAAATCTGAATGGGCCATCAGGAATAAGGGTATTGACCTTTCTGATACAAAATATTTATATGACAAAAAGACACAAAATGTATTTTGCGAAAGGTGACATTTTTTGTTTATTCACTTTATGACTTTTAAAAAACGAAAAAAAAAAGATTCCACGCGCCTAAAAATAGGCAAATCATAATTTACCGATGCAGAATTCCACAGAATTGTTTTCGTCTGAGTTTGTGGTCAAATTTTAAGCGAATTTTAAAGTTCAAATGGAATTAAGGAGTGGGAGGTTTTTGTTATAATTCTATGTTTTCAAATGGCTACCATTTACACATTTTAGGACGGGGATATCTGACTACAATTGTTGCCTTACCTTTATTAACTTCGGAGCAATTATATTGAATATTTTCATTATTTTCTTCTTTAATTAGTCGTGATTTTTCCGTACACGAATATGGTGACTCTAATGATTCACTATCACTTTGATTTTCATCTTTAACTTTCGTTAAACTACTATCAGACTCTTGAGATTCAGTTTCACTATTTCCTTTCGGTTCTTGTTTAGCTTTCTTTTGAATTTTCTTGACTTTAGCACGTTGATTTTGAAACCAAACCTATACAAATAAATATATAAGTAAGTTGAAATCTCGTTTTTGAATTTCCAAAATAATATCAAAATATCTACCTGAACAATTCGTAAACTTAAGCCAGTTTCTTTGGCTAAATTCTCTCGAACTTTTCTACATGGTTTCGGAGAGATTTCAAAAGATGCTTTAAATGCCCGACGTTGTTGGGTATTTAATATAGTACGTGGTCGTTTCGGACCTCTTCTACCATCCATTTTTGGTGGAAATATATCATCACCATAGAAATCTTCTATATATAAGTGAATAAATTGGGTTTTAAAATGGAGAAAAATATTATTTAATATTCTTACCATAGCTTTGAAGCATTTCAACCTCTTTCTCATAATCAAGTCGACAAAAAAGTTGTCCCTGTTTAACCACATATTGTTCGCCTTTCTTCAATTGGACACCGCATACAACGCAAGCAAAACATTTCAAATGAAAAACATTCTCAAGGGTTCTCATGACTAGCTCATCGGAACTGATTTTGTCTCCGCATCCAAGGCAACGATTACGTATAAAGAGTCTTCGGGGAAAAAAAAAATTTATTATATTTTTAATGAAATCATAAAAACGAAAATGTTTTTATATTTAATTTATATTTTTATAGAGGTTGGAAAATGGAAATCACCATTTTACAGTGTAGACGCGATTATATTATTCTCCAAAAAAAAATCCACCATTTTTGGATTTGGGTGATCCAATTTGAGCAGCTGTTGATAAGCACTTGCTTTCAAAGTATCCAATGTCAGTTTGCAATAACACATTTACAAAATGGATCGCTTAACCACCGCTCAACGGGATATACAGCAGCAGGAAGTTGATGCTGAGTTTTCAAAGAAAATCTTGTTGTCTGATGAGGCACATTTCCACCTCTCTGGGTGTGTTAATAAGCAAAATTGCCGCATATCGGGAAATGAAAGTCCTCATGAGATTCACTAGACACCATTACATAGCCAAAAAGTGACTGTTTGGTACGTATTGTGGTCAGGCGGTGTCATTGGGCCTTACTTTTTTGAAAACGACCAGGGTCAGACTGTAACAGTCAATAGTGAGCGATATAGACGCATGATAACTGATTATTTCTGGCACGAAATCGAATTTTGTCAGATACCACACGCATCTAGAACAACTAAGGAAATGATTATTAAATTCAGATGGGAACTTGTACTTTAGCCTATCATATTTTCTTCGCCAACTTACGAAATTGAATAAGGCTTGTTTTATGTTGTGTACGAATTAATTCTATTGATTAAGGCAGCACGAATATTCTTCGTTACCTCATAAATATAATACATGCCGTGTCCAGCAGCGATTTGAATTAGACTGACACTTTCATGTCAGTCTAATTCAAATTACTGTCAAATGTAAACCGTACATCTTGCAATACTAAAATTTGGCATGAATGCTGTCTGTCAGTAGTAAAAATTATTGGTTGCTGAAAAGACGTGTTCTTATTTTTGTACAATGTACCTTAAACGACCATCCATTGTTGTGCTTTGTTTGATTGGAAAGTCAAACATCGAAATTCGGAGAGAGTTAAATCTAATAAATTTGAGTGAAAACTTTTGTGTATCGTATCATTAAACGATTCGACGAGACTGGGAGCATAAAAAAACACTATGGCGGAGGCCGATGATGCACTGTAACTACTCGAGAAAACGTAAACAAAATGCGTAATCGGTTGTATCGTAATCCCGAGCGGAGTTCAGCAACAATAGCAAATGGATTGAACATAAGCGATAGAAGTGTTCAGCGAATCATGAAAAATAAGCTTAAGGTAAAGCCGTTGAGAAAACAAAAGTGTCAAGAATTAACTGATCCTCAAAAGTTCGATTCGAAATATCAAAAGAATTACTTCGTATGCTCGCTCGTGGTGATTTATCAAATTTGATATTTTCGGATGAGAAAACATTCTGCATTGAACAATTTCTTAACGAACATAGAGAACGTGTTTGGTTAAAGAGACGTTCCGAGGATAATTCTGCACATTTGAAGGGTCACAAGAAATGACAGTACAGGTAATGGTTTGTTGCAAGACATCGTGAGAGAATTGTGTGCATCGTTTAAAAAGAGATTGAAGCTGGTGTTTAAGGCATACCATTCGGTCGAAAACCGACCAATAAACTAAAAAATTACAGCGTTTCTAAATCCGGACACTTGAATTACCGGACACGGTATATATTTTACAATACATTTCTTTTTTTCAATATTTACCTTTCATAGTCTAATCGACAATAAAGTTTACTATCTCGCATAAAACATGAATGTACCAAATTCATTGAACATGTTGTACATTTGAGACATCCTTCATGATAGGATGTGTCAACCACTCGCATTATATAACGATCACAAATTGGCTGACAACAATAACCACATTGAGTTGCTGCCACAAGTACATTTGACAATTGATTATTACTATTAATACTATTACAATTATTATGAATATTATTCGTATTATTCGTATTATTATTATTATTATTGCTTCCGTCTCGGCCACAGCCGACAATACCACAAACATTTCTTGTATTACTTCCACCAATCAGTCCACTAACTTCTGTTAAAGGTCCTTGTAATATTCCTGTTTGTTGTTGTTGTTGTTGTTGCTGTTGTAAATGATGTTGTAAATTTCCATTTGTTGCTGCCGTTAACATTCTTCCATTTCCGTTTGGAAGACATTTCATGTCCAATGGAACTATATTTAGAAATATGATAATGAGAAATTTTTTTTTATAAAATATGATACACTATTGTGGGCTAGAAAATTAAAAAGGGGATTTCCCCTGGATTAGAAAAGACTTTTTTTTTTTGGTTGGTTCGGGAGAACCTCTATGTCTTGCCCAAAATTAGTTTTCGATTCTTTTTTTTTTTTAGCAAATTTCTTTCACATATTTTGAATACTTCGCTGAATTTTCAGGTCATATGAATCGTGAGGTTTTGATATGACCGGAAGATCTGTTGGAAAGGATTATAAAGAACTAACAGTATCTTCCTGGCTAGGACGAATGAAACGGTAAAATTCTGAAAAATCAATCACCTTTTTTAATATTAAATAACAAATTTGTACAAAATTGCATATTTGCAGGTGTATTGAAATTAATTCTATTCATAATATGAAATACCGCATTTATATTGTTACCAGCTTAATACCAGCGAAAGTCAAGAAAGTAAAAAAAAGTATGTATTAAACTTAAATATATAACCGTTTTAGATTTGCATTGGCAGAAGTCGTAATCCTTAGCGTTATCATTAACAAGACGCAACATTCGAGAAATCGGTTCATTTCTACCAGTTCTATGATGCTTATAGTAAGTTCAAAAAGTTCAACGGATCTCAAAGAACGAGTATTAATATTTAAATGTATCTTGTCCAAAAGAAAAGAGGCGTCTATATTGCTGTTGATAATTTGGTGAAGAAAAACAATATCAGCCACTTGACGTCTCCTTTCCAGAGAGTGTAACTCAATCAATTTTAGCCTGTTATTATAAGAAGACAAAAGAAACGGGTCATTCCAAGGCAGATCTCTTAATGCATAACGTACATATGTTCGTAGGACATATCCGACTCCGTTAATTTGGGATTTGCAGTAAGAAGACCACAGCTAACTGGGATGTTCCATTATAGATCTTACTAAAGTAGTAAAAAGGGCTTTAGTGGTATTTTTTAATTCTTTTGACCAACGTTTTAAAATGCCCAAAGTAGAATTGGCTTTATGGACCAATGAGTCAATATGTACTAGTTCGAAATCAAGTTTGCTGTCAAAAATCACCCCCAAATTATTAATATTACTCACTCTACGGAGAGGCATGTGATTGATCTCGTACGAATAGGGAGTAATAACTCGTTTTTTACAGAAAGTGATAACCTCACACTTATCACAATTGAGCGATAGATTCTTGTTATAACACCATTATGTAAATCGTCCTGGAGATAGGAATAATCATTTGATTTGAATATTTCTTTATAAATAGTCATGTAAAGTCAGTAAAATTAGAAATTTTCGAGTGCTTAATCACGGAAGCAACATCATTCACAGATAGGACAAATAGGATAGGTCCTGAGTGAGTACTTTGTGGTTCAATAGAAAATAGAAATTCTCTTTTTAAATATTCCTTAGTTAGTTATTCTTATCCTCGGATTTCTGATACCAAATTTATTCCTCTGTGAAATGAAATTATTAGATTCTCCTCATTCATAATCGCAATTTCTATGAGACCGAAGTAATTATTTCAAACTCATTTTTCCTCGTATACAAAATCAGTGCAACCTTTTCTTAAAGCTTTTTTTTAAATCCATACCAAAAACGAGTAAGGGGACGGCCACATGGGTTCTGTGCTTTCTACGCAGAGTGAGAAATGTATTAACGCGGTGAGAGGAACGAAAACGGTAAGCGAAAAGTGTCCACATCGGATATCACTCTTGTAGTTGAACACATTTACATTTACATCTAGTTTGTCAGTTAATTCACAAATACAAATACAAATCTTCCCAATTGAAAAAAGAAATCATGGCCTTCTTTTTCGAAAGAGGCGAAGAATTGAATTTGAATTCTTCTCTTTTTTCTATCGTATCCTGCTTCCAACGAACTCAGCTATATGGCCACTTCCATTTAATTACACGCGTATATTTATCGTTGCTCTTATCTTCGAAAGCGCTCGCAGTAAGCGTAGAGCCTATGTGGCCGCATACTTATTCAGAATTTACATTCCAATTTTCATGAAAATCTGCCTATTATTGAACGAATTTGGGACTTTTTGTATTCCACTCCTCCTGCAACCCCTATCGAAAATCCAAATACCCTATACTCTAAGTTGGAAAGACATGTACCAAATTTTATGAAAATTGATTCAGTAGTTTACGGGTCTATAGGGAACAAACAAACAAACACATATATACGTAGTTACGGATTTATTATATTTTATATAGGAAAAAATTTCACCAATGTCAGTATGCTACACAGGAGTCCTGTTGTTTATCAGAGTTGAAAAGTTTCGAAGATAAAGCTCCTAATTTACACGTTTTTCAATTTTCGCGGAGGAGCCCTAAATCTTTTTAGGGTAAAAAATAGACTAAATTACTCCTCTAGTTTTCCCTGAAAGTCCTGTTAAAATCGGCTCAACGGTTTCTAAGATTAGCCCCGACAAATAAACAGACGGATGGACCAAAATTTTAAAAGTGGGTTTTGCACCCTTTTTTGAAAACCGCATTATCGGCCGAAATGGCGATGTCAACTGGCCGCCTAGCAGCTGCGATTTGACTCCGTTGGATTATTATTTGTGAGGAGCCATCAAAGGCAGATGTTATGCTAATCATCCAGCGACGATTGAGACTTTGAAAGATACAATTAAAGTGGGTATTGGCGTAATAGAGGCTCAAACGATTGAAAATGTATTGAAAAATTGGGTCGATAGAATGGGCTGCTGCAAATGCAGCCGAGGCAGTCATTCCAATGAAACAGTATTCCATTCTTAAGCGGAAGGTGCACTCTCGAACGTTGTCACGATAAATAGAAATGACCAAAATCGGAACGGACTTAAATTGAATTGAATCGACTTTTACGGCCGTTCCGTCTACAATAACAGCAGCGATGCATGTATTTGTATTTTTCGTTCCGTTGCCGTCCCGTCTCCGTTTCGTTAACATAACGAAAGCTTAACATTTTTTCTTCCCTATCAGCACTGCAATGATTTCAGCATATTTAGAAAACCATCTTATCATACTCCCAAATATTATTATCGATTTTATGAATATTACGATTTCAATGATAAAAGTCTAAAAATGACTTTAAAACAACAAGTTCATAAATTTTTGTACTTTAATTTTTCTTTAAAAATACAGATGGTAAAATTGGCGCCTCTACTCTATAAATTGTTTAATTGATTTGAGATTTGAGACTAGAATTCCGCGCGCGAAAACCTTCAGAGAGATTGAACGGATTGTGAATGTCAAAAATCGGATACAAAAACGGATACAATATCGGGAATCGTTAATAAATTCTCGATTTTTCAGTAAATTTTGTAAAATCATTTAAAAAAACATAAAATTTATATTTCCATTAAAAATATTTAACCACCAAAACTGTAACCATACAAACACAATATGAGGTTAGAATATTTTGGTTTTGGGTGAGGTTCCCACGCTACCAAGCAGGACGTACGTGTATCTGAAGTGTTCAAATGGAAACCGCGTAATAATTCGGACGTCTTTAATGATACATTAACTTTAATAAAATATTCCAGTAATTTAATTTATAGAGAATTATAGAATACTTCCGTCCTAGTCTGTTAGTTACTTTAGTGGATACTTTTAGAAGCCATAATATCTCTTTCCAATCAATAAACTAGTTGAATGCCCATTTGTCACCTATTAACTATAGTAGAAAATTCTGGTTAGTTTTTAGCAGGCTCGTAACTAGCATAGGGCGGGCTGTGCCCTTCCTAGCATTTTGAGGTGAAAACTAGGTTTTTTGGACGAAATCTCAATTAGAATTATTGGATAACTAGTTTCGAAGTTTTCGAGATGTTTGTGTATTCATATATAGGATTTGCGAAACTACCAGTGAAGTGTCCGTCTAATTCAAATCGCAGTCAAATGTAAACCGCACATCTGGCAATACTAAAATTTGACATGAATGTTGCTTGACTTATTGTCTGTCAGTAGTAAAAATTATTTGCTAGGGAAAAGACGCGTTCTTATTTTTTGTACAATGGACCTTAAACGAAATTCAATTGTTGCGCTTCATTTAATTGGAAAGTCAAACATCGAAATTCACGGTATTCATCAGATCTGAATCCGTTGGATTATTCCATTTGTGGGAATTTTATAAGCAGCGGCTTGCAAAACAAACCTCGCATAACTTTGGTTAGCTTAGACAAAGATTTGACTCTGAGTGGAACCGTTTAAGCCAAGACATCGTGTAAGGATCGTGTGCATCCTTTAAAAAGAGATTGAAGCTGGAGGTTAAGGCAAAAGGTGATTAGATACCATTCGAATAATTGTAAAACTAATTATGTTTTATAAACTATCACTTCCATAAATTTTAATAAAATCGACCAATAAACAAAAAAATTACAGCGTTTTTAAATTCGGACACTTCAATTATCGGATCCGGTACATTAATTGAACAAGCGACATCCCTGGCTCAATGTTAGGGTGTCGATCGTTTAGTATCGAGTTGTCTAGAATTCAAATGCCAGTCCAGTCAGTTTTATAGTTTTTTTCAGTCTATAACAACATTAATAGAATATTTCTAAACTTTTCTTAACTAGCTTCATCTGATAAGATCGTTGACCGTCGGAAACGAGAAAATGATTTCTAGCTCAGCTACGGAAAAAAAATTATTTTTTCAAATTTCTTTTCAATAAACTATTGTTTTTATATATTTCCTGTTGCACTGACCAAAAGGGCTTCCATTCCAGAAGAACATGACAACATTACTATTTAACTAGTCGTTTATTTTTTCACTGAATTTTCTAACTTTAGAATCAAAAGGTTGTTAATTTTAGTTAATTTCTGTCACATAGATGGCGAGATGATTTGTTGCTGTCAAACTTATATTTTTCAATAGATAAAATAGTCCTTATGAATTAGTATCCGAATTATTATTATAACTGATTTTTTTTTTGTTGCCTCCAAGTCCGCTAATCGATAACTCTTTCAAATTGTGATACCGACATTACAGGCCTGAATAAAAGTTACGCACGTCTATACTGTGACCACAGGTTTATTATTCCGACAGAATTCCTTAGATACTCATTTATAAAGGAAAACAAAAATGGTTTAAAACTTTTCTAAAGACTTAAAAAGTACATTCAGACTATCTGTTTTTTCATATGTTTTTGCATACATTTTATCGAAATTTTCCACTCAGTTAGCGTTAGCTCATACGAAACACATTGGTACAGCGATATATAACAAAGTTTATGTCTTTTTGATATTACAAATATTTCAAAACATTTCTAATGTTAAATTTTTAATGAAATTAGCGAAGTCATATGCAAAGTCATATGATAAAACAGATTGTCTGAATGCGATACAATCTCAATATATCGTTTTTATGAATAAAGATGATTCGTTTATCCTCTCAAAATCCGACAGAAAAAAAAAATGTAACATATGTGAATCTTCACATGAATTGATTTTAATAACAAAATAAGAATCCTAATCACGTTGTCCACAATATGTGGCCACCCACTGAATAATATCTGGCTTATACAAGAAGCAAGTTAATGGCACCCTTTTCTCGTCGCGAAATCTTCAATACCAATGATACACTAATAAATTTAGTATAATATCCCTTTTGTAATAATTAAACACGAAATCAAACTTGGAACAGTCAATATTATGACATCACACAAAGGTACTTATATATGACTTTTCATTTATATCATAACTACTTAAGTATATAGTTTTTAAAAAGAAACATATGCCTTTGAAGGGAAGACTTTAATATAACAGGTGTCAGCAGGGACAGAGCAAGAGAGTGCTCATCTCCTCGAATACAATATAGGTATATTTTGTCATATTAATCGGAGATTAATTTTTCGGATGCATTACAAAATAACGCGTGAGGGTCTATCACAAAAACGATTAATCCGATTAAAAGTGTCTAAAATTCGTTTGTTTTCTGTATCATATTTTCCCGCCAAGCAAATTTTGGTTGTGACAAATTAAATAGGGTCGAGGAGTTTTATCCTTAAATTTTCATAATTTCCTTTTCCTCTTTTTTTTTTTTTCTGTGACACTCACACATTGTTATTGGAACATGTTGTTCTTCAATCATATTTGAAGAACAAATTAAGACGAATTTAATCTTATATTTAAAACTCTTAACTCTCTCTTAACTTAACACTTTATTTAGACTAACTGTTTTCACCGCTTGTAAAATAGTGTAAACAAACCCGCGAAAACTTCTGATTTATTGGAAAAAATTAAACTTTTCTTTCGGAAAAATAATATACCGACGGTTTTTTTTAGATATTATCCAATCCAAAAAAAAAAAGAAAAAAAAAGGAAAAAGAAAAACTTTATCAATAAATCGAGCATAAATAATGGCGTTAACACGGCGATTGAAGAGGGACGTGATACTTGAATACGATGTGTCCTCCGTGTATAAAAATTTCTTCTTCGAAGTAGAAACAGAAATTTTCATATAATATTTTTTTTTAATAATAATTTTCATTTCCCCACTTAATTTTCCCAAGACAGAGATAGTTAGAAGCTTATATTACTTGTACAGGGATGATGATTACAATCCCTTTTTTTTTTTTAGCGATATAGATAGTATAAAGTTTACGCCATATTTTCAAATTTTCCTTCTTTCTTTATAAATATATATATATATTTTTTTTTTCTGAGGTGGGGAGGTATGTTGCGAAAATTATTGTTGATTTGCGCGAGCGCTTTTCATTGTTGTAAAAAAAAGAAAAGTGTTCTATTATGAATTGAAAATGAAAGAAAATGGAAATGGAAAACGCCCCTTCTTTTAAAAATGATTCTGCGTTTCATTTTTGTGTGTGTTTTTTTTCATTTATTTTCCAGATTTTCCCCAAGCCAAATAGCTTTTCCTATATATATAAGAAAAACTATATTATGCAAGATTGAATTCCGGGATTGTCTTGTGAAATTTTCCTCGTTTTCCTCGTTTTTCTTTTATATAGTTTATATTGGGTTTTGTTACACATGTTTATTTTATCTTATATGTTTTCTTTTTTTTTATTGTTCATATATTGATTTTTCGATTGATAAGTAAAAAGAAAAGCGCGATCTAAAAAGAAGCATTTTCTTTTGTGAAAAACAGAAATGAATATTTTGTTGTGAAATTATCAAATATATAGTTTCTAATATATACTATATTGTGATAAAAGACGAATGACGAATGTCCGCTACTCTCTCCAATGAGGAGGCCTATTTTAGTATAATAATAATTAACTGGAAAATTAAATGTAAAAGAATATATGACGTTGAGTTTTCCATTTAAAAAAAAACAAAAATAGAATCCTTTCGATTTCATTCATGATTATTTTTCTTAATAAATAGAATACATTTTTTAGGGTTGTGTTTTTCATCATTGAGTTTTATCATCCCACAAAATTGTAAATGGATTAAAGTACAGAACATTTTCTTTAGGAAAAATTTAAGAAAATTAAGACTGTGTGTAATGATATTCCATTGAAAGATGTCTTATGGTAGATATTACTCTAGATGTTATATTAGTTTTCCTTTCACATTTGTAGTGCTTATAGAAATCATATTCGGAGGATGATCTCATGGTAAGCATGGAAGTCAATCCAGTTATATCTCTGTTTAGATAATAGTTCAAAAATGAATTGGCTGATTTTAATGAAGTTGATGATTTTTAAACCACTTAACTCGTATTGTATTTCAATAAATTCGGCCAATTTCGTTAAAATTAAATACATACATGGGCATAGATAATACTATGTTAAATTTCAATATAATCCATCCAAATATAATGAAGAAAGAACTAGTTGTAGAAGAGCAGGGTTATCGTTTACTAGTAATCTCCATTTCCTTCTCCACCGCTATATCGCAAAATTATGATTCCATCTATCAGTCGCAAGAAGTTTTTATTTACGACAATTTTCACTTATAGAATCAATCTCCAAAAAAGAGCCTCTATAGGCTCTTTTTTGGAGATTGCCACAACAAAAGCCGTTCGCAATATAGTCAACACTTTCTTGAGTGAACAGTTAACAAGCAACAAAGTAATTTCCACTTACTAGAGATATCCGGTAAAATAAATTAATTATTATGAATTGCATATTTGAAATAATCCTCAAAAGCTTATCACCACAATTCTCGTAGCGATTAAGCGACCGAATTTGTAGCGATTGTATGAAACAGAATACGAAATCGCTAATTTCACAAACCAGTGAAAGTAAGCAATTGTAAGGCAAAGAGAAGTAGAGAAAAAGTGAAGAACCGAGACTTGAATTTGAAATTCACCATATTCATGAGATCTGAATACGTTGGATTATTCCATCTGGGGAATTTTATAAGCAGCGACTTGCAAAAAAACGTACACAATTTTGTCCCGTTTAAAAAAAGATTTGACTCGTGAATCGAACCATTTAAGGCAAGACATCGTGCGAGCATGGTGTGCTTCGTTTAGAAAGAGAGATTGAAGCTGGTGATTAAGGCAGAAGGTGATTAGATACCATTCGAATAATTGTAGAATTAACTATATATTATAAACTATGATTGCCATAAATTTTAATAAAACCGACCAATAAACAAAAAAATTACAGCGTTTTTAAATTCGAACACTTCAGTTGTCGGACGCGGGACATAGATGGCATTTATTTGAAAAGTCTTTGCCGTAACAAAAGTAAGAAATTTAAACATTGATTTTAAAATTAAAAACAAACATATTTTGTTTATGAAATAAAAATCTTTTATAGGTTTTCGCAAAAATTTTAATTAAGGTCTAAACTTTTTTGATCTACTATAATTTTCGAATTACCTAATCAAGTTCAAATATGTAGCTATGGAATACAATTTTACCCGAATCGATTACAATAATTTTGATCCTAATAATATACACTATATATAAACGTATCCAAATATAGTGGTTAGATTGAATACCATATACAAAACTATAAAACCATCTATGACCATGGTTTATGGGGTCCCGTATTGGGATTTTTATGAGATTTTTGGATAATGACTGAACAACGGATATTGCAACACTATAAACATTTTTATTGTTATTATTGCCATATATAGAAAATTTATTTACAATTATAAGGAATGTACATACCATACAACCATAGTATATAGTACTTTTGACTAATATAAAATTATATATACCAAATGGGCGTCGAAAGTCCAGAGTTATGCTTTTTTATGGATGATGATATAAAATATTTTATATTGTAAAATGTTTCTAGTGACACAAAAGGTCTGTTTTATTTGCCATACCCTACTCTGGAGCAGGGTAAGTGGCAAATGAAACGAGCAGGAGTAGGAGAAATCTTTAATTCAAATATTTGTAGCATTGTTTAGTAACCATATTGTAATCAAATGAGAAACTTTTAGCTAATACACTTTTTATGGTAGAAAACTGAACTAATTCGGGTGTAATAGTTACACCTACTCTGAAAGTAGTGCAGGATTTCCTCTTTTGTTGTTTTTGTTTTCAATGTAAAAATTTGCTCTACCCTAGATCGAGTGGCAAATAAAACAGACCTATTAATGGAAAAAATCAAAAAAAAAAAATAAAGAAAAAGGATGAACCTTTTTTGAGGTTTTTTATATAACCGCGTTTAATGGATGTTGATTTTCAATTTTAATTGATTTACTCGATA
Source organism: Xylophagus ater (assembly GCA_963422695.1). Taxonomy (NCBI): domain Eukaryota; kingdom Metazoa; phylum Arthropoda; class Insecta; order Diptera; family Xylophagidae; genus Xylophagus; species Xylophagus ater. The sequence goes on from OY730481.1 coordinate 50,504,416, forward strand.
ATGAAAGCAATTTAATTTAATCCAAATAAGCACTTAGTTGAGTTAGTAATATTATATATTAAAATTTGATTATCTGCGGGGATTAGGAAATATGACGGTTATCAACATCATATTTAGGTTATACCGGAATGTAAGGGAAAGAAAAGTAGAGAAAAAGTGAAGAACCGAGACCTGGATTTGAACCAGGGTCTCATCAGTCTCATGAGGCGAGGTCAAGGTCTTAACCAACTAGACCATTCAACACTATCTCAACTAGTCTGTTCATTTGCCTTTTTCCTCTAAGTATTATAAATATTATCAAATCATTACAACTGTTTTTGTGTTAAATATTTCAATTGTTTTTACCAAATTCACTTGTATCCTATATTTTTAACTCTTACAGGAAGACTATAAGGAAAAGAAATCATATACGGAATTATATACGTAGGCTGCTATTTATAATTCGGGATTGAGCAAACCTAGTGCTGCTATGTGGTAACTGACATCACTATCGTAAAGTTTGACATTTTTAACGATATACGTACTTCGAACGTTTTGAAGAGCGAGCGGTATTTGTTTTGTTTACAGAAACTTGAAAAATTCATTTCGGACAAACAATGGAATTAAATCCTGAATAAATCTTTTTCACGGCCTACTACCATTCCATAATTGAATGTATGTTCGTCATACTAATGCCAAGGATGCCAAAATCTCACGATATGACTTACATCTTGCACTCGCAGTTCACGTACAGCATCAATCCGGAACAACAACCGATTTTGGACGATCTTCACGAAATCTGTCGTTGACCGAACTATCGCTACAATTGAATTCAGTAAACCATTGACAAACACTGGTCTTTGATAGTACTTCATCGCCAAAAGTCGAATTAAGTTCATCGATACAGTGTTGTGTAGGTTATACATGTCGAAAGTTGTAAAACAATGATCGTATTATTGAAACTGAATTGATTGAACAAGCAGTATCGCTGGCCATGGGCGTAGTTAGGAGAGGCAAGGATGGGCTTGGCCCAGCTCATAAAACTCATTGCCCACTCTAGAAAAATCGACAGAATTGAAGAAATATATTCTTTTCATTTTTTTTATCCATTCCATTCCTCGTAAAATTATTTTATCATCCCCGAAAATCTCCGTACATAATTACACATAATCCATGCCTTACTCAAACACGTTAAAGCAGAAAAGTGCGGATTAAACCGAATGCACCTGAACGATATCCAATATAACCAATTCTAGTCCTCGTTCTTTTGCACAGCTTGAAGCATCAACAAGCACATCTAAAAAAAATCTCCCAAAAAATGAAGTTGAAAGCCCAGAAAACTGAGCCCCGCCGACGACACCATAGGGCAAACAGCTGACTCAGATGTAGACGCGGAAGTAATTACGTTTGAATCTTCAGAATCTGTTGGTAATGAAAAATGAAATATTATTACGAGGCATCACTTATGTATCCTCTAATTAAATTGCTTCGTTACTTCGAAAATTTGTCAATTCTACTAAAAAGTTACTTCATCTCTAATCGGATTACCGAAATTAAAAGCCTCCGGTGGCTGATCAACTGACCGACAACCCCTCCCCCCAGCGAGAACTTCCCAGTTACACCAATGTTGCTGGCTCAATAACACGTGGGTCAATAAGTTCGTATGCAAACACAGATAAAAACATTTTTTTTACAAAATTCGATTTTATTCCTCAATATAGTTGCCTTCGAGGGCGATACACTGATTCCAGTGATTTTCTAACATTTTGATACCGGTTTTGTAATACGATTTTGGTTTAGCCTCATAATAGGCCTTTGTTTCGGCGATTACTTCTTTATCGATGCTAAATTTCTTTCCAGCGAGCATTCTCTTGAGGTCTGCAAACAAGAAATAGTCACTGGGAGTCAAATCTGGAGAATACGGTGGATGGGGAAGTAATTGGTAGCCCAATTCATGCAATTTTGCCATCGTTTTTATCCAATGGTGACACGGTGCATTGTTTTGAAACAACACTTTCTTCTTCTTCAAATGGGGTCGTTTTTCTGTGATTTCGTCCTTCAAACGTTCCAATAACGCTATATAATAGTCGCTGTTGATGGTTTCTCCCTTTTCAAGATAGTCAATGAAAATTATTTCATGCGCATTCCAAAATACAGACGCCATAACTTTGCTAGACGATTGCTGTGTCTTTCTACACTTTGGGCGGCCTTCATCGCTGGCTCTCCACTTAGATGATTGCCGATTTGATTCCGGGGTATCCACTTTGGACAGAGCTTTCGCATACCCAAATATTCGTGAACAATATGGTGTACGTTACCCTTTTATATCTTTAGAGTGTCCGCTATGTCTTGCAACTTCACCTTACGGTCATAGAAAATTATTTTGTAGATTTTTTTGATGTTTTCATCTGTAACAGCCCCTTTTGGACGTCCACTGCGTTCATCGTCTTCGTTGCCAATGTGGCCTGTACGGAATTTTTCCAATTATTCACGCAAATAGAGAGATGTATAAGGAAATATATATATTTCTGGATTAATTAAAAAATACCTAATAAAAATTTTAAGTACTTATTAGTTCCACCCTAATTTCTATTATATCAGAAATTAATTACTTCACTTAGTATGGAACTTTATTACCCTTTATTTTAAAATATTTTTCTTTATTTAATGAAATTCAACGAAAAAATTATATTCATAGATATTATAGTAGACTGTTGAATTTTACCCTAAAACCGTGGCAAAAAAAAAAAACCCAACAGGATAAAGGAGGTCATATGCGAGTATTAACTTAATTTGGTCAGATTTCCCTTACAAAGATTCTCCTTCATACTATATGGAATATAAATTCCATCGGAATTGAATAATTCAATATATGTACGTAAAATGGAACATAAGTTTTATATGATGATAAAAAGAACATCTCACAATAAAATTTCCATTTGTCCAAACAACGGAAAATGGAAATTAGGGTAATGTATGCTATGCTCGCCAACAGTTTTATTTCGATGCCATTTTTTTAAACGCGTAACAAACCAAACAACCATTTGTATTACACTTTACTTGCACATTTTTAACTTCTATACCCAGTAAATATTATGGCAGAGATCTTGTCTTATCCATTCTTGTCCTAAAATCTAAATGTACCATCAGGGATACACTGTGTGTATAACTGAATGCGGTCATGACTAGAAACAAATATCCACATTTGAAAAGGTTCTGAATCGTTTCCAAGCACTCTTATGTCACAATGTCTGTCTCTCTGTCTGTGCCTATGCAAATGTGCAACTGATTTTTGAAGCGATTTCAATGAAAATTTGGAAAAGTAATACTTATTGTATTTTACGTGTCAGCTTACAAAAGCGTTTCTCGATTTTAATGAAATTTGGGGAATACGCTTGTGTTATATGTACCAGGTTCCGCAATTGAAGTGTCCGGATTTTAAAACGCTCGGTCGGTTTTATTAAAATTTATGGAACTGATAGTTTATAATACATAATAGTTAATTTTACAATTATTCGAATGGTATGGAGCCACCTTTTGCCTTAACCACCAGCTTTAATCTCTTTTTAAACGATGCACACGATGCTCGCACGATGTCTTGGCTCAAACCATCACCTGTATTGCACCTTGTTTTCTTGTGACTCTAAAATGCTAAGAATTATCATCGGAACGTCTCTTTAACTAAAGACGATCTTTATGTTCGTTGAGAAATTGTTCAGTGCAGAATGTTTTCTTATCCGAAAATACCAGATTGGGTAAATCACCAAGAGTGAGCGTACGAAGTAGTTCTTTTGATCTTTCCAATCGAACTTTTGAGGATCAGTTAGTTCTTGACACTTTTGTTTTCTCAAAGACATTACCTTCAGATTATTTTTCATGATTCGCTGAACAGTTCTATCGCTTATGTTCAATTCATTTGCTATTGTTGCTGAACTCCGTTCCGGATTACAATACAACCATTTTGTTTACGTTTTCTCGAGTGGTTGCAGTGCATTATTGTCCCCTGCCATAGCGTTTTTTTTATGCTCGCTCCCAGTCTCGTCGCATCGTGTAATGGTACGATACACAAACTTTTCACTCAAATTCATATGATTTAACTCTCTCCAAATTTTGATGTTTATCTTTCCACTAAAATGAAGCGCAACAATTGAATTTCGATTAGGGTGCATTCTATAAAAATTAAAAACTCGTCTTTTCATTAACAAATAATTCTTACTACTGACATATTTTAGTATTGCAAGATGTGCGGGTAACATTTCAGAGCGATTGGAATTAGACGGACACTTTAAGATTAAGATTAAGATAAAGTTTTAGACTGTTCTTGTGCTGAGATCCCTAAGATCTATTGTATCCCCTCTTCTTTAGTACAGTAGTTAGGTTAACTTCCCATTCTAGGAGGAGCACCTCCTCCAGGCCTATTACTCTTAGGAATTTTAGTATCCGGAGTGGGTCCAGAGATTATATCTCAATTGGAGAGAAGCAGTATGCCCCCAAGTGTTTCCTCCTCCTGAGGAGTAGTGCTTCACAGTCGGAGAGAATATGCATTGGGGTCTCTTTGTCCATCTCGCAGAATCTGCAGGTACAATCTAGGAGCTAGGAGAGCCTAATAAAGGACATTATCAAAAGGAGGACGAAAAGAATTAAACAGAAGTATAGAAGTTCGGATTGTGGTTTTGCACTTCTCTTCTTTGGCTGTGTTCATGACTCCAGAAAAATAAAAAATAAAGAAAAAACGTAAGCGCAATATCTTTCTTTTTTATTGGTGAAAACATCATCATATGATTATGAAAATTTACTGCTCCAGGAGATATCGGGTTCTTGTTGTTCCTTTTTTTTTGCAGGGGGATTCAATTTATGGATGAACAAAAAGATATAGGAAACAAACAAATGGTGGGCCTTAGTTTTGTTTTGGGCTTAGCCAAACGACTTGGTAAAGAATTTCTAGGGATCAAAGATCTAAATAGGAATGATTTTTCTTGCCTATATAAAAGAATTTCAGAGTTTTTCTTTTCTGGAATGAGTTTTTGGATTGCCATCATAACATTCGTAATCCTTACAAGCCTAAATTTAACATGCGGCATCATGTACGATGTTTTCTTCCTTTAGTTTCTCATCCATATATATATATATATATATAGAGTAGAATAGAAGTTAAGCCAACAAGGGATTCAGAATTGAATATTCTTGCTAAGCTTTTGAGATCATGAAAAAATGTTGAAGACAAAAATATATATTTAAAATAGAACAATGTGAGGGTTAAAAAGACATCCTGCTGTGCATCGTATATTGATATATCCTTCGCGGTCTTCTACTATATATTTATATAGAAAGAAAGACGTTGTACTCGCGCGCATTGTACTTTCATCGTAAGAATCTTTCTAAACACTTTCATTCTTTCCAATGGTTTACTATTATAACTCCAGGATTTGCATATTAATTCCAAGTTTTTCTTCGCCTTTTCGTATCTATAACGACTAAATCCCGATAACATTTTAAATTTATATACGTACATATATTTTCTTCTTTTTTCCTAAGAAAAACGTTTAACTGATTAAAGATTTCTTTAAAGTGCAAAAAAATTTCAATATTTTCTGGTATGCTGAATGAAAGAGCAAAGATAGGTAGATAAAAATCCCCGTAGCAAATTTCCATGATCACTTTTTGAAAGTTACTTTTAAAAAAATCGTTTAAACCTTCTAATAGAGCGTCATCCAATTTGAGTTTCCTATTTTGGCAGCACTGTCAATCAAGCAGCTGTCAATAAGAACTTGCTTATGTCAAATGTCCAATGTTTCCAACAACACATTTACGAAATGGATCGCTTAACCACCGTTCAACGCGTGTTACAGCAGCGGGAAGTTAATGCTGATTTTTGAAAGAAAATCCTCTTCTCTGATGAGGTACATTTCCACCTCTCTGGGTACGCTAACAAGCATATGCCGCATATGGGGAAATGAAAATCCTCATGAGATTCACGAGACACAATAACATGGCCAAAAAGTGACTGTTTGGTGCGCATTGTGGTCTGGCGGTGTCACTTGGCCTTACTTTTTTGAAAACGACCAAGGTCAGACTGTAATAGTCAATGGTGAGCGATATAGACGCATGATAACTGATTATTTCTGGCATGAAATCGAAGATATTGATGTGGAAGATATGTGGCTCCAATAAGACGACGCGATTTCCCACACAGCGGGTGCAACGTTAATGCTTTTCCTGCAAAGTTCCCAGGACGCATGATTTCACGATTTGGTGGCGTCAACTGGCCATGCGACTTAACGCCGTTGGGTTCCTTTTTGTGGGGTTACGTTAAAATTCGTGTCTATGCCAACAAACCCGAAACATTGGAGTACCTAAAAAACAACATCCGACAAGTTATTGCTGAGATATCGCCTGAAATTTACGAAAAAGTTATGGAAAATTACCTCGAAAGGATCAGTTAAGAGTAAAATATAGCAACAAAACTGATTTACTTTAAATCTGGATTTAATGACTTAGTCGAAAAGTTCGTTGCTGAGTGCTTGAATCACATCGGTGGCGTTTTCACTTCTATAAGCTATGTACCTGGATAGTCAGAGTTTTAAGCTGACACACAATTTGCCCTAAGATGGTAGAAGAATGTGTGACTAAATTGAACAAGTTAGGAAGAAATAAAAAAATTACTCTGTACTGGAAACGGGGACATATGGGTATCGAGAACAATGAAGAAACCGACAAACTGACCAAGCAAAGAGTAGGAATACTGTCCATAGGATCGGAACCCTTCTGTGGAATTAGACCACACATACGCCAAGAAATTTTAGCGAAGGAAGAGGCGGCAGAAAGAACCAAACACTGCGAAATACAACCAGGACTAAGGAAGGCCAAATATCTCCTCAGGCAGTACAACTGCAAGAGATTCAAAGCCATTATGAGCACTAATAAAGAGTACTGATAAGAATACTAACGGGCCACTGTAGACTCAAAACACACTTTTAAGAAACTAGGACTTGAACTAGATAGGACCCGCAGATTCTGCGAGGAGGACGAAGAGATCCCAATGCATATTATCTCCGACTGTGAAACACTAGTCGGTAGGAGTAGGAAACATCTGGAGGTATACTGCTTGTGCTCATTTCAGATACAATCTCTTGACTCACTCCGGATACTAAAATTCCTAAGAGTAATAGGCCTGGAGGAGGTGCTCCTCCTAGAATGGGAAGTTAACCTAACTGCTACACTAAAGAAGAGAGGGTACAATATATCTTAAAAGTCGCATTACGCTTGTGTGGTGTTATCTACTATTTTTATTGTCAAATTCCTATTTATTTACATTTTTAAAGTTTATATCTCTAAATTCTGTCGAAAATTTCAATGAATAACTTAACTTTCAACATTGGTGTATTTTCTCATCCTTTTACGGGAAACCAATACTCCGAACGCATCCACAAAACAATAACCAAGTTCAAGTTTATTCAGTATGTCTACCACTTTGCACGCCATCATTTAAGGATGCGCTCGTATTTTCTTGATTTTTCTCGGTTTATACCATATTGAATCTGTTAAATCCACCCTAAAAGTATAGAAAGGATACCACCCTTTTCTAAAATCCAGAAGAATATGTATATGTAGGCCTGTATATCTACGTCTAATTTGAGGTACCATAGACTATATACAATCCTCCAAAATATTCATTCATATTCCATTTCCAAAAATGTTTCACCCCCAATAAAATTCGTCATGCTCTTTTAGGACGTATTTTTTTTGTTCCTTTTTTGTATGTGAATATATCTGTCAATTTATTTTCTTATACATATGTCTGTATATATACGCCATATTTGTATTCATATGACATAGGGTAAGGCATCAGTTACCATCAGACACCATTTACAGTCTAAATGATTAAATGATTAATTGGTCTAAATTTTTTAATTATTTTGAATAGATAGGTAGGTAGAGTAGGGGTACTACGTACAACACTAGGCACCTTATGGGCCCAGTGTGATCCCTACGAGACCAAGAGTTACTCTATTGGGAAACCTGTTCCTCTTCAAAGCATTTAAATTTCCTACAAAATTTCATTAGCCTGATCGTGGAGCATCCCTAAATTCCCGAAGAAATGGTTGTCCAAAAAATTGTTACGCGCTCAGGATAGAGCTGAGCATTCGCATAAAATGTGCTTGATGTTTTCAGCCACTCCTATGTTTCCACAATATCGACAGAGGTCGGTTTGCACCAAGCCCAGTCTTTTAGCGTACTTTCTTAACAGACAATGTCCCGTAAGTATTCCAATAATTGTTCGTATCCTATTCCAGTCTATTATGAGCCTCGAGTTTCTCTGATTCATTTTCGGCCACAAACTTTTTGACATTTCGTGCCCACTAAGATTGCACCCCATTTTGAATAACTTTTCAGATAAATTAATTGGTTTATTTGATAGTTCATTGAATTTCTGTTGGTATTAGAATTGATAATTTTTAAACGAATTTGGCCCCAAAATTCAACCCCTGTGTGGGTGTCTAAAACTTTGGCCAAGTGGCAAATAACTGATGGCCGGCTAACTATCGATTCTTTACCCTACCCAAGTAACATTTTCAGTATCCGATACGTGCCAGCTACTTATTCTAGTATCACCACTAGTGGCAGAAACGTGACAGCGACCAGGGTATATAGTAGATGCCATATTCATATGCATACATATATGTGAATGAAAATCACCGAACTTTTTGTGGCGAATTTTACAGAAGGATGAAATAAGGAGCAGGGGCCAAAAAATGATGATAGGCCCCAATTCCTATACGAGATCATCTTCACAGAAAACAAACTTCATAGGATAAACTACAAACGAAGAGACTAAACAAAGAATTCTTCACGAAACAATAACAATACCCCATCGAAGTTCACCCTGTCTGCGCCATGTGAGATATATAGAAATGTCGTTTTATACCTCAATTTTTGAGTATATACACATCCCTTCAATATGATACCTCATTCCATTATTATTCGTTTTTTTTTTCTTTTTTAAATGGAAACATATTGGAGCCTGTTTTATGTCCTCAATTTTTTTCATCTCTAAATCAGGCATGGCACAAGCGTCACGTGGTCACAACATAAAAACGTGAAGGAAATAAATAAACATCTTCTATGAAGGGGTGGCCACTAAACAAAAACAACAACAACAAAAACAAATGACTAAGAAAGGACTTCAACTATAGTGAAAAATTTCTTCTTATGTCTTTAGTGTTGTTGAGTTCTTTCGGGTTGTTTCTGTTTTTTTGGTTCATGTAAAAATTATTCTCTGTGGCCTTACAAAATTATTATATGTACCTATATGAAGAAGATTCGTAAAAGGGGGGTGTATAGGTATAGGACCTATAACCGATTTTTTAATGCCCTATGGTAGAAATGGGACAGAAAAACCGTGAAAACTAACATTATTTCAAGGTTTTTTCTTTATAACTTTGTTCCTTCTTATCAAAATGTCGTCCAATTTGCAGGTAACCTAGACTCTGCTAGGATAAATCCAATCTGTAAATTTTATTCAAATCGGTGTATTAAGTTTTAAATTACATGAAAAAAACTTTATAAAGAGGGTTATGGTAGTACCTACCATAGGGCATAAAAATATTTTTTCACATTAGGTTCACCATTTGGTGTCAGTTCCTAGAGTTTGACTCCTTTTAAAGACTCATTTTGATGGACACGCTCATTTAATGTTTAAACTGGAGAAATAAACGGACATTTGGAACTGAACGAAACCAAATAAGGTTCGTTCGTTCTTCACTCAATCTAATAATTTATATAAAATGATGGATTGCTACTTCTCTATGACACTATAAAATAATCTTAAAGGTCAGATATTTTCATTCATCCGCAGCTTGCAGAACACTTCTACCTTGTGTTTTTAAATTTCACTTTGTATGGAATTATTTCGCAGAAGATCATTGCTTTAAGTATTAACGGATGCGGAAACTTTTGGTTCGTTTTTGAACTAGCAGTTATTTCGTTGCTCATAACTCTAATGTCATCTGTCAAGTGGGAGAAATTCAGTATTATATTCCCAGTTAACGATATACGCTTGATAAACGTTAGGAAATATTGAAAACTTATTTCCAGAGTATTGAGTCAGTTATCAGTTACCAAGAAATCATAATTTCCGACGAAGCTCAATTTCACCTCGACGGTTATGTGAATAAGCAAAATTGCCGTATTTGGAGCACAGAAAATCCATACGTGACAATTGAGAAGCCAATGCACCCAAAACGAGTATAGTATGGAATATGGTCCAAACGCATCATAGGGCCATTTTTCTTTGAAAATGAGCAAAGACCCGCACTAATAGTCAATGGCGACTGTTCTCGTCTCATGTTTACTGACTTTTTGTGTCCTACAATTAAAGAGGAAGACTTGGTCTATATTTGGTTTCAAAAGGACGGTGCCACTGCACACACAGCAACAATCGACGTCTTGTGCCCTATCTTCGAAAATCGCATTATCAATCGAAATGGCGATATCAACTCGCCACCTAGGAGCTCCGATTTAACTCTATTGGATCATTATGTGGGGAGCCATCAAGGACAGATGTTATACTAATCATCTAGGATAATTGAGACTTTGAAAGATGCAATTAAGGTGGCTATTGGTGAAATAGAGGCTTGAACGATTGAAAATGTATTGAAAAATTGAGTCGACAGAATGGGCTATTGCAAATCCAGCCGAGTCAGTCATTCTAATGAAATAGTATTCCATTCGTAAGCGGAAGATGTACTCTCGAAAATAAAGTACAAATTATTTTTAAAACGGACTAAAAGTTACCGCACCCATTAAATTGAAAGCTACTGATCGGAATTCGATAAAATTGTATCTAACAATTCTTAGATATGTAAGGCCAAAGAAAAGTAGAGAAAAAGTGAAGAACCGAGACCTGGATTTGAACCAGGGTCTCATCAGTCTCATGAGGCGAGGTCGAAATCTTAACCAACTAGACCATTCTACACTATCTCTACTAGTCTGTTCATTTGCCTATTCCTCTGCTAATATTATCAAATTATTACAACTGCTTTTGTATTAAACCTCTCAATTGTTTACCAAAGTCAGTTGTATCCTATTTTTTTAACTCTTACAGACCAGGATTTTATATTTTCTATTTGATTTTGATTGTGAAATCCAATCATAGGATGTAATTGTACTAGTTTCATATAAAATTTCAGAAAGTTTTACTTTCATTCTTTGGTCTTGGTCCTGAAATCTTGGTACGATTTATTTATAATAAGTCCTATTGATGATACAATGAGTTCGCCAATAGATTCGTTCCATTGGGTGAAATTCTAAGTGATCGGATACATCAATAATTTTGTCACTGGTTACAATTCAGTACATATACCCTATAGAGTCATAATTTTTTGGCTTGAACTCTTTATAAACTTTTAATATCGGCTAAATATCATAATTACTTCCGGACTCATGGATTTCTTTTTTAAATTTAATTTCCAATATTTTTTTTCGATTCAAAGCAATATTGTCAGACATCATTTTATTAATATAAACATTGTCTCTTGTACGATTTTTTTAAAGGATTTGTAAACAAAAATGAACTAAATATTTGATTTGTTTCGCCATTAGAACAATATATTGCCAATATATTGGCCATAATATAGTTCTGGTCCGAAGAGTATCAGTTCAAGCCAATAAAACTTAATTACATGAGAATATCTCGAAATGTTTAATCGTGGAATCATTTGAATTGGATTTTATGATGCTCCAAAAAACCTGGGTGGTTTTGATTTTTTTTTACTCTTCCAGCAGTTAACGACAATAAAACAAGATACGACTGTATGATAAACAAACGAAAAAGTTATGAATTTTCATAACAGATATACATACTATAAAAAGGGTGGACCAAAAAAGATCACGCAGTTCTTGCTTCTATTGAATCCGCATCTGCAGATCTTTCATGAGAATTGGTTGCATAATTATTTTCGAGATGCTTAATTGCTGTGAACTGTAAGGCAAAGAAAAGTAGAGAAAAAGTGAAGAATCGACACCTGGATTTGAACCAGGGTCTCATCAGTCTCATGAGGCGAGGTCGAGGTTTTAACCAACTAGACCATTCTACACTATATCGTCTACTAGTCTGTTCATTTGCCTTTTTCCTCTACTAATATTATCAAATCATTACAACTGTTTTTGTATTAAACCTCTCAATTGTTTACCAAATTCAGTTGTATCATATTTTTAACTCTTACAGAACCAATGACAAATTAGGGTTCCTGGACTCTTAGCAACACTTTCATAATTGAAAGTGTTGCTAAGTGTCCAGCAACCCTAATGACAATGATTCCGATCGGCTGGCCGTCCGTACGAAACACTATGGTAATTTCATGTCCAGAATCAAATCAATTCGTTCGATCTTATCGTTTACATCGGTCGTCGGAAAAAATTGCAACTTATTTACGAATTGTTTCCGAACAATTTTCGCCATATTTGTTATGAGTTTAAGATTACGTATATTCCCGGCCATTTTCAAACATTTCTTGTGACGTATTAGGTGCTTTGTTGGGAGTCATGTTTAATAGTTGTCATGGTTTTTTTTATTTTTTGTTTATTTCATTTTAAAAAAATATGATAAGTTTCTGTTTTAGAGTGTAAAACTTTGTTTCAAAATAATCAAATTGTTTATCAGGGCACTGATGACGTAGTCGATAAAACGAAATCAATCAATATTGTTCTTGTTTAATATGAATGAATGAAAGATAATCGACAAAAACAAGTGTGATATTTAGATATGTGAGAATATGAATTATATAAATATTGCGAATATGACTTTTTAGCGGGCAACACGGTTTTTGTTAGCATAACAACCGTTTTTCTTATCGTGGGATTTTTAACAAATTGTCTTTCAATTTTCATCGATGTTCACATTTGATTCAACTGATTATCATATCTCATATAATCAAAAGGTTATTACACTCTTTTGAATGTGTTAAGTTGAATAATCAAATATTGCTGCTTTTCGAATGACTAATCTCACGAAAGTAAATACATGGAAATTATTAATGCACGGATAAACAATATATTGGGTTGACTGAAATGTAGACATCATATTTTGATTTATAATATTGGGTCAAGGAAAAAGTTGGTGTAGTTTCCGGACTATACGGTGGATGCATCAAAACTTCCAAGCCAAGCTCTTTCAATTTTTCTCTAGTCATTATAGATGTGTGTGGTCTGGCATTGTCCTGATGGAAGACGACGCCTTTCCTGTTGATCAATTGTGGCCTCTTGACCTCAATTGAGTATTTTAATCGCATTAGTTGTTGACAGTAGAGAGTGGTATCAATCGTCTGTGGCCATGTTGGAGTAGTTCATGATGCATGATTCCCATCCGATTCCATAAAACACACAGCATTACCTTATGTGGTGTTAGTTCTGGCTTTAAAACCATTTTTATAACTCCATTCTTTTTGTGCCACGATCTTTTTGCACATTATTGTCGTATGTGACCCACTTTTCATCACTCGTTATCAATCTTTTCAAAAATTGGCTCGATTTCGTTTCGTTTCAGCAGCAAATTTTTCACTGTTAATTCAAGTGGAACCCAAATATCGAGCTTCCTTTTGGATCCAGCCTTACACAAATGATTGAAAACTGTTTTTTGATCAATCTTTATTTCCTTAACAATGTCATAAGATGAAATGTGCTGGTCTTCCTCATTTTTTTGGAGAATTTCATACACTTTTACAATAATTGGTCTACCAGAGCGCGGCGCATCTTTAATATCGAAATTTCCAGAACAGAAACGAGCAAACCATTTACTTGCTGCTGATTTTGTTAAAGTATCTTCACCATAAACACTACGAATTTTTTCACAAGCCTGCGAAGCTTCATCGCCTTGGTCGTAGGGATATTCTAAAATACAGCGATTCGTTCAGAATTTTGGCTCATTTTCAAAACCCAATTATCGCAATTACTTCCGACTGAATTTCACAATTTGTTGAAAAAAAATATTCTATGAAATGTAACATTTCAAACCCGCTATAACATAACTTGACAGGGTTTTAGAACTACTACAGTTATGCGACTCTAAAGCCATCTATTGGAAAACTTTTTCTTTGACCCTATATTTTCCCATCTTTTGCTTAAACTTGAAAATACTATTTTTCAGAATTGAAATTCTTGCCATTAAGAGAATTTTCCTAAAAATCTAAATAAGTGATAATCAGAAAGTGCTAATATCTAGAGAATTGGTAGAGTACGATATGCCAGCCAAGTTCCATCAATTTCTGTCGGGTAATCAAATACACATGGAATCTGGCACTGACTTGGTGAAATATGGTGCTCTTACTATTGATTAAGACGTTTTTCTGAAATGCTTTCATGAATTCATCCAGTTGCGGAACAACATTTCTCTGAATTTCATCGATTGATTGTGTATGGTAGCAGCTTATATTATGGGATTCAAACAATTACGTTCTTCATTGGTTCGAGGACTTTTTCGCTCAAAATTATTGTAGATGATCGATTTTCGATCAGCCGTCATTATTTGCGATTTGTACAGCAAATTGTATAGATGGAAATGAGATCTGTACAAATTTTTTAGATGAAAATATCCGGAACCTATACATAGTGATATACGTAGTGATTAAACCTAATTAAGTTTGTTATTCTCTGTTAGTGTACGTGGATGTATAGTGGGTGTTACTGTCGATTAGTGGCTGGATTTGGTTATGGAACAAGCGTTCTCCACCTTTAAGGTTGACATAGTACTTATAGCGAAAACATCACTTATATAAATTGTATTAGTCTTGCCTTTCCGGTAATGTCTGAAATGCACTATGTTGCCTTCCGCCTTCTTCTACTATGATCCAATACCGTCCTACCGTAAATCGCTATGAATATATCAGCCAACCCAATATATACGAATCACTAATAAAATACGTTTATTTATATTTCGATATGAATAACATACATTTTTGTTTATCTTGAAGAGGACAGAACTTTGCTTAATCATAAAAATGAATTTTGCTATTTATTATCATTGAATTGAATGTTAAAACAATATTCTAGTTTAATATTATTTTTTGCATAAATAGAAATAAATTGAGATCAGAAAGAAACTCTGCTATACTCATGATATTGGACAAAAAGACACTCTATTGTCCTTCATAATACATCTTTATTTTTAGCTGTGCTGTCTAGGCATGAACACCTAGGTTTTAAAGTCATGTTCCACACTTTTTATCTCTATCTCCTAATTCCAATCATAATTTTTTTAATTTCTAGAAGTAGACCGAAAAACTGAAGAATTGAGAAGAACATCGCTTCCAGGTTCGAATTCAGACTACTTGCGTTACTCAACGACATGTTTTTCAACTAAGCTATATTTATCTGTTGTCCTTAAGTGTGCGGCCACATAGGCTATACGCTTACTGCGTGCGCTTTCAAAGATAAGAGCAACGATAAATATACGCGTGTAATTAAACGGAAGTAGCCATATAGCCGAGTTCGTTGGAAGCAGGATACGATAGAAAAAAAGAGAAGAATTCAAATTCAATTCTTCGCCTCTTTCGAAAAGGAAGGCCTTTTTCAATTGTGAAGAAGATTTGTATTTGTATTTGTGAATTAACTGACAAACTAGAGAAAATGTAAATGTGTTCAACGACAAGAGTGATATCCGATATGGACACTTTTCGCTCACCGTTTTCGTTCCTTTCACCGCGTTAATATTTTTCTCACTCCGCGTAGAAAGCGCAGAATCTATGTGGCCGTACACTAAGCTAGTCTATTTCTTTTTACGGTATATGGGGTTTTCAAATAAGAACTCTTTTCTCAATAGGACTATATTTGCTTAAGATGACACTTGTGTCATTAAGTTTATTATAATAAATTCTATTCCGCTCGAAAATCACCAAAAAACTAATTCAAATTCATTATGAAAATGGGCGATCTGTGACTAATGGCTACGTTAATAACCAAAATTGTCGCATTTGAGCTTCTGAAAATCCAAGAGCAATCATTTAACATGTCACTGTTTGGTGTGATTTTCGGGCTGGCGGCATCATTAAACCTTAACTCCTGAGATAGAGCCACAATTATGCAGAGATATAATCGAAAATTTTGTCGAAAAAACCGATGTCTGCAAATATAGTCGTAGTGGACATTAATCACCTTTACTCGTGTTATTCCTGGAATATGAAAGTAAATTTAATTTCAATTTGACCGAATTATTCAATTTTGGCCCCAAAATCCTTCACTAAATATATCATATCCTATTTTTTCAGTTGTCCTATCCAAAATGTACATGCCTAGTTTCATAAAAATCTTCCAATTATTGACCCAATTTAGGACGATTTTCTACATTAGCCACGTAACTTCCTGAGGCCTGGCATATTTTATTTTTAAGTTGGCCTATCCTGAATATATATCCCAACTTTCTTGAAAATGTGGCTATTATACATCGAATTGACGTTTTCCTATTTCAGCACCCGGAATCCTTCACCTAGTGGAGACATATTATATGTATCTTTCCAGTTGGCCTATCCAGAGTGTACATTCCAAATTTCATGAAAATCTGTCTATTATTTACCGAATTATTGACGTTTTATTGATGATACTCGCTCAATTCCCCCAAAGTTTCATCTCAAACAGATTATTGGTCTATGTCGGAAGTAGACACACACGTTGTAGAGTTTATGCAAAAGAATTTCTAATAAAGAAATTTAGAACTTTCATCCAAAATGTGTGTAATGACAACCCAAGTAACATATTTTCATATATCTTAATACACCTTTTGTAGCAATTAATGTGCTGTGATTTAGCAATTATTAAGCATTAATACTGCTAGACATTTAAATATTACCTGTTAATGATGATATTGGTAGGATACGACCAATAATCCGTATGGCATAATATTTTGATTACATACTTGTGAAATTAATAATCCGTTGGTATAAATGTCCTGCTGTTAATTAGTTGCCGCACTTAAAATCAGCTAATTTTCCAATTTCATAATACTTGTACGAAAGTACAATCAGAGATCCATGCTGATTCATCTATACAAATTCTTCAATAAGAGTCCTTACCCATTTCATCCATTTTATACTATTCTAGAAAACAAAAATTAAACAGAGCAGCATTACCCAATCAAGTGGACACACATCATCACATCATATTTGAAGTTTAACTTATAAAATAACATAGTTCTTCTTCCTCCACAATAAAAGTTCATAAATATGAAAATCCACGTACAAGATGTATACTACATATAGAAACCAACCACACTATCCAAGTACATATATATTAAGTGTCATCAAAGTGATTGCCATTGTCCAACAAAACCGCATCACTGATCGATTTCTAAGTTGGATGAATGCACAATTTCCACTTAGTATATGTTGTATATATTTTCTGTGACAACAATTATGTGGAATCCCACATGTTCTAACCTAAAGGTTGACATCGGTTTTTGCATATAATGTGCAATCATTTTGAACTTTACAATTATGTATATGTATCAGGCATGAAGCGTGATTTTTTTAACAGAAATTCAATTGTTGCGCTTGATTTGATTGGAAAGTCGAAATTCGGTGAGTTAAATCACATAAATTTGAGTGAAAAGTTTGTGTATCGTACCATTAAACAATTCGATGAGACTCGGAGCATAAAAAATGCTATGGCAGAAGCCAACACTGCAACTACTCGATAAAATATAAACAAAATGCGTAATCGCTTGTATCGCAATCCGGAGCGGAGTTCAGCAACAATACAGAAAATGAATTGAACAAAAGCGATAGAAGTGTTCGGCAAATAATGCAAAATAAGCTAAAGGTAAAATTTTTGAAAAAACAAAAGTGTCAAGAACTAACTGATGCTCAAAAAAAAGTTTGATAAGAAAGATCAAAAGAATTACTTCGTACGCTCGCTTGTGGTGATTTACCAAATTTGGTATTTTCGGAAGAAAAACATTCCGCATTGAACAATTTCTCAACGAACATTAAGATCGTCTTTAGTTAAAAAGACAGTCCGATGATAATTCTAAGCATTTGAGAGTCACAAGAAAACTAGGTGCAGCATAGGTGATAGTTTGGGCCAAAACATCGTGCAAGTATCGTGTGCATCATTTAAAAAGAGATTGAAGCTGGTGGTTAAGGGAAAAGGCGGGTTACATACCATTCGAATAATTGTAGAATTAACTATGTATTATAATACTATCATTTCCATATTAATTTTAATAAATCTGACCAATAAACCAAAGAAATTACAGCGTTTTTAAATTCGGATACTTCTTCTATTTGATTTTTTTAAGGGACGCACTCATTTTCTTTAATATATACATATATGGACGACTCGTCCCTGATATGAATTTTGCAAAAACATTTTTGCATTCACAAAAACCATATCCACATATGATTTCAGTTTGTGTTATTCACGCGTTTTTTTTAGTTCATTTCACGTCAAACATTTGCTTGCTTAGAGGCTCTTATTGCATCAATCGATTCGGAAGTTGTTGCATAACCAAAGTCATCATCATCATCATCATCAATAAATGTTTTGTATTTGACTATATATACCATTCACAATGGTTGTCAACCGGATGAAATGTGGTTCTATATGTAAAATAGACATACATACATGTATAAAAAAAAAAGGAAAAGGGATGATATTATACACCCTTCATTTAATATACGCTCCTTTATAGTTCCTTATTTTGTTTAATATGTTTTTCTATATATCATCATCCCTCTTCTGTTTTTTAACTAACCAATATCAAGTTTAATGCATTTTCCATAGAGAACATATAGGAGGACATACAGGAGGACATATACATGTTGTTCCTTTTTTTTTGGTATACTATGAAGGGTAGTTAGTTGGGTGTTGTTTTTTTTTTTGATGTAATATTAAAACTTTGGACATTGCCAGTTTATGGAGCTGAAAATTAAATGATTGATTGAGAATAGCGCAACAAATTAATATGCGGTTAACATTATATTCCCGATTTTATAGAGTTGAAATGCAGGTGCAGGGTTAACACAAGGCAATCATGATGATGATGATGATGATATGTATAGACGAAAAATGGTTATAGCAAAATGATATAGCTGGATGTAGTACTATGAGTGGAAAGTATCGAGGACAGTACATGGTGTAGTGTTCGGTTTAGAACTGATTAACATAATACTGAATACTGACGAAAAAACTCAATTAATTTGAAATTATTTTTCAGTGGTTACATTCGTAACTACAACTTTAATGAATTTCGGGAAAAACTTCATTAGAAATTTGAGTCTATCATTGTTGATTATCCATGGTTTTAAAAGGCTCTACGACGAATACTGAACGCCGATTTTAAGGCAAAACTTTGAAGATATCTTATGAACGTATTTCCCGACACAAGACTCCTTTTAATAGAACTTATAAGTCATCTCATTGGTATCTTGCCTTTCAGAAAATCTTTCATCGTTATTTTATTATTATAAATGGAGCGCTAAATGAAAGAACCACATGTTTTCATTGTTGAGCAATATTTTAAAAATAATGAAGGTTTTTGCAGAAGGTTTTCGACCAAAATTATCTTCAGCGATGAAGCCAATTTTCATCTTGATGGCTTAAGGCCAATCTCCACACAGCCGACATCCTATTCTGATAAAAGTATGGGATGCACTTATGCAAAGTTTAGTTAAACAGAAAGAGAGAAACAATCATCCTACGAATTTTGTCGTCTTCTGCAGTTAAAATTTCCCCATCTGATTCTTAATCTGCCAGACAATTCCCCTCAAACGCAGATAAACTTGTTCATCTAATTTATGGGTTTTCATCTGCATTTGCATACTCTCACAATAATAATACACGATATCGTCGCACACTACCAAATTTTCTTATAGGAAGTTTTTATATGACGAATTGATTTTTATTCAGAAAATTTTTATTCAGAAAATCCACGAGTGATTTTTGAAATAACAAATGCATCCACAACGTGTCCCTGTTTTGCGCGGATTTTGGACTGAAGGTATCATCGGACCAGTCTTCTTCGAAAATGCAGTTGGTCAGCCAATAAGAGTTAATGGTCATCGCTATCGCGACATGATAATCTAGTTTTTACCTAAATTATCTAAATTGGAAGCTATGGATGTGGACGACATGTTGTTTTAACAAGACTGTACCACATGCCATACAGCCCGAGAAACAATTCAATTACTTCATGAATCATTTCCTGGTCGCGTAATTTCCCGTTTTTGTGATCATTGGCCGCCCAGATCATGCCATTTAACGCGGAAGTTGGACTTTTTTATTTGGGATTTTTTTAAGTCTAAGGTTTATCCCAAAAAGCCCACGATCAAGCGCATGTCTTGAAGGAGGAAATTGAAGAAATTGAGCGCTGTATCAACGAAATTCAGGGGTCCGGTAAGGTAGCCATTTGGAACGTATACTATTCGCCTTAAAACGTGCAACATTTTGGCTAACAACTAAAGCCTCTTAGTTATGCTAAAGAAACGGAGATAGGACGGCGATGGGAACAAGAATTATATATAATTTTAACATCTGGTGTTATAAGACCTGGGAGTGCTGTGAGTGGATGGCCAATGAGAAAATCGTTTGCTGTGAGAGCTATTCTATCCTCGGAGTCGTCGTTCAGTGCTACAATGGGCCTAGAGCAATGATTCTCAACCATTGCTACGCGGCACTTTTGTGTGCCGCCAAATTCTTGATGTGTGCCGCCAAATTTATCTTTTTACACTTATTTTATGCCGCCAAATTTTTTGAAATTGTTAAAAGTGTACCGCAACAAAAAAAAGGTTGAGAATCACTGGCCTAGAGTTTCGACCTGCTCCAATTTTTGTAATCAATGTTGGTAGTGGAGGATTTGTCTTCCGATTAGTCAGATCATATGCTTCTTGGCTGATTTCACCGCGGCTTTCTAAAGCCCGCCTATGTGCGAAGCTCCAGATGGATTGAAATGCTATGGTATCCCTTAATGTGATAACTTGTTTAATGCTTGATCAAAGATTAAGTCTTTGAGTGCCAAATTGTTCTGATAATAATGATGCAGTTTTTATCCACCAAATTTTCAATGGCGCTTAACGTTAATACATACATGTTACTTAAGATCCGCGAAAGTTTCTAAAATTTTTTATCACAAGATTGTGACTACCATAGAAACGAAACGATTTCCTCAATGTTGTACCAGTTGCAGCAATCAAAACTACCAGTTTACCAATTTTGATGAAATTTCCACAGTTTTTGCATTAGGGACATACGCATATATGGTTACCAGATGTTGTTAAAGTGCAAAGTGGTCGAAAGCGTAGCTGAACGGGCGGTGTGGCACGAGAGCTGAGCGGATCTTGAAACGAAAGACTGATGTTATCAGTAAAGTTCCATAGCGTACAGGCCATAATAGAGTAGTAAAAAGGTAAATTTACTGGCTTATTTTATTCATTTATTCGTTCACAATTATTATTATTGTATTTTATTCAATTCATAAATAATATAGGATATGAACTGCAATGCTTATCAAAAGTAATTATTAAAATTAATTAATTTGTAAATTATAATACACCAAAAATATAGTTCTCAAATGGCTCTAGGAATGAGTTTAATTTACTGAAAGTTAAATTTCAATTAAATAACTAAAATACAAAAAAATTATGTACTCAATTTACATCCTCTATACATAGTATGTATACGAACGTTATTTCTGTCTATTTTATATAATAGTGGGTCAAGGAATAAGTTCGTAGCGTTTTTTTCACCAACATTCAAACACATTTTTATTACAATTTAAATGAATTTTATTAAACCAAATTTGTGCCATTTTGACTGATAATCTTTTGCCTTTTTCTGGTAAAACCATTATGACCATCACACGAAGAATTTCTGGGATTTCTGGCCTCTTTTGAAGTCCGCTTTAAACCATTAAAGCAATTCTGCATAGACCGAAACAAATCGTAATCGAACGGACCAAGTCCGGTCCGGTCCGCACTATACGCTGGATGCATCAAAAGTGCTCAGTCAAGCTCTCTAAATTGTTGCCTAGTCATTAAATATGTGTGCTGTCTGGCATTGTCGTGATGGAAGACGACACCATTCCTATTGATCAATTGTAGCAGCTTTACCTCAATTGCTTGCTTTAATCGCATTAGTTGTGTTGACAGTAAAGACTGGAATCAATCGTTTAACTAGATTGGAGCAATAGTTCATGATGCACGATTCCTTTCCAATCCCACAAAGCATTACCTTACGTGGCGTTAGTCTGGGCTTTGCAACCGTTTGTGCAGCTCCATTATTCTCGGACAACGATTTTTTTCGCACATTATTGTCATATGTGATCCACTTTTCATCACCCGTTATCAATCTTTTCAAAATTGGCTCGATTTCGTTTCGTTTCAGTAGCGATTCGCAGATGGAAATTCGGTAAATCATATTTTTCTCTGATACCATAAATTCATGTGGAACCCATTGAGCTCCTTTTTTTCTATTCGGCCTTACGCAAATGGTTCAAATTAGCTTTTTGATCAATTTTTAGTTCCCCAGCAATGTCATGTAATGTGTCGGTCTTCCTCAATTTTTTGGAGAATTTCATCGAGACTTTTATATTGATTGGTTGTGTACCAGTGCGCGTCGCATCTTTAACATCAAAATTTCCAAAAGCGGAAACGAAGAAACCATTTACGTGCTGCTGGTTTTGATAGAGCATCTTCACCATAAATACTATGAATTCTTTCATAAGTCTGCGAAGCTTTATCGCCTTGGTCGAAGGGATATTGTTCAGAATTTGTTCAGAATTTTGGCTCATTTTCAAAATCCAATTACCGCAATTACTTCTGACTGAATTTTTAATTTTTCTATGAAATGTCACCTTTCAAGCGCGCTATAATGAACAAACTTGGCAGGGTTTTAGAACTACTAACGTTATGCGACTCTAAACCCATCTATTGGAAAAAACGCCACGAACTTTTTCCTTGACCCAATATGTAAAAAATGTATTTTACAAAATGATTTCCTATAAAGAAACACAAAAGCTAATGCATTCCATTTGTATATTTTGTATCAAAAATTGTAGAAAGCTTTTTATTATTCAAAAAAAAAAATACAAATTGAGGACACACAAAATGACCCTTTTTTAGGGAACATTGGAGGGTTGGAATATTTTCATTAAAACACATATTAAGATATCCGATATAGTGGACAACAATTTTTGGTCAAAAAAGGAATCCAAATTTACATGCAAAAGACTTCTAGAATTAGTACGAATTCTTAAAGTTTTTTTTTTTTGTCTAAGCTCTCTGGCTTCCCGGAAAATAACTTTTTTTTTTGGGATGTGTGTGGTGAATTTCCATTGACCACAAACACACAGAGTATAGTGCCAGATAAAACACTCATATAGAATGTTTTTCCCAAGTCATATGTGGTTTTTCATCAGGCAAAAATATGTGAAAACTGGTGGTATGTTTAGACTCTTCTAACCATTTCAAAATGATACCAAAAATTACCAATGACGTTTAGTATCTTTTGGGGATATAGAGATGATTATTAAAGGTTTTCCAACAAAAGTGATAAAATTTTAAAATGGAATAAAATAGATAGGTATGATACCAATGAAGTCCTGTTTATTTGAAAGATGACATTTAAAATGGAATAGAACTTCACATAAGTGTGCAACACGACTAAATTTGACCTAACGAATTCTTTGAATCCAATTTTTACTCAGTCTTTCACATAAATTTGATCCAATTTTACTAATAATACGAGCTACCGGGTCCGTTAATTGAAGTGTCCGTCTAATTCAAATCACTGTCAAATGTATCTTGCAATACTAAAATTTGACATGAATGTTGCCTGACATATTGTCTGTCAGTAGTAAAAATTATTTGTTGGTGAAAAGGCGGGTTCTTAATTTTTGTACAGTGGACCCTAAACGAAATTCAATTGTTGCACTTCATTTGATTGGAAAGTCAAACATTGAAACTAGGAGAGAGTTAAATCACATGAATTTGAGTTAAAAGTTTGTGTATCGTATCATTAAATGATTCGACGAGACTAGGAGCGAATATAAAAAACGCTATGGCGAGGGCCGACGATGCGCTGTAACTACTCGAGAAAACGTAAGCAAGGTGCGTAATCGGTTGCATCGTATACCGGAGCGGAGTTCACCAGCAATATAGCAAATGAATTGAACATAAGCGATAGAAGCGTTCGGCGAATCATGAAAAATAAGCTGAAGGTAAAGCAATTGAAAAAACCAAAGTGTCAAGAACTAACTCATGCTCAAAAAAAAGTTCGATTCGAAAGATCAAAAGAATTACTTCGTACGCTCGCTCGTGGTGATTTACCCAATCTGGTATTTTCGGATAAGAAAACATTCTGCATTGAACAATTTCTCAACGAACAAAACGTCCGTGTTTTGGTTAAAGAGACGTTCCGATGATAATTCTGAGCATTTGAGAGTCACAAGAAAACAAGTTCCAGCACAGATGATGGTTTGGACGGCTGTCACTTTAATTGCCGGACCTAAACTCCCTCAGCTTACGATAAGAATGGATTTATTAAGATCTCTTGCCAAAATATTTAGCCAAAAATCAGACGATAAACGTTCTGTTGGACTTGGCCTTCCAAGTAGATGTGTGAAAATATATGAAAAATATCTTTAATTCGGTAAATAGTTGGTGGATTTTCATGAAACTGGAATGTAATATTCTGGACAAACCGATGGGAAAGTAACGCTATGTCTTGACTACTGGATATAAGGTACCGCGCAGCCAAAAATGGAATAGTAGACATATTTTTTGAATGACAAGAATTCCTCAGTCACATTTTTAAAGTCTAGTCTATGGTATACAAATAGTATAAATATTTTAAAGAGACGTTTATTTCGAGGCTCTGAGAAAATTAATCATATCCGTTTTAAGACTAACGAGTATACTTTTAAGATCTAAATCTAATCTAAATAAATAATATATGTACTTACATATCTACGTATAGGAAAGAATCGAAAGGAAATTTTTACTTAAAAGTCATTTGTCAATATCCACCCATTTGGCCCGTAATCACCTTCATCCAGAAAAAACAAATGTACTCCCTAAGAGAAAGAATTGTACTTGTAAAGGGTCATCCAACTTCAGTTTCTGAAATTGACGAAATATACTTATTTCATTTTATTGGCGGATGTTCTTTTTTAGATGCTCCAACGTTTCGGGTTTGTTGGCGTATGTACGATTTTAAACGTAACACCACAAAAAGAAATCCAACGACGTTAAGTCTGATGATCTTCGCGGCCAGTTGATGACACCAAAATATGAAATAATCCGACCTGCGAACTTTCACGCAAAACATCCAACGTTGCACTCGCTGTATGGCAAGTTGTGCCGTCGTGTTGGAACCGCATGTCTTCCATATCAATCTGTTCAATTTCGTGCCAGAAATAATCGATTATCATGTGCCTATATCGCTCACCGTTGACTGTTACAGTTCAACCTTGATGGTTTTCAAAAAAGTAAGGCCCAATGTCGCCGCCTAACTGCAATTTGTACCAAACAGTCTCTTTTTTTGGCCATGTGATGGTGTCTCGTGATTCTCATGAGGATTTTCACTTCCCCATATGCGGCAATTTTGCTTGTTAACATACCAAGGGAGATGGAAATGTGCCTTATTAGAGAGAAGGATTTCCTTTGAAAAATCAGCATCAACTTCCTACTGTTTTAACACGCAATCTTCGTCAATTCTTCGCCGTCCATGGTCTCTGGGCTTCAGTTCTACTATTAGCTGAATTTTTTGCGTCCACTATCTTCAAATTTTTTTCACGACGTTGCGAATCGTTCCCTCGGTAGGACGATTAAATTGACCATAGCCTTCCCGTAAATTTCGATATACAGTTCGTACAGAATTGTGATTTCTGTAGAACAATTGAGCAATTTTAACGCGTTGAGCGGTGGTTAAGCGATCAATTTCATAAATGTGTTGTTGCGAAATGACACTTGACATTTTGAAAGCAAGTTCTTATCGTCAGCTGCTTGATTTATAGTGCTGCCAACATATAGACTCAAATTGGATCACCGTATACAATAAAAAAAAAAGAAAATTCAAAAATTACAGAGGAAAAATCGACAAATGCGGACAACGAAAAATAAGTTTTCGACGTGAGAAATGTAACGCTTGTTATTCCTGCAATATTGATGGTGTTCGCATTTTTTTTTTTCCATGAAAAGTTTTAATTAAACGTTTTTCCCTAACGCGTTTTTCTTTCATCTATATTTATATATAGACTAGATTTTAACTTTTACATAATTTACCACACCAGTACCCCAGTATCCCATCACCACCACCCATCTAGACGCTATTGTTAACCATTCTGTTAGGCTATAGAATCTAAGACTTTATAAATACTGGGTCTTTATATATATTGTCTTTCAAAAGGGACATAACAATTTTGTATCTTTATATGAACGCACCCTTAAATATTAATAATGATCTGTCAATGTCAAAACGTAGATTAAAGTCAACATTTTCATCATGGTAAAGTTCACGAACGAGCAACGCTTGAAAATTATTAAAAATTACTACCGAAATTCCGAGTCGGTGGTTGCAACTTTAAGAGCCGTAATAATCGTCCCACCAGACAGGCTGTGCGTGCTATAGTGGATAAATTCGAATTAACATTTTCACTATTGGATGTTCCAGTGACAATGAGACGTCGTACCGCTCGCAGCAATGAAAATATCGCAAATATCTCAAATTGACTCAAGAACTGAAACCACTTGACCATTTGAAGCGTCGAAACTTCTCCGTTTGGGCTCTGGCAAAGCTGGAAGAAAATCCAGAATTTCATCAAAAAATCATCTTCAGCGATGAAGCTCATTTCTGGCTGAATGGCTTCGTCAACAAGCAAAATATGCGACAGCAACAAACCCGCATGTGCTTCAAGAGACACCAATGCATCCACAAAAAATCACTGTATGGTGCGGTTTACATGCCGGAGGCGTGATTGGGCCGTATTTTTACGATCGCCATGTTACCGTCAATGGAGAGCGCTACTGTGCCATGTTGAAGGATTATTTTTGCCCAGAATTAGATAAAATTGATATCGGCAATATGTGGTTTCAAAAAGATGGCGCTACAAGCCACACAGCACACGCTACAATCGATTTATTGAAGGAGAAGCTTGGTTTGTTATGTCCTTAATGAAAGACCCTTTATATGATATATACAATACCAGACTGGCCTTCGTGTCGGGTGATTCGTCTTATGTTGAAGGAAAAAAAAAATTGCTAAAAAATAAATACTAATAATAAAAAAGTAAAAAAGAAAATACCTACCGGAAAATGGTCGATGGAAATTCTTTAAGGATCAACTGTTTTTCTTCTCTCCTTTTTTTTTTATATAATGTTCAAATATATTTCGGATTATAGTTGCCTTTTCTTTGCTTCTTCAAATCTGCAAATGGTAACCCAAAAAAAGAACTTCGCCAGAGATCGTTCTTACAAACAATAAATATGTCTATGAAAGATGAGGGACCAACAAAAAGAAAAAGAAAAAATTTTCATCGTCATTTCGATGGGAAATCCTTTAAGTAAGCAGATTTAATCCATCTTTAAGACCAACACAGGAAGAACCTATACAAGATACATAAAATGTTCATAGTCATCGTATAGATTTGAGACGATTTAACCTCAAATATTATTCTATTCGTCCATTCTGCTATAGATTTCAGCTTTTATCCAAGGATATATGTGCTTTATGCTGTCTCTCTATACAGAAATTCTTTTTGTGTTTTCCACTTTCCCCATCTCTTCAGGTAGGCTATAAGTGTATAAATATTTGATATCAGAGACTATATGTATAAGTATATTTTGAGTATAGTACAATTTATAGCAGGCACGAAGTGTTACTTTTTTTATGAACGAAAATCTATCCGCGTAAAAAGTACGAAAAAATCTATTTTGCAGTTAAGTTGATACAAATGTACTTAATTGTCATGTAAAAATTTGGCGTGAACTGTCAACCAGTTTCTTTATAATTGTTGGTTTTGGTAGTTGAGTTCAAGTGTGCTCTACGATTTTCCTTAAACTTTCTTGAAAGAGAAGTTGTTGCAGGCATGCTTCAACAAGCCGATTTGGAACCTACATTCATGAAACGCATCATAACGGGTGACGAAACGTGGGTTTATAAGTTTGACATGCAAATTAGTCAACAAGCTCTGGGAATGGTGTTTCAATAATGAGTGGAAACCGAAAAAAACATATCAACGTCCATCGAAAATCATCATGTTGATTGTTTTCTTTGATTATCGTGGTGTTGTCCACATGAAATTCCTCCTAGAGGGACAAGCAATTTACAAACAATATTATCTGGGCGTTATGAAGCGTTAGAGATAGAATATTCACCGGAAGATTCCGGATTTGTGAAAGGACAATTCTGCAATTTTGCAACGATAATGCGCCGTCCTATATATCGATGCTTGTACCCGAATTTTTGACCCAAAACTCAACAAATATTATCGATCAGATATGGCTCCTTGTGACTTTTTTCTGTTCCCCCGGTTAAAATTACAACTTCGTGGAACACGTTTTGAGTCCATTGAAGACATAAAACAAAATTCGCCAAAATTGCTGGTGGCTATACTGGGAAATGCCTATGAGAAGCATTTCCATGACCGGACTAATCGTTGGCATATGTGTATCGCATCAACTGGGATTATTTTTAAGGAGACAAAAGAAATTTTGATGATTAATTGAACATATTGTGTTAAGTTTAAGGTGATCAGTATAAGAAGGACGATTGTTTACATAACTCTAGGGGAGACTTCTTAAATTAATATTTTAGACAAATAAAGTTTTTAGAAAAATTTGGTCTTTAAAAAAATAAAAATGAAAGCACAAAAATGGACGAATGGATCAAGTAAGATTCAAAAATCAAAAAAATAGATAAATGCTATTAGTGCCATCTATACCTCAAATATTGAATATTGAATAAGTCTGTTAAAAATTACCAGCGGTAATTAATACAAGGTGGATTTCAAAGTAAACAGGACTTAAAAAAAAAAAACAGAACAAATGGTTTTTTCGGCAAAATCAATTGATTTTATTCAAAATAGTCTCCTTCTGCTTCAATACAGCTTTTTGCACGGTCCAAAAGCATGTAGAACGAGTGTTTTAGCTCGTTGGCCTGTATGGCCGCCAGTATGCCGGTGCAAGCCTTTTGAATGGCCTCTACGTCTGCATAACGCTTTCCTTTCATCGGCAAATGCATTTTTCCGAAAAGGTAGAAGTCGCACGGTGCCATATCCGGTGAATACGGGGAGTGGTTGATGGTTAAAATGTGATTTTTGGTGAGATAATCGGTCACAAGCGTCGATCGATGAGACGGCGCATTATCGTGCAACAAACGCCAACTTCCATCTTCGCGATATTCGGGCCGAACACGTCGAATACGACGCACCAAACGCTTCAAAACTCCTAGGTAGAATACCGCATTAACGTTTTGACCGGGTGGAACAAATTCTTTGTGGACAATACGCTTGGAATCATAAAAACAAATCAGCATTGTCTTCACTTTTGACTTCTCCAGGCGCGATTTTTTGGGTTTCGGCTCGTCCGGCGCCTTCCATTCAGCACTCTGGCGTTTCGTTTCGGGATCATATTGAAAACACCACGTTTCGTCACCAGTCACAATGTTATAAAGGAAGTTTTTGTCCTTTTTGACCTCTTTAATGATGTCCTTCGAATGTTGAATTCTGAGCAATTTTTGGTCGTTCGAAGCTCATTTTCGCACCGATGATACAAACATACTGACACTTAAAACGCAATAACTTCACTTTCAATAGATGAAATGTCATGAAATTCTCACAGGAAGTCGATAAAGGATAGCAGATTCTAACGCACCAGTCGACATATAGATGGCGCCACTAGGGGCGCTAGATTCAAAAAGTCCTGTTTACTTGTATTGCTTAAATAATTGTGTATAAAATGCGCAGTAATTGTTCTTAGTTTTCACAAAAAAACGCAACTATAGAAGTTAATGTTTTAGAGACCCATTTTACAAAACAGGCACATTTTAAATAAATCAAAACTCCTGATAGAAAGTTCTTGCCATATTAGAATACATATTCTTCTTCTCAACTTGGCTGAACAGAACGAAAAAGCTTTACAGAAGAACTTTGGAGTTAATCTAAACAGAAAAGTCAAACCAGGCTTATCCAAAAAGAAAAGTCTTCGTCGTGAAGCAATTGGTGGGACTTACATTGATAAAAAATGTCTATTCGCTGGAAATATAAGAATACGTGGCCGTATTTTAAATGGAGTTGTATGAAAATTGAAAATGCAGAAGACAATTATTATCCGGAGCCACTATCTTCACTATGTCAGAAAATACAGCCGATTTGAGATGATACACTGAAATATGAGTGTCCATTTGTCGACCTGTTTCAGATATATCGAGCTTGGTGATATTGCGATGGGTGGAAAATGCCTGCGACTTTCTAAAACTGAAATTATTGCAATTATATTAGAACGTCGTTCACCATCTATAATTGGTTTGGTTTCCGGTGTTTCATTCTGAATCTATTCATATTATCTAATTCTTAGGAAAAGATTGCATTTGTATACGGAACCACTCATTCTCCTTAATAAATGGACACCTCGTCCCTTTTTTTTATATACAATATAATACTATTTTGGATGTTTATATTTATTTGTTCCAAAATTCCAATAAATCTTTTTATGAACCATCAGGTTGAATGTTGAATGCTGACGTTGAATTCAAAAGGAAGAGCTTTTTTTCACGTAAATCTCCTGCTGTGATTGAATAGTTGTTCGTTGGCTGACAACTTTTATGGCGTTATTGCGTGTCTTGGATTATATCATTGGTATAGCAAAATGAAAAAAAAAAGAAATTCAGATTCATTTTTACTAGAAAACAGTTGAAACAGAATGACGTATCTACAACGGATTCCACACTTTTGGTTTTCAGATTATTTTAAAAATAGTCTGCCGTGGATCCGTCGCGATCTGTGTGGTCTAATAGAAAACGTATATATTTTTAATGCGTCGTGAATCCGTCATTCTGTTTCCACCTTTAGTCATAAAAGAAAACATACAGCTTTCAAATTACTAAAGGGCTTGCAATTCACACCAAATGTTTTAAAGTTAGCGAAAAAAGTCTAGTTGTATGTCAATAAATCCCTCTATAGTGGAATACGTCAGGAAATGTCGCTCCCTCAAAGTTAATATCAATAGACTGACAATAGATGGAACACCTTCCCTGCAACGATCCTTTATTATTATTCCACGTACAATATTACATTATAAAGAAGGATATGCGCCGCACAGTTGACAAAATTCGACATAAAGAATGTTCGAATAAAAATGCTGAATATATAAAGGTCACCATTTTAGTTTCATTAGGTTGGCAGCACTAAAATTTTGACAGCTGCCATATAGACACTTTGGTGGTGTATTTAATTAATTTGAGTTTAGTTTAATTTTATTTTTATTTTTCTAGTTTTTCTAGTTTTCTAGTTAGTTATGTGAACGAAACGGAGACGGGATGGTAACGGGAACGGAATGTGATGCAGGTATATTGACAAAAGAGTCGCTTCATTTTTTGACATTTGACAAATTCTCATTGTCAATCAATTTTGTGTTTGATTGCAAATAAAAGTGTATGGGAAAAATCATAAAAAATGGATTACGAGTTTTATGTCATGGTTTTACTGTTTTAATTATTGAAGAAAAAAAACAACGCGAAGAAAAACGAAACGACTGTTCAACTCCTAAATAGGCAAAGAAATCAACTTGGATTCTTCAACTTCTATTTTCAAAATTCCCGCCATCCATTTTTAAAAAATTTTCGTTTCCTTTGACGTACAAAGTTCGTTCACAATACGAACATTAGGAGAGCACAATCGTTACGATAAATACAAATTCCAAAAAACGGAACGGACTCAAATTGAATTGACTTAAATTTTACGAACGTTCTCGTCTACAAAACGGCGGCCTTACAATTCCATGTATTTGTTTTTTTCGTTCCGTCGCCGTTTCGTCTCCGTTTCGTTAACATAAGTAAGGCCTTAGTTTTTACTTGTTTATTTTTAATTACAGAAGCGTTTTTGAGTTATCGTGTAGATAGACAGACGGACGGATGGACAGATTGATAAATGGACAGATGGACAGACGTATGGACGAATGGAATTCAAATATTAAATTATCGAAGCTGGAACTTGACTCCGGAAACTCAAAAAAATGGATCACAACATAGATTTTAGATAATTCAAAAATATTCAAAAAGGTTGGTAAATCTTAAAGTACTATACAATGGAAATTTATGAAAGATATGAATAGAAAAATATCACTGCACCGAATAATAATTTCATTTTGCAGATAAGAGGCTCTTACAAAATTCATATATAAATAAATATAAAATAATCATATATGATCTTCCGAAAGTTATTTGCTAATAGAAAACCAATCATACGTCAATGTTGACAACCTCGCGGCTATTTTCTGG
Organism: Xylophagus ater; assembly: GCA_963422695.1. Classification (NCBI taxonomy): domain Eukaryota; kingdom Metazoa; phylum Arthropoda; class Insecta; order Diptera; family Xylophagidae; genus Xylophagus; species Xylophagus ater. The sequence continues at coordinate 50,536,870 of OY730481.1, forward strand.
TGAATTAAACATTACCCAGTCGCCCAGACACGTGGCATCAAACAGTCAGCACGTGTCAATGAAATAAAAGGTGAGATATAATTCTTGTCAAATGGTTCGGTGCCGACTTTATTGTATTTCTTTTTTTTATTGAAACAATATTTATGGCACGTGACCGATGTTATTAACAAATTGCTAATTCAATTGTTTCAATTTTCATATATAAATAAAATATGGTGAGAGAATCTTTCCAGGTTCAATGAATTTGCAAACATTAAGTTTTGTTCAAGATTTGTAGTAATTCGGTGATTTCTTATAAAATTAGTTGAACTTTATGGAACTTTACGGACACGGATGGCAAGTATAACTAATTTTTGGTATTGCCAAATTAGTTTTGAAATTAATGAAACCGTAATGCTGGAAACACATGTGGAGAATTTTGCCTGCAGCGAAATTATAATACACAGGTTTATATGAGGCTGAACACATGTAAATTCTGTATGCAGCACGGCGCTGCAAGGTGTTTCGATTTTAATTTTTGCTGTGCAGAAAAAGTGTTCCCAACTTACGAAAGCAAAAATTCATTCTAGAAAAAAAAGTTTGACATTTGACAACAACTTCATGGAAGAAAATTTAATTGAATTTGTGAAAAATAATAATTTTTTGTACAGCAAAAGAAGCCGATACGTGCAGATACTCGTACAGCGTTACATGCAGAATATCTGCATATGTGTTTCCAGCATAATAGAAAAAATGTATTTCAAAATTCAGCAAATTCCTCAGCTGCCTCTAATCGACTATTGAACTTTTCAAGCCGCATATTTGCGGTATTTTTTGAACTTGATACAACCACGTAAACGTAGTTAACTTCAGTCAACTCTATTTAGACTCGGCCAGTGTATACAAGCACTTTAATTTAGTTTAGACTTTGTTTGAGCACTTCTTGTGACAATTGACTAAATTTTGATTTACCAATAGTGAGGTATGAGTATTTAACAAGCAACTTAACTGCCTAACTCTGCCGTGACGATGTTTTCGATTGTAAATTTTGAAATAATTTTCTATCCACTGCAAACATAGTTGGTTCCATATTGTACGTATGGGTAAAGGAGAAGAGTATTAAGGGCAACACCAAGCACCATCAAATTGGAGGCAATTTCAAATTGAAAATTTCATGAGAGTGAGTGACGTCATGCGATGTGCTTAATGCGAAATTTTAAAAAATAATTCATTCTCCCTCTTCCTGATACATTTTGCTTCTGAAAATGGTACGTCCTCTTTTGCACTGGTTGCAACATGAATTTCGTTGTTTTTCTTACTACCTTGTTCTGATTGGTACAATTTATACATTCGTTAGCTTTGGGTATTTTCTAATTACTCATACTTCGACAATAGTTATCGACGTCCATTGATTTATTGCTTGAACTGTAATAAATGCAAGAAAGTATTGCCAAAAACATGAAAGCATGCTCAAACAATCATAATGATAGAAAAAGTTGTAAGAATTGAATGGTAAAATTCTAAGGAAACAATTTTTACAGGAATCACGAACCAGAAAATTGCCTGGGAATACCGTAGAAGAAGTATGACTGGTGTAAGGTATTGTATATAAAATAAAAATAATTTTACACCGATTTTTGCCTAGTTTTTTCGGTAGTATGTAATTAAAGAAGGTTGTGCTATATGTTGAGGAAACGCCGCAAATCCTATAGGTCTTGATGTTACCAAGCTAAACGAAAAGTAAATTTAATGTCACCAATGAAACCATCTGTGCCTATTTGTATGAACTCGGAATAGGCTTGGACTGGCCCACCGGGACGCTGAAACGTTTTCCTATGGAGACCGGTCGTATTGCGCGACCATTGAAGAAAGATTACAATCGAAATAAATTTAAAAAACAGCGTTTGCTTTGGAAACGGAAAGGAATATAAATAAAATTTGAAAAACAAAGTTCATCATCAATCATAAAATCTTACCCCACGACTCCATTGAACTTATTTCAAGACATATTTTCAGTCGGACTGACAAAAAAGTCCAAATTTTAGAGTCCCCACACGACTTTTTTTCAGTCCGACTGAAAATAAGTCTTGAAAAAAGTCTAATGGAGTTGCCTGGTTAGTAAGTTATTATGCTGGGTTTCCACCAAACAGACAAAGCAAAAAACAGAAACAAATGCTTTTCTCAACAAATAGAGCAAGATGTGATTTTGAATAGGCATTGCATTTCTGTTGCTTTTTTTCAGAGAAGAAGGACCGGTATTCCAAAACTTTCCGGTGCAATTTGCATACCCAGTCCAACCCTGGCTTGGAAAGATACTGAGTAAAGGCCAATCTCCATACAGCCGACATCCTATTCTGACGAGAATAACCAAAAAACTAGAAAGAGATGGACTTTGCAATTTTCCCCGAATAAAAACACACACAATTTAGAAAAATTGTTAGTGTGCGACGGTATCGTGTGCGATTATTGTGAGAGTATGCGGCTGCAGATGAAGTACTGTACAAGTCAGATAAACATGTTCATCTGTTTTTGAGGGGAATCCTCTGCAGATCTAAAATCAGTTGGGGTAATCAGAAATGCAGATGCCAACAAATTTGGTAGGATGATTATTTGCTCCCTTTCTGTTTAACTAATCTTTGTATAGTGTTATCCCATACTTTCATCAGAATAGGATGTCGGCTGTATGGAGATTGGCCTTAAGTAGTTTCTTCATGAATTGAGCTAAGGAAATGATTATTAGAAACTTGTACCCAGACACTTGGACACTTCGGCCTAACATCTTTTCTTGGCGCATTAAAGAAATCAAATAGGATATTGTTTGATCCCACTTTGTATATCATTTGTCTTGATTAATTAAAAATAGCACAAACTTTCTTGATTACCTAATATTATACATATTTTTCATATTAAAGGTTTATACTTGTCTTTAAGCCATTTTTTCGCCGCATAATATACGTGTTTACCTTTGGTACATCAATCAGAGAAAAAAGAATATGGATATGTTCAGAAACATATATGAAACAAAAACAAAATAGTAACATAAAAAACGTATACGTAGATGTTTGTACAAAATATATATGACACCAAAAAAAAATATTCCGTCATGGAGCATTTTTTTTTATATTAAAAGTCCTGTCTATCTATGCTGATAGATGAAGCACCCAAAAGAATTTTTTTTTCCTCGGTGATCTCAAAGGACGGACGAATGTCGTTCCTATATATACATTTTATCTAGATACAAAAAATTGTTTCATACTTGTAGCAAAGGATAAATGAGCACATATTTTTCGTTATAGCAATGATATTATAGGGCATTGGAAACGAAGTACTATCTAATACAAAAGAAAACTAAACCATTAACTTCATTCTTCATTCTTTTAGTTTCATGTACGAGCTTAAATTAGCTTTGCTCTTAGCTCTGCAATGCCTACACACATATCGTCCACATACATGAATTTATGGTATCCTTTTTTATCATTTTTTTATTTTTACGAATTCTCTTCTTTTTTTGGCAAATACATTTAGTATCGCTTTCTTCCACATATGAGATGGGAATAAAGTTTTGTGATGGTAAAAAATTGCTACTACTTCCTTAGTTGGATAGTTTTTCGTGACTTCCAGAGTCACTGAAATTCAAAATATCTATGATATGGCAAACTACCACCGAATTTTCTTAGATGAAATATTTCTGCTCAACATCAAATCAGTTCATCACCAGATCATAATCAAACTTTGTACAAAATTTGATCGAAATTGGGTTCACAAATTTTCGTTCATACATAAATACTAGGGTGTCCAATAAGTTGAAGTTGATCCACTCGAAGGTCATCCAAAAAATGTATCAATAACAGAAAACATACAGGATATTGTTTTGGAAGATCAACGAGTGACTGTATATGAGATAACTGACACCAAAGGCATCTCACATAGATCAATACTTAGCTGAAATTTTAGGTTTCAAAAAGCTTTGTGCAAAATGGGTGCCGCATTCACTAACAATGGAACAAACAAACCTTCGAATGCGACTTCCTCAACATTTGGATCGTTTTAAAAAAGATAAAATGGATTTCGTACACCGATTTATGACTGTAGATGAGATTTGGGTACACCATCATGAACTTGAATCGAAACAAGACGCTAAAAGAGGTCATAGCAGCTGTAGGAAGCGTATTTTGGAGAGCTACTGTATTTTCATTTTAGGGATGGAATCCTCAAATTGGAGAATCGTTGGAACAAGTGTATTGAAGTTCAGGGATTTTATACTCTACAAAAACAGTCCTTTTCTTGTCGAAGCTGAGAAATTATTGGACACCGTAGTAAAAAGTGTCCAAACCAGTTTGATATTTCCACTGAAAATTTAACAAATAGTTGCATGAGTTGTAACGTGTGCCAAAATTTTATTGTGATCAGACTTGCGGTTAAAATTCTTGATTAGTTAGTAAAATTTGAAAAGGGTAATTTATGTGAATCTGAAACTTATTTTTATATTGAAAACTTCCTAAGTGAGATTGTATTGATTGTATTAGATAATTTTGTTGGAGCAGATTTGATGAGGATCAAAAGACAACAAACAAAGGATGAAAAAGCACATAATGCCGGCTAAAAGAAGTTTAATTTAATTTAAATTAATAAACAAAAATTTTCTTCTAGAACAGTGGCTCCCAACCTTTTTTTACCACTAAGGTATTTTTGTTTTTAGCATGAACCACAAGGTTTTAAGAATAATAAATTGTATTAATATTTTAATATACTTTATTTGAAACTTCAACATATTCGTTTAATTTAAGTAAGATGCACAAATAATTACAAAATAACAACAACAAAAATTAGATGTGAAAAATCCTCAATGTGATCTTTAAGCTTGCATCTCCTTTACTAGCTGTGGAATTCTATTATTGCTCAAAGCTACACGCATATCAGCAGTTGTCTTCAATCAATTACGAGACTTGTTCTTAATTACAAGCAAAGCAGAAAAACCTTGTTCGCATGAATAAGTCGTGGAGAAGAGCGTCAGATAGCGTAAGGCAATGTCACGAGTTTTAATATATGAAACTGCCTTTTTGCACCAAAACTCCTCAAGTGAGACAGATTCAAACATTTCCTTGCAGTTTCTATCATTTTGTAATTCAATCAGCTCTTTTTGGACTTCGTCAGCAACTTCCCCAACATTAATGCCAAAAGGATTACGAATCAGCTTTTGGATACCTTTCGATACAAATGTTTATCATGAATGGGAAATTAAAACTGACAACTTTGAAATTTTGTGTGCTTATTTTCTAATAAGTAAGGTCTCAGTGGACAAACTATGAGTTACGTCCCCATGCCTGTTCAGCATGTTTCATTGACCATTTTTAAGATCTTATGGACCACCTGTGGTCCGCGGATCACGCGGTTGGGAAGCAGTGTTCTAGAAGGGTAATAAAGAATATGGAAGGAAATATTTGGTAAGTTTTGATTCTTTTTCTTAATTTAAATGAATTTAAGAATTTTTCTAGTGTATTGTATTTGAACTGTATTTTATTATTTTTCCTTAATTTTAAACGAAGAACATTTTTGGTTTTCTTTTTTTTTTTTTGAACATTTTTAGTTTTTTCAAAGTTTCCAAATTGCATTTGTAGGAAAAAGATAATATGTTTTGCATAACACGTACAGCAAAAAAGAAATTCATTTTCGAGACATTCATTTATTTGAATTTTTCTGGTCTTTTACTTAAAAACTGACCATTTTTCGTACTAATTGCTTGTCTAAATGTATATTATAATTTTATTATACACATTCCCTCAAAAAAGTATGCGGAATTGTTCATTTAAAAAGCCAGCGCGTAAAAAGTATGAAAAAATGTATTTTGGAGTTAAGTTGGTACAAATGTATCTAATTGTCATGCAAAAATTTGGCGTGATCTGTCAACCAGTTTCTTTACAATTGTTAGTTTTATTAGTTGAGAGTTCAAGTTTACTCTGCGATTTTTCTTAAACTTTCTTGAAAGAAAAGTTGTTAGAGACATGCTTCACTAAGCAGATTTGGACCCTACAATCATGAAATGCATCATAACGGGTGACGAGACGTGGGTCTATGAGTTTGACATGCAAACTAGCCAACAAGCTCCGCGGATCGCGTTTCGATAACGTGCGAAAACCGAAAAAAGACACATTACCGTCATTCGAAAATCATCATTTTGATTGTTTTCTATGACTGGCGTGGTGTTGTCCACATGAAATTCCTCCTAGAGAGGCAAGCAATTTACAAATAATATTATCTGGGCGTTATGAAGCGTTTGAGATAGAATGTTTACCGGGAAATTCCAGATTTGTGAATGGACAATTCGTGGATTTTGAATTGATAATGCGCCGTCCTATATATCGATGGTTGTAGGCAAAAAAAACACAACAAATATCATCGATCCAGCATCGTTTTCGCCAGATATGGCTCCCTGGAACTATTTCTTGTTCACCTGGTTAAAATTACTACTTCATGGAACGCGTTTTGAGTCCATTGAATTTATAAAACAAAATTCGCATAAGGTGCTGAAGGCTATACCGGAAAATGTCTATAAGAAGTGTTTCGACGACTGGATTAATCATTGACATATGTGTATCGCATTTACTGGAACTATTGTCAAGGAGACAAAATAAATTTTGATGATTAATTGAACATATAAGGTCTGTTTTATTTGCCACACCCTATCCTGGAGCAGGGTAAGTGGCAAAGAAAAAGGAGCAGGAGTAGGAGAAAGTTTTAATTCTAATGTTTGTAGCGCTGCTTAGCAACCATATTGTAATGAAATGAGAAACTTTTAGCTAATACACTTTTTATGGTAGAAAACTGAACTAATTTCGGTGTGAGAGCTGCCTGATCTGAAAGTAGTGTAGGATTTGCTCTTTTGTTGTTTTTGTTTTCAATGTAAAAATTTGCTCTAACCAAGAGCAAGTAGCAAATAAAATAGACCTATTGTGTTTTATTGACAAATTTCGGATACTTTTGTGAGAGAATCTATATACAAAGCTCGGAACACAACGAAGACTAAGAGTATAGTCTTATAAAGATAAAATTCAGACTTGGAAAGTTAATTTACATATACAAACGTTTTCTTAGAAATTTAAATGCTTAGACTTCAAAATGTTTACAATTCGTAAACTCATCAAAATTTAGTATCTTCAAATATCTCTTATCTTTTTCGATTAGGAATTACATTCATCGAAAAAGGATGAATTTATTACCAGTCGACATTTAATATGTTATTCTTCTTCATCCATTTTTTTTTAATGTCTTTTATTCGCGGTCCTCATCAAGATTCATGAGGACCGCGAATACAGAATTTCTTATGAATCCTTTGAAAACTTACTTCCATTAAATGATTCCGACTACAACAAAAATGAATCTTGCTGTACCTATGATGTTCCCAAATTTCATTGAATTCGAATAACGCATACATCAGTTTATAGTGAATACAATTTTCAGACAAACGAACAGACATGTTTTGAAAAAATTGTTTTTTTCAAACTCAGGAAATCCGAAATCAAATCTCCTGTTGCTAAAGCTTTGTTCCCCTGAATGGAAACAAACCAAGAAAAGGTGTTAAAAATGGAAAAAAAAGTTTCGCTTTATAGCCCAGTCAATGGGTACTTTTATACCTTGCAAAAGGTAGAGGAAACTTTATATTTGGTACGATTGATCCTTGGAAGGTCCCGCCTGTGTCCCCGTATTGGTTTAAAGTAGTGGAAAATCGTTTTTCGCGTTTATCTCGCTACCAGTACCATTGGCGTCCATATAAAGAATGTAGAGCGGGCGATTTTCTACATTTTTTGGTTGAAACTTTTTTCCTTAAAGCTCCTAGTTTTGAAGCTACAGCGCGTAGAAAGTAAGCACTTTCGTAATTTTTTTGGAAAATTTTATTTTTTAACGAAATTTTCCTGGTTTTTTTTATTTTTACTCTTATATTTTACTCCTTTCTACAACACCGTAGACGTAGAGTAATAGGACGCGTATTTCGTAACGCGGCATCATCAGTAGGCATAATCCACGAAGCATTCATTATGTTGTTGAAGATAATTAATGATTTGACTTTTACAAGTTTCTTGTATTCATTGATGAACCCGGTTGTTTTGGATCAGATTATGGCCTCTCTCTCTGAGAATTTTTCTCTTGTTCTTCAAGATCATCAGAATATACATCTGATATTTTTAAAGTCAAAAATTGATTCATTTCAGGTAGTTCCATCATCTTCATCGTCGCAATCGGGAATTATTTCCGAGATATTATTACACAGTGTAGAATGGTCTAGTTGGTTAAGACCTCGACCTCGCTTCTAGAGACTGATGAGACACGGGTTCAAAACCAAGTCTAGGTTCTCTACATTTCTTTGCCTTTGCCTTACACTATCTATCAATTAAATAAATATAAAATTCCTGTGCAAGTGGCGCATATAATCGAACAATTTTTGTCTTTCTAGAATTACATGTTGTCCCACATCCTTTTTTTACATTTACATGAAATCCATTTTAATAGAACTTCAGGTGTAGAATTGTTCAGCATAAGTATTTGAATAAGGCCAAATTTACTAGTCTTCCAAAGTATTGGCCAATGTTCGGTTATGGATTCTTCTAACTCGAACGGTCTAATTTGAGGTATTGACGAATCAAGAGGAATAGTTATCCAAAACTGAAGATATTATAACATAATAAAGATTAAATTAAAATTTTTTTGTTGAATATTTATTCATTTTAAAGAAATTCCTACAAAATTCTTTTCTTTTTCTTAATGTCATTAATTTCATTTTATTTGTATTTAAAAGAACCAAAAAAAGAAAAAAAGAATCTTTCTTAATATGTCTCGATTTCCCTTGTATCGAATTTCTGCTCATTTAGTCAATAAATTTCAAACAACCCAAAGAAGAAACTTCTAAAAAGATATGATATTAGGGCCTACACAACCTGCGAATAAGAAAAGAGTCCTCTAAGAAAAGGATCACTCTTTTTGAATTCCCCACATCGAAGAATCATGATTCTCAAAACAGTATATCTCATTCCATCGCGATTTAGTTAAGTACATACTTTTTTTATATTTCAACTTTCATTTCATTAATTCTATCTTGTAAAATTGTAAAAAAAAAGAAGAAAAATTACAATCAAAAGAATGTATATAGGGTATCGCATCAGTTATTGGCACTCTTTTTTGGCAAGCCAATCATTAAATTAAAACCCACCCTACAAAACTCATTACCCGCCCTAGCAAACTCGTCAGTATTGAAGAAATATACTGTTTTCATTCTTTTTATCTTGAGAAAAAGATCCAATACCATTCCTCGAAAAAATTTTTTATCATCCCTGAAAACCCCAGTTTACCAAATATTATCGAAATCCCCACAGCCGTTTTAGAGAACGCTAATATTACATACACAATTACATATAATCTGTGCCTTACTCACACCCGTGAAAGCAGAAAAGTGCGGATAGAACCGAATGCACCTGAAACTGTGCTTGTTCTGGTTCGGCTCGTTGTCCTGCTGGCCTTGGTGGAACTTTATTTCTTGGATCTTCTTGCTGTGTACTTCCGCGTCCATAGAGTGGAATTACTTTTTCCTTACTGATTTCTGCTTTACACACTGGACACAATCTTCGTGAGGGGCGAGTTTCAAGCCATTGATGTAAAGAAGGCCAACAAAATAGATAGATCTCTCGCTTCATCCACCCCGCTTGCAACCGCACAGTGTCGCTCCGAGAAGTAGTCTCTATCCTATAGGAGCCTGCATTCGTTCAATGTTACCTGCCAATGTTACTTGAATGACTCATGTTTCAAGTAACATTGATCGTTTGGATGCTCTTCAATGCTCTTGTCAAGTACAATATTACTTGACGAAAATTTTCATCAATAATACTTGTCAAGTAACATTGAACGTGTGTAGGCGCCTTATGAATTAGAAAATAGAGTCGCTATTAGTTTGAAGAATACAATTCAGTTGTTGATTGACCGTGGCCTTGTTCGGCTATTGTCAATCCGCGCGCTACTACGTATTTCCAATTAGTGGATTACAGTGTTTAAAACCTAATATATACAAGATAACCGATAAGTAAGGTATGTTCTTTTTTTACTATTTAGTAAATCAGGATGTTGGGATCAATTGAATAAGTCATGTTCAGTTTTAACTGGGTTAGATTTTGATACACACTTCTTTTTTTTTCTAGGTGAAACATGAAGAAATTTAAAGATATCAAATAATTTTTTAAAATACCCGAATTGTCAATGACACCTGATGATTAAAAGACGGCAAATGTAACTAATCCTATTTCTAGTTCTTCTGCACAGTTTGAAGCATCAACAAGCACATCTGAACAAAATCCCCCAAAAAAATTAAGTAGAAAATGCAGAAGTTCCAGAAAATTGACCCCCGCCGACGACCTCAGGGCAAACAGCTGTTACAGATGTAGACCCGGAAGTAGTTCAAACGTAACTATATTTTTATGCTTAATAAGAGTGTTTTTTCCATATCTGATGGTTGACCAACAGCTGATGTTTTACCCTAATAAAAGAAAAAGGAAAAAATGGATGATACTCTTCCACCGTTCCCCATGATGGATGATGGAAGTAAAAAATTGCCCTATTCGATGGAGAATAATAAGAACCTAAAGAATCCTAAGAATGCAAACTAACTATTGTTGAGGGTGATTTGCCTACATACACATTTTTTCTTCCCTTTTCTTTTTTACCAATTTACTAACGAATAAAAGTTGCTATATAAGTGAGTCTCTCCCATAAAAAACACGGACACATTCAAACAGCGACATGTTAAGGAAAACAATATTTCTCATACACATATTCGATTCTATATTCTCCAATCAAAGTGCTACACATTCTTCAGCAATGAATGAAAAAAAACCAGCTAAATTCAGCATTTTTTTTTTGTGTAGTCCTTTTAACAAGATATTGAACAGGAGATTCACTGAACTAAAGTTTGTATATCTAAACTCAAAGCCGATTAAATTAAATTTATGCCGATACGCTGATTTTGTTGTTGTTTCCATTTCGATTTGTATCCGCAAAACTTTCTTAGACATATTACTGGAAATATACAATATTTCTGAGTAAAAACAGAAACTACTGTATTTCCTGTTTTGGGTTTTTCTAATCCGGAAACTAATCAGTTTATCCCATGAAAGAAAGAATATAAAGATTACGGACTACGCATGTAGGCCATTTTGAATTTTTATTTTCATACTTTTATGACGTCAAACGTCGATTTCCTTTCAAATAAATACTAGTCATTTTTCATACAAACGAATGTATTTTGGGTCCCGAATGACGTAGGTGTGCGGAAAAAACCAAATTGACATCACTCCTGAGTTTAGCATCATGTTTGTAATTTAGCTTTTGTAACAAGTGTTAAGGAGATTGGGTTAACCGTTGGCAAAGTGAAAATCCACAAAAATATCCATTGAAACACACTGACATCATTTTAAATTCAGGGGTCCTCAAGGCATGTATATATCCTTTGAAAATTCGCTGTTGTGTGATTAAAGTTTGAACTAATTAACTAGTTTAACACATAAAGTTAACTTAACGGATTCTCTCATGTACTAGTTATACAAAAAATTGACCACAAAGAAGAAAAATCATTCAAATCCAGGCAAGTATTTCCGACAAAAATTTAATTAAGCCACCTTGCTGTAACCAACCTTATTTATAACAAGATTAGTGGTTAGGACACAGTTATTTAGTCCCGATTTAACATTACCAAATCAAATAAGTTTATTTCTTTTTGTCAAAATTTGTGCAAAATCGGATAATCCGTTGTTGATTTATCGCGCATACACCGAACAAATGGATATCCAGCCAAACATATGGACTACTTTCTGAAATATGTCAATTTCGTTTCAGAAAACTTTAAAGTATGTATTTTTATTGAAAATCGGTTGTTGAATTTTTGTATGATTAAAATTGCGACAGATCAGACTCATTCAACTAGTTTAAAGACGTACTGTTGAGATAACTTAAATTTGGAGTCGGTCACAGGCACATAACCAGAACTGAATGTCAGGATAGGCATAAAGGGGTTCGTATTATAAATTTCCCCAAACATATTGAAGTATTTTTTAAATTTTCTTGATGGCCCGCTAAATGCCAGCCCTATTCTACAATAGTTTTCAGGACTGGTCTATCATAAACTTGTAACTTGATTATGTCAACGAAAGTTCCTTTAAATTGACTAATTGTTTCCATCTATAAATTTCTCCAGTGGCGGGACAAGACCTAAATTTTATGTGGGCAAGATAAATTTTGCGAGGGCCCGCCCCTGGTGGCACAAGAGGATGGATTTTATATAGAAAAAACAATTTGGGTGAAACTGTCAAATTTTTATTCATAAATTATATAATAACTACCCGTACAGAATTAAAGAGACTGAAATTTCCTGCTTTTAGTCTTACCACACGACTCCATTGGACATATTTTCAGTCGGACTGAAAAAAAGTTTAATGGAGACTCGAAAATTCGGATTTTTTGTCAGTCCGACTAAAATTATGTCTTGAAATAAGTCCAATGGAGTCGTGGGGTTACTGAACTCGTTAATAACTGTATCATAATCTAGCTTAGATGCTGTATCTGCTTCAATAGATAAAACTACCAAAGCTGAAAGTCTTTGCTGACCCATTGTACTTCTTAAATAATATTTTATTAGTTTTAATTTTTGAAAAGCTCCTTTCAGCGAAGACTCTACTTACTGGTACTGTTAACAAAATTCGACTGACAAGTATTTGTATATGTATTGGAGCAGCTGTTTCACATCTTCAATAAAGTCGGGGTGAATTTGGGATCATGGTTTGCAATTCTTCATGTAATTCGTAAGGCTGGAAGTCACTGCTCTCACCTACTTGCAGGACTATCTGTAAGTTTTGACAGTTTTTTAATATATGCTCTTTTGGAATATTTTTTAACTTGAGGCCAATATCCACACAGCCGACATCCTATTCTGATGAAACTATGGGATACACTTATGCAAAGTATGGTTAAACAGAAGGGAGAAACAATCATTCTACTACTACTTTGTCGGCTTCTGCATTTCTGATTTCCCCATCTGATTTTTCATCTGCCAGATGATTCCCCTTTTCATCTGCGTTTGCATACTCTCACAATAATCTTACACGATACCGTCGCACACTACCAATTTATCTAAATTTTGTGGGTAAACTCTGATGTTTTTATCAATCCTAGCGAAAATTACAAAAGTCCATCTCTTTCTAGTTTTCTGATTTTTCCGGTCAGAATAGGATGTCGGCTGTGTGGAGATTGGCCTTTACTTAGTTCACAGAAAAAGCCAAATTATCAAAATGTTGATTTCAAAATATAAATTTTGAATCCATATTGCTCACTCTGGGTTTACCAACAGCAGATTCCAACTATGACACCAGCAAGGTGTAAAAAATGCCCTTGGATTAGTATTTAATATTCCAGTTTTAACTCAACTATTTATGCCTGTCATATTTGCACCATTGTCGTATCCTTGGTCACGACAGTTTTTAATATCTAATTCACTTTTTTCTAATATTCTCGCTCTTTTAGCCTACGAATCAGTTCATCGGTAACTCCTTTCGACATCAATCCGATCAATTCATTTTAAATATCGAGGCTTAGACAATGGTGTTCAAGTTGTTTGTCATTAATGCGTTTCATGTGTTCCCGTAATATAGGATTAAGTTAGTATTACCAGATGCTTGCTAACCGATGGGATTTTTAATTTTATGGTGAAGAAAAATCTTTACTCGTGGTCACGGCTTTCGATGGTTCTAGCTAAATATTTTTAATAAGTTAAAGAAAGCTGCGATCTATAAACCTTCGAGAAGGCCCCTTCGGACCGCGAGACAGTGTGCCGTAGCCCACTTGGCCCTACGCCGTTTCTGGTTTTCTCCTTCTCTCCCTCACAATATCTCTTCAATATTCTATTGTACTTTTTGTTAAAGTGTTTACGTATAAGAAAGTAAATATTACTTAAATCCATTCAATTGCTTCAAGTATTCTTTGTTTTTCAAATATCTAATTTCGTACTCGTTCTCCATTCCTTCCGTGGCACTGATATCAGATATCGAATACACGAAAAAAATATAGTATATTTTATGATTAAACAAACAAACAGTAGGGAAAATGGAGGAAAATATAAAGCAACCCAAAAAACGGATTGTACAAGTTTTTCCATACATTTCCACATTGATGAATAAACTGATTGTAAATTTCCGCATAATTTTTGAATCCTTAAAAAGAGGAATTCATGACCAATCCTAAAAAGAAGTTTTTACTTTTTACCAATTTCATATAACTTTGATGACTTTTGTATTTAAACTTTTTCTAACTTTTGAAACAAAAGGGAAAAATGTATTCCTCGCAAAAAAAAAATAAGTAATTTAGAAATTCATTGCTTTTGGGTCAATCAAAATAAAATTCAAGAATTGGAAAATTCTATTTAATTAATTTAGTTTAATAAACTTATTATTTCTAATATGTCAATTTCTATATAGAGAATATTCCCTGATATAAAGTGCGCTGGGATGCACTCCATGCGCCCTGCTCATCGTAGTATCTCTACTTTTGTATAATTTGCAATGGGCGCATCCAGCAGTCCTAAGCGATTAAAGCGCTTTACAGCGCCTTAATCCAGCAAGACGACTGGATACAGCTCTAACTTTAAGCGCTTAGTGAAATTCTAGCATAACTCAGACAGCCCATTTAAGGTTGTTGTTCACGCTAAGAAATGATTTGTGTAAAGGATAAATTGAGACGAATTTTTGAAAATTGTTTCTGTATTATCCAATTCTAATTGGAATTTTAACAAAATGTGTTTGATAAAACTTTCCCACTTTCCTATAAAATTCTTATTTCATTTTATTTTCAATTATTATTACTTCTCGACACTTATTTCGTTTAAAAATAAAATAAATTTGACGTTTAGCACAGATAATTACCATTCGCTTGATTCAAGCGAACGCATCCAGGAGTACAAAAAATTCTAACTGCTTAAATTAAGAATTTTGACAAAGCGCTTAGAACTACTGGATGCAGCCAATCTCCTGACCATTATAAATTTGATACAATTTGTGCTTTTTATATAACTTACGAATGCCTGTTTTCCGATTTGATTAAAATTTGAGGAGTTCATTAGCTGTATACCGTGTCCGAAAATTGAAGTGTCTGTCTAATTAAAACCGCTGTCAAATGAAAACCGCACAACTTGCAATACTAAAATTTGACATGAATGTTGCTTGAAATATTGTTGGTCAGTAGTAAAAATTATGTGTTGGCGAAAAGACGTGTTCTTATTTTTTGTACAATGAACCTTAGACGAAATTCAATTGTTGCGCTTCATTTGATTGGAAAGTCAAACATCGAAACTCACCGTATTCACCAGATCTGAATCCGTTAGATTATTCGATTCGAGGAAATTTACAACCAGCGGCTTACAAACAAAAAACACACAACTTTGCACGGTTTAGAAAAAGATTTGACTGGTGAATGGAACCGTGTAAGCCAAGACATCGTGCGAGCATCGTTTAAAAAGAGATTGAAACTGATGGTTAAGGCAAAAGGCGGTTACATGCCATTTGAATAATTGTAAAATTAGCTACATATGTATTACAAACTATCATTTCCATAAATTTTATTAAAACCGACCAGTAAACAAAAAAAGAACGGGAGTGTGCTTTTGACCGCACTGTAGAAGTGAAACAGGTTTTTTTTTTTTTAAATATAACACCGAAGTTGTGGGGATAGAACTATTGGGTTTTCGACGGGAATAATCCCCATAAAAACCTCCACAATTTTGCGAACATTTCAATCGTGTATGACCTGTGTATAAAAAAGTTCAAAAATTTGTATCAACTAAAGCGCTAAGGCAGTGGCAGATAGAACTATTGGGTCTACGACGGAAATAATCCACAATATAACTTCCACAATATTGCCAAACATTGTATTCATCCAGGACGTTCATTTAATGAGATTTTTTCTAATATAACGATTCGTCACTGAAAATCGTACATAATTTTTGCTAGTCGCCCTTATAGAAAACTACAGCGTTTTTATATCCGGACACTTCAATTCCCGGACCCGGTACATACAAGAATGTATTTATAATGGTCACCAAGCGGATTTTCACAGAATTTTATAAAATTTTGTTTCAAAATTCATATATGAGTCGGACCAATTAAAGGGCACTACTAAAAAGGACAAAAAATATATTACAATTAAAATACCCGAAAGCCACAAGAAATGCTTATATTAAAACATCACGTAATCGGCTAATTAAAAGATATTTTAAAATCTAGTTGTTATTAATTTCAGCGATGACCTTTAGTTGGACTCGTATTAAATTAAATATGCTTCCATTTAATGCGATTTGGTTTAGCAAATCACCTAGCAGCTATTAGCACATATTTATGCCCTATAGTAGGTACTACCACAGGGTTAAATAGTTTCGTCACCAAGTGTATAAGATATCGAAATAATCATTGAAGAAAGGTTTCAAGGGTATGGTTGTGTAGAGAGTCAAAAGTTATATCGATTTATGCATGTCCGTCCGTCTGTCCTTATACAAGATAACTCAAAAACCCGTTATCTGATTTTGTTGAAATTTAAAATGTGAGTTGATTATTCCTTAACTGGATATGGAATTACATTTCAACAAAATCGACCGAGGAGGAGCGAAGTTATTAAGGAAAAACCAGGGTGACCAGAAAGTTTTGTCATTTTTTTGTTTATGGTTTTTCGGATTTAATTAGAAAATTTGTGAAGCAATTTTGTTTGAATTAATTAATTGATTAAGTAATAATAGACGATATTATATTAAATTTCAGCAAAATCGGTTCAAAGATAGTAGAGAAAGAAATAATCTTCGGAGAAAATAATCCTGTTCATAAAGTTTTTTTTGATATACTTTAAAAACTAATACACCGATTTGAATAAAATTTGCAGATTAGATTTATGCAGTTAGGGTCTAGGTTACCTGCAAATTAGAGGAAATTTTCTAAAGACGAAACACAGTTATGAAGAAAAAACCTTTAAATAATGTTAGTTTTGACAGTTTTTTTGTCCCATGCCATAGGCCAGCTATAAGCCGATTTTCTGTTACTATATGTTTTATTCGGTAGATTGATAGTTCGAAAAGAAAACTTACTGGGAGTATGAATTAATAATGTGGGTTTTTTGTTCATAGTTGGTACCGATCACCAGTAATGGCTTTACCAGGATTTAGCAACTCATAGTACACCACACCCAGCTGATCCCACCATATACAGAGCATGAGCTTTGATTCATGGATATTTGGCTTTGCGGTTGATGTTGAGGCATGCCCGGGGTAACCATATGATTTTTTACGTTTAGGGTTATCGTAGTGGATCCATTTTTCATCATCAGTCACGATATGATGCAGAAAACCCTTTCTTTTATTCCGTTGGAGCAGTTGTTCGCACGTGAAAAATCGTCTTTCCATATCTCTTGGCTTCAATTCGTATGGCACCCAATTTCCTTCCTTTTGAATCATTCCCATTGCCTTCAGACGCTTAGAAATAGTTGTTTGATCAACTCCCAAAGATTTTGCAAGCTCTTCATGCGTTTGACATGGGTCTTCATCGAGTAATGCCTCCAATTCTTCATCTTCAAACTTTTTCGGCTGGCCAGGACGCTCTTTGTCTTCGATGTCAAAATCACCACTTTTAAACCGCGCAAACCACCACCGACACGTTTTTTCTGTTGGAACATATTCAGGATAAGTTTCTTGCAGCAACTGGAAACTTTCTGCACCACTTTTCTTTTGATTAAAGTATAAAAGCAATGCTTCCCGCAAATGTTGTTTTGTCGGAACGTATTTTGACATTTTTAAGGCAATGAAAAACGTATGTGTACAAACTTGTGTTCACTTTGACTGATGGAGTTTAATAGTTTTTTTGACGCTCTTTAAGATACAATAGCTGTCATTGTCAAAAAAATGGCGGGTTTGATAGATATGAAGTTAGTAACAATTCGCATATTACTAATTCATACTCCCAATACCTTACGATAGACTACTAATTTATTAATACGTATGTTACATTCTCGTTTAGAATTAATCAGTTCTGTTCTTTTTATTTTACTAGTATGTGATTTTATTGCACCCTGTATATAGAATAAATCAAGAGGAAACAAAAATAAAGATTTTCCTAACCGAAAATTAAATATATAACACTTTTGTTTGCATATGTTTTCTTGAAGAAAAGTTTTTCAGAAAACAAGAAAAGTGGTTTTGTACTTAATATCAAAAGAACTTTTCATTTCCCAAAACATAAACATTATACAATTTTGCTGTTTTCCACTTTACGGTTTTTCGTACTGGAAAAAAAATTTTTCTTCATTCTTTCATATGTAATGCATGTTTTCTTTATGCTCAGTTTGATTTTAAAGAGAACATACCCAAAAATTCAGAAATGTATGTATAGGGTAAAGTTGAGAAACAAATGGCGCAGTCGGGATAAACTTTTATTTTATCATATTGAAGAAGCTCTTATAGACACTCTAATGTCAAATAAACACTGCATCAATCTACCATAATTTTATGTCCACGCTAATTTCAAGCCCTAGTATACTAGTAATTTCCAGCAAAGAAATGTAACTGCTGAAAATTCTAGCTGGCCAGTTTTTCTGGATTAAAATGAAGAAAGGATCCACATACCCCCAACGTTGGTCTTCGCAATGACTATCGAATGTCTCTGTGAACTTTGAAGTTCTCAGCTGCTGTGGATGGGTGAAAAATGTACGACCAAAACGACATCCCATCCAATTGCAGGTGATTTTAAATGTGGCACAATTTATTTACAAAAACACAACATTGCAATATAAATTGGAAGTACATATTCCAGAAAAACTGAAACATTCCAGAAACACAAATATGTAAATTAGAATGACATTTTAGCAATCACAAATTTCACAAAAGATCTGGAAGGATTGCCTATATAAGGAATACATGAATCGAGATATTTTAAAGATTATATTACACAAATGTTGGCCGCAACCACGCTTAAGTGGCCCATTCTATAGGTCCAATTTTGAAGCACTTGTTCGAGCATTACGACTGGAATCTGGCCAATAGCACGAGTAATGTTTGTTTCCAACGAATCAATCGTAGCTGGCTTAATTGTGTAGACTAATTCAGAGCTTTGATATCACACAATCTAGGCGGCCAATTCATAGGTCCAAAACGTGAAATCAGCTACTCACTGAAATGATTACTCAACATGTCCATTGTTTCGCGAGCTTCATGGGTAGTAGCTCTGTCTTGTTGAAACGAGACATTACCGGCTTAGCAAATACTTCGTTATTATGACGTGATAGCGTACGACATTGACGGTTATGTTACGTCTATCCTCATTTTTAAACAAATATGGACCGATGATTCTGTCAGTCCATAAATCACACCAAACCGTGCATTTCTCTGGATGTAAAGGTAGCTCTTGATACTCTTCGGATTGGTCATCAGCTTATACTTGTATATGGTAATTTTGCTTATTAATGTATCCATTTAGCTAGAAATAGGCATCATCGCTAAACAAAATTCTGCGATAAACCAGTGGATTATCATTAAACTGTTCAAGAGCTTATTTGGAGGCGTTGTGCAGGTATAAGTCTTTCCATGATGAAACGGTCTTCAGTATTGAGTCAAACTGCAATGGTAGCTTCACACTATTCACGCGTAATGTGTAAAAAAATCCTGATTGAACAAAGTATTTCACAATGAATAATGGGTATTGAAACGATTGATAAAACAGTTCATTTTTAGAACTTGAGCGGTGATTATCGAAGAGATTTTCATGTTTGAAATGTTTTTACACTTAGTAAAGTGATTGAAACAGTTCTAAATCATAATATTAAAGTTCAGAACAAGGATTATATGAAGCAGTGATTTTTATATATAACAATATGTAGCCCAATATTACCCTACTTATATGTTTCTCAGTACATTTGAAATTTATACTATGACAGACACCCGCAACATCCTTTATCAAAGTTTAAAGAATATATATATAGAAGTCTATTTATATAATATAACTTTTGAAGAAAAGGAAATTAGGAAATTTTATTGCATTGGTTTCCTTTAATATGTTGTTGCTGTTTCTTTTCTTTTCTTATTTTTTTGCGGGGAAATGTTTTCTTGTATGTTCATAAATAAAGGATCCTTTTCTTTGCTTGCTAATGTTTCAGGATATATGCTCTGATGATAATGATATTTTGTTTCTTTAGCTTTTTTCTACATAATATCCATTTTATTTGAAATATACTTATACAAATTTTAACACGAAAAGTTTCTTCCGGTTCCTTTTCGAAACAAGAGATCCGAAAAACGGAAAAAGGATTTTCCTTAAAGACTTTAAGTTTAATGTTTTTGAGGTTTTTGTGGTTTTCTTGAAAATATGGTAAAAGATTTGAACTAAGCGCATGTAAAGAGTGAAATTTGTTTATGGAAAATGTTTGAACATTTGGTATTTACTTGCTAGGATTTTTTTTTTTCAGTTCTCTTCCTGTGGTAGTGTATTTTAAACAGATTGATCCAGAAATATACAAAGTTACTTTCGGGAAACTATAAAGAATTCTTTTAGAAGTTATATTTAGAATTATATTTTTTTTTATATTTGTGCACTACTCTAAAATTCCAAGTTCGTAGAATATATTCTAACAAGTTCAAAATGGTATCTCTAGATTTGATGAAAATATAGACATCTGAGTAAAGCAAGTCCGAAGGCTATATCTTGAAACTTTAAATACCGGGTCCGACAATTGAAGTATCCATCTAATTCAAATCGCTGTCAAATGTAAATCGTACATCTTGCAACACTAAAATTTGACATGAATGTTGCCTGACATATTGTCTGTCAGTAGTAAAAATTATGTGTTGGTTAAAAGACGTGTTCTTATTTTTTGTACAATGAACCTTAAAAGAAATTCAATTGCTGCGTTTCATTCGATTGGAAAGTCACAAGCATCAAAATTTAGCGTACTCTCCAAATTTAAATAAAACCGACCAAGTGTGAGCCGTTTGGGGTCTCATTCTTTGCTTAATATTTTATTTCTTTAAGCCCTTAATATTTATGAAGAGCTTAAAAAATCGTCCTAAATTTACTTTTTTTTTTCAGCAGTCTAAGTAGGTGTAACTTCTTCATAAAGTACTCATAATGTCAGCATTAAAATTTCAGAAATAACACTGAAAAATCCTCAGTTTCTATAGTTGGGACGTTCTTTTCCTAAACAGATAGTCAAACTTGTCTAAAACTGTGCCTGAAGGGATCAAATAAATTTTACAGCTTAACAAATGACCCCGTCTCGAAAAATTCCATTTGATCTAAACATAAAAAAGATTAGAGAGTTTTCTCTCTTAGGCAAGTTCCCGTCTCAGCCATATACACATACTTTTCAAAAGAGTTATTGTTAAATCTGAGATAACTTAAAACTTACGTCTAGATATAGAAATTGATACAACGTTCTGTACGAAAACTCCAAGAATACGAAGGTTCAGATACATAATGTGTATCGGAAAACGTACTTTAGCTAAAAGTTTCTCATTAGAAGCTCTCAAAAGGAAGACAACTACAATGAAACGGAAACTCCGATCTGATAATTTGAATTATATCGAATAACGCATTCGAAAGATGCTAGAACTAAATTTTTAGACAAGTAGACAGACAAACAGAGAGATAGGCAGGCAGATAAACAGAAGGAACAGACATTTTGAAAACGTGAAGATCTACCTATCTGAAGGTCGTAATTTTTTAAAGTTTAATATAGAGAGAAAGACAAACAAATAGGCAGACAGATAAACAGATAGACAAAGAAACAGACAAACAAACAAATAGACAAAGAAGCAGACAAACAGATAGATGAACAAATAAGCAAACACACAGACAGACAGATAGACAAAGAAACAAACAACCAGATAAGCGAACAAACAGACAAACAAACAGATAAACAAACAAATAGGCAAACAAACAGACAGACAGATAGACGAACCAAAACAAACATACACACAAACAAAGAAATATACCAAAAAAACAGACAAGCAAACAGAAAGACAGATAGACAAAGAAACAGACAAACAAACAAACAGACGAACAAACAGCCAAAACAAACGAATAAACAAACAGACAGACAAATAGACAAACAAAAAGACCAACAAACAGATAGACAAGCAAACAGACAAACAAACAGACAGACAGATATATAAACAAACAGATAAAAACAGACATACCAACATACAAACAGACAGTCAAATGAACAGCTAATTTCTGACAAAAATATGCGTCTTTTCAAAAACCAGGGGACCTTAAAACGATCGATTAAAATCTAGAAGTCACTTCATTTCCATTCTATGAGAACATTTACTATAATTTGTAAAATTTCAAATTAAACAAATATACAATGCAAAAACATTACTGCTAAATACTTTAAATTGTTTTAAATATTCATTAAAAACAAATTACCAAAAAAACAGAAAAAAAATTCCATACCATTTATTTCCGTAATTTCCATCCATGGCCCAATGGAAATATTCGCGTGTGCTAATAACGACAACCAACACACAGCAACAATCCAATATAATCAAAAATAATGGCATCTATAATATGCCATCTCGTATAATAATACTTGTAAATCCAATGAATATGGATACTTTCGATAATTTGACCAAAATTATTCCGAAAATGCATATAACATTAACCAATAAACCGCGAACTTTAAATTACATCGCGAATTCACATACCCAAAAGTGCATATATGTACAATATTTGTTGTTTTATATTTTGTAGAGAACCAATAAATTTTTACAAATTGGTTTGAGTTTGATGCCATATTATTCTATTTTTGAATTGCATTTTTCATCCCCTATGGTAGATACACACACACAGAGAGTATACTAGTTTTGTTACTAAATTTTGTAAGTGCCGGATTACACGCAGTAGAAATCTACTGTCAAGTTTTGGGTAGAAAACTACCAAATCGATTAGACGAGGAATGTATATATCACAGTCTTTTATACAAGCTACACAAGGAGTGTATTAGTGTGTGTGAGCAAAGCGTCACCCGAACTTAAATCGTCAAACTATTACGATCTACTATTTTACTATTTCCTATGTACTTTTAGGTTATGATTACCTGTTGACGGTCAGTAAGCGAATGGCGCGCCTGAATTTTCAATTTTTTTCGAAACCGACACAAACAGTGACTCTTGTTTGTGTGCGTAAAAAACTCCGTTGCGCCAACATTTCGAGAGGTTGATCTTCTGCCTCACCCCCAACCCACTGATACCTATGGCTGCGGTAGGATTCTACCCAAAAAACACCGCGTGTAATCCGGCACTAAAGCATTGAAATAATCGTCGTAGAAAGAGGCCAAGGATGTGTAAATATTCATGAACGTTTAAAAATATGTTATCCGATTTTAATGAAATTTGTAATATTTTTTGTTTATTCCCTAACCCGAATTTAGGTTCTGTTTCAGCAAACTTGGCCAAGGTAGAACAAAGTTATAAAGCAAAAACCAGGATGACCAGAGGGTTTTCCTTTTTTTGTTTTTCACGTTTAATTGGAAAATTTGTCCAGCAATATTGTTTAAATTATTTCCATGGGTTAATAACATAAATAGACGATAGCATGTTAAATTTCAATAAAATCGGTCCAAGGATAGTGGAGAAAGAAATAGTCGTAGGAGAAAATAAGCTTGTTCATAAAGTTTTCTTAAAATCTAATAAACTGATTTAAATAAAATTTGCAGAATATCTTATTAGGGCTTAGACTACTTGTGAATTAGAGCAAATTTAAAAGAGAGGAAGCAAAGTTATCCACAAAAGACCTGTTTTTCTATGCCATTTGTGCAATTTGACCATCCAAAAAATTGGCTATAGTCCGATTTTAAGTTATTATAGTTTGTACACGCGAGTACATATAAATTGATGGAAATTTGCAATTTTGTTATAGTAATGTACTTTTCGTACAAGAATGTCAGCCTTTCTCTTTTCAAATTCTAGGCTTTTAAAGCATTTTTAAGAACCGCAATAATTTAAACATCGCAATTTTTGAAAAGGCCTCCAAAAACAATCAAAATTATTGAAACTATTTAATATAGGCAAGCTAAATTTCTAAAAGGAAATTATTTAATTGGAAAATTTGGTAATTTTCAAATCAATATTGGGATTTTATCGAACAAATAAAATATGTAGCAGAAGATAGAGCTAAACGAGATACTAAAAGTTTCGTATAGAAATTAAACGAAGCCACATTTTTCAGGTTTCTATCTTTCTTCATTGAAAGTTCACAAATGAACTTTTTTCTTAGAACAATTTAATACTGATTCAAAAGCGTGTTCAAGCTTTATTTGTGGTATTGTCTCCAAAGCATGAAATCTTTAGAATGGTCTCTCAATATCAGTGAAAAATAATCCTTTCAATTCACATTCGAAAAATCGTTTTGGCCGGTTTATGACCGGCGACGGGTATGTTAAAAAATTAATGAAATTAGTCTAACTAAATTACCATTTTTGCCCATTTCTGCCACTTTATGCCACTTTACAGGGCATAATAAAAGAAACAATATCATTCACCCTTTCTAAACCGCATTAAATGGCTTTACATGCTTATTCTGGCATTGTGACAGTTTTGCGGTCAGAAATATTTATGACAATAATATTCTGACTGTAATTATGACTGCTACGAAAATTCGTATTCTGGCGAACGGGTCATAATAATGTACAAAATATGAATTCATACCACTTTAAACTGGTATAATTCGAGCGAGCTTTCGTGGTTATTTGAGAAATACTCTAGAAAATGTTTGTATGGGTTTGAAATTTTTCTATAGGTGTAAAATTATTTGTGTGTCTAAAAGAATGGTGGAAATTATTCCATATTTATTAATTGAATCACTCAGAGAACCCATATAAAATTCCGTTATGATGTAAAATATTGTCGGTCAGAACTTATGATATTTTTTTATGACAGTTGTTAGTTATGAGCGCGTCAGAATACCCAATAGTATTAAAAAAAAAGTTATGACAATGACGTCATTTTATGACACTCCGAACTTGTTATGACTGCGTTCAGAATAAGGGGGTTAATTCCTTTTAAATACGCTTTATTAAAAACGAAAGAAATTTGAAATTGGATAACAGTTCTACTCGAGATTTTTCTTAAGAATGCTTTTCACGGCTTGCACCACAAAAGGTGTTCAAAGGCCCAATTATGAATGAAACATCTAAACATTGCAGTTTGTGAGCGCAATGTTGCATGCTAGACAACGTATGGCTCTATTTTAAAATAATAATACCAATTTTGCACAGTTCGCATAGCGTGCTGAAACTTTTAGTTCGTTTTTCGCAGATAGGGCGCAAAATGTTGATTGTAGCATTAGGTGTGTGGGCAGTGATGGTATCCTATTGAAATCAAATATCTCGCCAAATCTTCCTTTTCAAGTGTTGGGAATAAAAAATCAGTTAACACAGCATAATAACGGTCACCATTGACTGTTAGTACGGCTCAAAGAAAAATGACCCTATGATGCCTTTGGACCATATACCACACCATATAGTCACTCGTTTTGGATGCATTGGTTTCTCAGTTGTCATGTGTGGATTTTCTGTGCCCCAATTTTACTTGTTCACATAACCGCTGAGGTGAAAATGAGCTTCGTCGGAAAAGATCCTTTTTTGGTAAAAACGCTCATCACTACTCTGGAAATAAGTTTTCAATATTTCCTAACGTTGATCAAGCGTATATCGACTCATTTCGTTAACTGGGAATATAATACTGAATTTCTGTCAACTTGACAGATGACATTAGAGTTATAACCGGCGAAATAATCGGTAATTTAAAAATTAACCAAAATATACCGCACTCTTTATTACCCAAAAAGTTAATGGTTCTTTTTTTTAAATGCTTACAAATTAGGTAAGTTTTTCAAAAAAAGGCACTACTAATTTCTACTAATTTAATGAAAATTCATGATTAGCCCCTTTCGCCCCATCTTCCTCTAATTTACATCAGTTGACATAAACGTTGTCATTTCTTAAAAAAAGGAAGTGTAATATGAAATTTTAAAATTTTCTAAAGTTCTGTCATTTTTCTCACACATTTAATTTGGTATTCGCATGCGAAATATCAATTGTACAAGTTTTTAAGATAATCCTCAACTACCGCTAAATGATATCCAAGTTTTACTAAAGGCTAATCCGAACGTATCCCTTTTCAACACGTGTTTTATCAATTGTTCTGTACCGAAAGTTATTAACCATTTACCCAAAACACATGAAAATAGAAGGGGTTCCGAGTACACACGCTTACAGTTTCACCATGCGGTGAAATCTAGTTCATAGAAAATTTGAAATTCGTACCAAAGCAATGTTTTTTAGCACTCCCCGTTTATTTTATACCAGCTTAAATTCTATGAGGAGGAGGAGGAGTAGTAGTACTATACGTAATCATTAAGGGGTATAGGAGGCAATATTTTTCAATCAAATAACATAAAATTTCATAATAAAGGGACTGCTGATTTTGGATATGTGATAGACCCTTGTTAAAAAGTCTAAATATCTCAATCGTATGTTTAACGCAGTTTAACGGCACGTGATATAAGCATATTGAATTCAGTTCAATTGGATGAAGCTAACATCTTTATTAAATGATATCAAAATGATAAAATCTTCAAAATATTGGACACAATAAGAACGTAAAGCAAAAAACGCTTTCCAAAACTGGATTAACTTTTACTATTTCATGACATATATTACAAATATAAATTAACTTTCAGGTTTAAACTAGTTAAAAGAGAACAGAAGATATACAATTATCAATTACTTCGATTACATGATCTACTTGAAGTCGACTTCAATCCAAAAATCGTGTATGTATACCCAGATCGGGATTCAATCCGACTTGAGTCGATTCGATTACAAAAAATTTATCTAATCGACTTGAAATTTCCATTTAAACCCAGATCGACTTGAAATCGACTTGAAAATTTAAAATGGAGTATAAACTGAGGCGAAACATAATCTAGCGTTTATGAAATTGATTTTGATTTAAAGTCGATTTCAAGTCGAATCTTTCAATCCGGTAAAGCTAAAAAACGCAGGTTGATTTTCAAGTCGATCTCAAGTCAATTCTGAAGTCGCCATGTAAACGATCTAAATGTTATCGTCCGTATTCTGTAAAGTAGGAATGGCCAACAAGTCGATCGCAACCGGCCGGTAGCGAATTGATTTTCGGTCGATCATATCCGACGATAATAAAATTTAATCTGAATTTTTTTTGTGTGGCTGCTTTTCAATGTGATACACTTCCTCCGTTTCCGTGCCACTAAAAAACTTGGAAACGAAAATTTTGAAATTGATAGCGAAATGCTAATCGAAAAAACTAATTCAATAAATAAAAGTTAAACCATGACATAGAATTCGTAGTCCATTTTTTATTATTTTTCTCATACACTTTTGTTGTAGTATGAGTGAAAGAAAGAGTAAAAACGGTTTGATGCTAACCTCTGAATGAATCGGTTGACTTTTATTGTAGCTGTAATAAACAACACAACAACTTTTATTCACAATGAATTTATCAAATGTCAAAAAGTGAAGCGACACTTTCGTCAAGATAACTGCATCACCATTCCGTTTACGTCGTCGTTTCGTCTCCGTTTCGTTCACATAACTATAAGGCTTACGCGTATAATATAGTGACGAATGTGAATTACTTTACGAAGTGGAATCAATGGTTTAGTAAGAAAGGCTATTGTTTAGTATGTAATTAACTGTGCTAAGTTCGAAACCAAATATTTATATTTTACAGTTCTTCGGTCTATAAATTTAATCTATTTAATTATATCTTAAATGATCAATCATGCAAAAGAAATCTTATTTTCTACCTACTTATAACGAGCTTAATAAAGTCGCTAATTGTTATTAGATTCATGCAATATAGCCGAACAATAAGAGGACTAGTAAAATTTTAAAATGGCCTAAGATTTTCTTTCTTGATGAGCGAACTTAATTCTGTGTGCAACAAGGGAAACCTCAAATTAGCAACTGTATGAAAAAGATCCGGGCCGAGTGGTATCATCACCACTTGGTTTGGACGCGTCTTTAAATAAATATCCGACAGATGATAAAAGAGTAATTAGTCAATTTGTGATCGTTTATAGAAAACTAAAGAAAACATAAACCGTAAACTGCCCATCACTAAGGGTCGATTTCATAGCGGAGGCTTAAGCTTAAGCAAAATTCCAGCTTTAAGCTCGGCTTTCTTATTTTTGCTTTTTGCAGTACAGGTTTATGTTAAATGATTTTGACAAGTAGACGCTGTTGTTTGAATAT
Organism: Xylophagus ater; assembly: GCA_963422695.1. Classification (NCBI taxonomy): domain Eukaryota; kingdom Metazoa; phylum Arthropoda; class Insecta; order Diptera; family Xylophagidae; genus Xylophagus; species Xylophagus ater. The sequence continues at coordinate 50,565,193 of OY730481.1, forward strand.
TTCTTCGTAACTTGCAAGGGTGAATGATTTCTCATACATTTTAAAAGTCAAAATTGTTTTGGCGGTAATTAAAATAATAAATTCAAATACATAAAATGGAAGCAAGAAATAAAAGGAGTGCAAATTTCTCGACCAAAGAAAAGAAAAATATCACAGAATGTAAGAGAACAGATAGGGCGGGAATGGAAGAGAAGTTCAAAATTTGGAAGACGATTGAAAGTGAGTTTAATACCCAAAGGGGGGAATAAAAGTCAGTGTCATCCCAAATATGAAAATGGTTTGCTCATAATTCCTTATTTTTATGTTATTTCGCTATCAGATTGAGCAAAAACAGAGCTTAAGCTCTCGATATTGGTAGCTTAAGCTTTACTTAAGTAGTTAAGTAATTCGCACTGTAAAATGCACTTTGAAGCTTAAGTATGACTTAAGCAACAAACTAGGCTTAAGCCATCACTGTGAAACCAGTCCTAAGACAGTTGACTGTGGAAGAGAATTTGAGATTAAACCCTTATACACTTGCACTGGTACATTGGCTTTTTCAATAATGCCTAAAATATTATACAATTAATCGAAGAATATGATTATTTTCTAAAAAAAAAATTCCATCCCAATTAATTTATTCCGCCATCGTCGTCAATTGGATAAAATAACCGAAATTCAAATTCGTGTATTATTGAACGTTGTCACTTCACTTGTCGAAATCTACTATACATTTTTCTTTCCCTAGTTTCTTTTTTCTTTATTTATTTATTTTGATTTTTTCCATTTTTTTCCAAATAAAAAAACGAAAAAAATTCGCCACTTTTCCGGTAAAGCGATCACTTTCATCGAACGCGTGTCCTTACTTAAGTGAATGGCTCTGTTAAACACTATTTGAATAAAACAAGAAAATTGTAACAAGTTAAGATTTAAATCAAAATCTATCAATAATAAACAAATGAGTTCTGAAGGATAAAAAAAACCTGAAACTTTTAGATCGGACAAGTATAAAAAGCGAATCTATGCGAGGGATGACACGTGACCATTTTGTCCTTTGAAAACTATAAATACAGGAATACAGGAAATACTCATGGGGTTGACTATAAATAAAAAAAAAAGAGTATATAAATAAGAAACAATCTTGTTCCTGTTGCATGGCTCGTGTCAACATTCTATATCCTAGATTTAATAAACGTTCCTTTTGTGTACCCTCGCATATATACCTCTACTTTAAGTTTTTCAGTTCATCTATCAATCTATCTATAAAAAAAAAAAAATTTAAATATTAAAATATATTTTTGTGCAGGGAGGCTGGGAAATTCATCATCTTATCGGTCAAAATCATCTATCTCCTCTATTGTTATCCCTATCTTACCCTTCGATACTATTTTAATAGTCTTATCCTATACGAATTGAATACGATCCACAGGTGGTAAATATACTATACAAGATTTTTCAAAAGTTTTAAATAGGATTTTTATTAAATTTTCCACCTTGACTTTATGTTCTGGAGAGAATCTTATTTTAATTCATAAAGACTGAAACAGAATGAACGAATTCATAATGAATCTTAAATTGAGTAAACGTCCTCAATCGGTGCGCCGCATTTTAACGCCTCCAAGAGGAGAAAACGCCAGAGAGTTTATGGTGAACTTATGAATATCAATATGTTGACATGTTTGTATATTTTTAGTTGTGCCTAGATGTAGCGTCAGAGTTATACTTTAAGTCCTGGGTGGCCATCGCGAGGCCCGGTAGGAAGCGCTAGCAAACGATTGACCACGATCTCACCTATTGGGAAGCGACGATGTGGTCAAAACTGTAGCACGCTTGCTTGTTTACTTTAATTAACAAAAAAAAAATTAAGTACGTAGCCTGACAGGAACTATTATTTCTGAAATTTGGCCCGCCTGCTGAAATGGTTGGCCACCCATGCATTAAGTGACTAGAAAATATATTTGATATCGTTCAATATTAAATCGTTCAGTTTGTTTCTTTAAAATCCTTTAAAATCAGTCTAGGACAGTTGAATTTGGTCATATGATGTCAATTTATGATATTTTAACTTAAAAGAGTAATACACGGCTGTCATTAAGTCACCATTCGCAACGTGAATATGATGAGAAAATGTCAAAATCGCATAATTTATATCATATTATGTTCAGTTTTCGGGCTGGTTAAAAATACCTAGAATTCACAAAGTAAAGATGACTGCAAACCATGAGTTCCGTCATCAAAGTTTCAATCAACCAACCGATCAAACAGAGTTAAGTTAATTCTGTACATCCTGCGGAACACTTTTGAAAACAGTTCCACTAGAGGACAAGACTACGGAACGGAACACGCAAAATTAAGGGAAAAACTAATGAATTTCGAATTTAAAGCACCGGCGTCTCAGTTTCTTGAAGCTTTCACTTTTAATACCAACTCCTACAAATCATTGCTAAATAATAGCTAAATAACAGCAGAATAACAGCTTTTTTTTTAATGAGGTGGGTGCCGAAAGGCACCCCGTACTCAGGCTTCACGGCCCATTTTACCCTCGGGAAAATCTGGACATATGTCCTGGGATCGCACAAGTTTTCCAAGAAAACATATGGGAAAAAGACTAGTTACCTGTATCCTGTTTACAGAGTGGCAGGTTGTCCCAACTCTGGAAACAGTTCTGTCTTCTTCAGGTAATCGATTAAGGATTCCACCTTCAGATTCCGGGCATTCGACAAAGTCAAGAATGGTTTTCCGAAGATCTTCTTTCGCAGGCCCGTTAAGGCATCACATAAACAAATAACGTGTAGTGATGTTTCCTCAACGGTTCTGCACTTACGACAGGTGGGATCAGATAGGATACCTATGGTTTGTAGATGCTTGCAGAGGCAGTGTCACGTAAGGGCGCCCACTACCACTCTGGTTTTATTACGGTCCAACTTCAGTAACGAGTCCCTGGCACGGCCTGGTAGAATAACAGCTACTAAGGTGTAAAAGAACTTTTAATGCTAAAAAATTTGACAAGTCTCTACCAAGGGGGAAACCGTACAAGTTTTATATTGAGTTGAAAATACATACGTCGCGATTCCGTTATGGATCCGTTATTCTGTTTGGGCCTAAATTTTTTTCGTTTTTCTGTTTTGGAAATCAATTTAATATAGACGAATTGATTTTTCAAGGTAAATACTAATACGTTTGAAATTTTATTTGAGGTAAATATTGATTTTGGATCGTCATAAACATCAGAAAATAACAAAATAAATAAAAACTAGATATTTTTATCGGCTCTTATATAGACTTTTTGCCTTACTTTTCTTTAATATGACATATACAATGAAATTAATTGTATATGTGTAGGTGTATCAACGCTCAATCTTCCTCTAACAATTCGTTTGTGTGATATTCAATCAATATCATTCCAAACATATGTAAACATATGATTTTTGAACTACAATACCAGGTGTATCAACAAGTTCTCGATCTAAATAATTGATGTCGCTACTAGTACGCGTCATTTTATTCCTTTTAAATATGATACTGATATCATATGAACATGTAAAGGGTCTTTCATTAAGGGCATAACATAACGATTGTAACTTGTGCTGTGTGGCTTGTAGCGCCGTCTTGTTAAAACCACATATCGGCGATATCAATTTCATCTAATTCTGGCCAAAAATAATCCTCCAACATGGCACGGTAGCTCTCTCCATTGACGGTAACATAGTGATCGTTCGTATTATCGAAAAAATACGGCACAATCACGCCTTCGGCATGTAAACCGTACCATACGCTGATTTTTTGTGGATGCAATGGTGTCTCTTGAAGCACATATGGGTTTGTTGCTGTCCAATAATGCATATTTTGCTTGTTGATAAATCCGTTTAACCAAAAATGAGTCCATCGCTGAGGATGATTTTTCGCTCTTAAAGTTGCGGCGACCGACTCGGAATTTCGGTAGTAATTTTTAATAATTTCCAAGCGTTGCTCGTTCGTGAACTTTACCATGATGAAAATGTTGACTTTAATCTACGTTTTGACATTGAAAGGTCATTATTAATGTTTAAGGGTGCGTTCATATAAAGATACAAAATTGTTATGTCCCTATTAAAAGACACTATATATAAATCGAAGTCATCGCAGTTTTCTTTATAATTAAAAGGTTTCTTATTTTCAATATTATAATTTTATTAAACAAGAACTGAACAGGTTATTTCATTTTAGCGTGGAGTCTATAAAACCTCTAACAGACAATAGTACCAACCTATACAATATATTTCTCATAATGAGCGCGACTGAAGACATCACACACATCCTACATGAATCCTCTCAGCTCTTTCTCGAACTCGCTACAACATACTGGGTAGCTGTTTTTTCGAAAACTTAGAGAGATATCAAACAATCGTTATGGGTAGTTTAATGAAACTCTCCGGGAAATCAAATGCTTCGAAAAGGAACAGGATATCAATCACGTAATTCTTTCTTGATCTCGTAGGTATCACAATGGGCCTATAATGAGTGCTTGCAAAGGAGAAGCACCATTCGCACCCTTAAAAAAAAAAAAGGAAATATATAAATGAAAAGTTCCAAGACCGTGCAAGTACTAGTTAATGATGATGGTTTCAACAGTTCTGAACACTTCGATTTGCCAACTCATTCATATATTTACAGCTGATTGAAGTTGACATATCACAGCATTTTTTCGCGATTCAATTCTTTGGCTTAGATTATTTAATGGCAACTAAAAATTATCCCAAGCTCCTTCTTTGTTATCAATTGTAAAAAAGAGAGAACGTGTTCTTTTTAAAACTGGTCGTAAAAGCCTTTACGATGAACGTTCTGGAAGACTAAAAATAAGTGCGCACCAAAGAAATGCACCATTATTAGACCTATTGAACCAAGAAATCAATAAAAATGATCTCATTTCGTACATCATGAATTGCAATAGCAAAATTAAATTAAAGTCGATACAAATTGCTTCCCCATTCAACATGTTCTTTAGATTTAACTCCTAGTAACTATTTTATGTTTCCAAACTTAAAGAAATGACTTGCTAGAAGGAGATTTGGGTTAAATTCTGAAATTATAAACGAAACAATTCTTTCACTTACGGAGAAAAACTATTTTATATAATAGAAGAGTGTTGATAACGAGTTATATTGTTTGCAGACTAAAAATCAGCACCAGAATATAAGTTGACAATTCTAGTCTTCTGTTTTGGTACTCTCTACAAGACATATTAAGTATTGGATTAAGAATATCGAGACTGAAGGAGATTACACGGAAAAATATAGTCCATAGTTGTACAATCTTTTATTTTTAGGTTGATAACTTTTTGATACATCTAGTATGTCCAGTATCCAGATACTTTGAGTTTGTTTTAAACTTTTAATGTTCAAAGAACAAAAAAAAAACAAAATTCATTTTCCATGGTCAATATCGGGGATCTCAATTTCATTCGTTTTATAATACAGATTCACATAAAACAGGGTCTACACTGGCCAATATTTCTGGTATACCAGCTGGTATACCAGAAATATTGGCTAGTGTAGACCCTGTGAGACCCTCCTGGTATACCAATTTTTCTGGTAAACCAGGGTCTACATTAGCCAATATTTCTGGTATACCAGCTGGTATACCAGAAATATTGGACAGTGTAGACCCTGTGTAAGTACCTATATCTCAATTTTTGACTGGGAATTGATGGGTTTGAGATCAGTGAAGTCGCGCCCCATTTATTTATTTACATGAAAGGCAATGAAATTGTTTATCGTATAGAAAAACAATCCCAAAAATCGAACAATATTGCTCTCAGTACTAATATGTGAGTTGGCTTTTTTTGATGCTACTTTAAACAAAATTGAAGGAACGTTGAATGAAAAGTCGAGAAATCATATACGAACAATAAGGTTTAGGGGATGATTTTGAATGTTTGATATCCTTTTTGAAGGGTGTGTAATACAGGTTTCTTTTTCATCCCAGCATAAAATTATGTAGTCCTATGTATAGGGTGATCCAATTTGAGTTTCCTATGCTGGTAGCGCTGTAAATCAAGGAGTTGTCGATAAGCACTTGTTTTCAAAGTGTCAAATGTCATTTACGAAATGGATCCCTTAACCACCGTTCAACCCATGTTATAGCAGCAAGAAGTTGATGCTGATTTTTCAAAGAAAATCTTCTTCTCTGATGAGGCCTAATTCCACCACTCTGGGTGTATCAACAAGCAAAATTGCCACATGGCATGATGAAAATCCTCATGAGTTTCACGAGACACCATTACATGGCCAAAAAGTGACTGTTTCGGGTACATTGTGGTCAGGCGACGTCATAGGGCCTTACTTTTTTGAAAACGATCAGGATCATACTGTGAGCGATATACACGATGTAAAATGGGACATTTACACTTTTTGGTTCTTTATTATTTGGGCAGTTAATGGTTTTCAAATACACAAGAAATGGTCGTCGAAGTTATTGTTCTTAGGACACTAAGGGTAAGTTCGCGCTGACATAACTTGAAAGTTATTAAAATTGACGTAGGCGCATGATAACCCATTATTTCTGACAAAAAATCGAAGATATTGATGTGGATGACATGTGATTTCAACAAGACGGCACAACTTGCCACACAGCGAGTGAAACATTGGATATTTTGCCAGAAAAATTCCGAGATTACATTATTTCACGTTTTGGTGGTGTCAACTGGCCGCCAAGATCATCCGACTTAATGCCGTTGGGTTTCTTTTGTGGGGTTACATTAAACTCGTCTCTACACCAACAAACCCGAAACGTTGGAATATCTCAAAAACAACATCCGCCAAGTTATTGCTGAGATACCGTCCGAAATTTACGAAAAAGTCATCGAAAATTACCTCGAAAGGATCGGCTGCTGTAAAAGGTCGAGAGGCGGCCATTTAATTGATATATTTTTGTTTCATAAGTAATGAAATACATAACATTTGTGATTAACAAAAAATAAAATAAGTATATATCGTTAAATTTGTATGTTTTATTTTGTTTTAAAGTTCGGAGTTGGATCACCCTATATATACCTAAAATCATCTCTCGAGATATTGGGCGCATTCAGAGGTCGTAAAAAAATTAGAAAAATTCTATTTTTGTAGTCCCTAGAAGTAAGCAATTGCTGACCAAATTTAGAGACTGATCCACAATTACCCGTACAACACAGGTGCTGAAAGCGGGATCATTAAAAATTATGTTTAACGATAAAGTTCATCATAGGTTCATCGAAATCAAACAATATCAGCCAACCCAAAAAGCCGTTCGTCATACGAATAAAAGTGATATGTTCTGTATCTAGTGGGACTGAAAAGCAATCTTACCACACAACTGGTTGATGAAATCAAATAAGAATTGCTCACAACTTGAGGAATTGAAGACAGCGATTCAAAAAAAAAAAAACCTCCAGAATTAGCCAATATAATGTCTATGAAACTTGACTAGGATATTCTACCGCATAGATTTGATTATTTCTTCTTCGAATTCTGAGCTCCAACTATTCTGTTTGACATGAGATTATCTAAACTTAACGTGCGGGCTCCGTAAGAGAATTCTACACAAATTAGGATTTAAAAACACGATCTGGAAGGAATTCATATAGGCCTTGGAAAAAGGTGAAGAATTGTTGAGAAGCTTCTCTTCTTTTCCAACCTTAAAATATAAGAAAAACTTTTCTTTTTCTGGAAGATTCTATCTGTTATAAAATTTAAATGCTATCCTTATAACGGGTGATTTTTTAGGCGTTTCGTTTTTGAGTGTTGCCTTATTGACATGTGTCAAAGTCAAACATGCTCAGTTAACATTGCCATTTCACCATGAATAAACTTACGGTTGAGAAACAATCAAGAATTATCCAAATTTGCTTTGAAAATCTGGTCCCCGATATTTTATCGCAAATTTGTGTTCAGTGTCGAGGCTTATTTTTGGCTCCAGTAATAAGCAAAATTGTCGCTTCTAGAGTGATACCAACCTAGAAGACTCTAGAGGTCCAATTGCATCCAGAAAAATTAGGTTTACATGTTGGTGGCAACGTTGTCCCTTATTTCTTTAAAGATGAGACGGTAGCTCGTGTTATGGCCAATCAAAGCGTTACCGGACTATGATCAATTAATATTTCTTCGAAAATATGGATGACATTAATCCTGCTGAGATGTGGTTTAAACAGGAAGACGCTACGTGCCATACATCGACATAAACCATCAATTTATTGAAATCACGATTTAGCGATGATGTGATTTTGAGAAATATCCCTTTAAATTGGCCTCGAAAATGGTGAGATCTGACATCTTTTCAACATTTTCTATGGGCTTACGTGTAGTCCCTGGTTTGGGCTGATAAACCAGCAATAATTGGCCAACATTATTCGTGTTATTCGTGACCTACGGCCGCTATTGATCGAAAATACAAAACCAAAATAGGACTAACAATATGCGCTTCGTCCAGAGTAGTCACGGTGGCCATATTCCCAAAGCCATTTTTAGATATTAGTGGCATGAATATGTCTCTCGAATAAAAAAAGATTTTTGATTAAAAGTTAACTTTTTGTATTATTTTTTTGAATTTAAAGTTCATTACGCTAAAAAAATCACCCTTTGGTTCTCAGTGGGCCCCTTGTGCCTTCTACCACATACGCCACTGTAAGAAATGAATTGCTATTTTTTCGAATTTTATACTGAAACACAATATGAAATCGAATTAAGAAATGAATTTGTATAAATTTCATCAAAATCAGTGAAATACGCGCTTTTGATGATAGACAAAAAATTCCCATAACAGATATTTACTGTCTCTTAAAAACTATGAATATCAAATGAGTTTCATGAAAGATCATAAAGAGATCAAAACTCCTCACAAATCATGTATTCGCGAAGTGAATTAAATTGTAACCATTCACACGTGCCAAATGGATTATGAGAGATTATCACACGTATCCATATATTAATATATATATCTTTAACTTATGGCTTTTCGACTCCCTCAGATACTGTGCCATACCCGAATGTATACTGTTCTAAAGCAAATATATCGCGGTTTTGTTTGATAAATCATATAAACTCTAAGTTATTATTCTATATCATATAGTCATAATTTTATTCCTAGACATAAATGAATGACGGTAATGAATATATTAATTTTTAATGGGCCTGAGAAACGTGTGTCTGGTATTTGTGGTTAACACCCGCCTTCATTTAGAAACTTTTTGCCACCGGATTTAATGGATATAATTTAAATAATATACTAAATATTCATTTTAATAAGAATTAAATTTAAAAACTAAATTCCTTTTTTATGCATAAGGCGCGGGTCGAGACAAGGACAACATCGATTTTAATTTTACTAAAATTTATGATATATGAAAATAAAAAAACACAGCACAAGGCTTAACAAACAATCAATACAGGTTAGTTGTTAGTTTTATAGATCGTAGCTAAAGAACCTTTTGACGTAGACATTTCTCAACCTTCTGTACCTTCTGCGGAACACCACAAGTAAAAGTTTACAAAAGTTGGCATGTTTAATTAATATTCACACGTTCACCAATCAACACCCTCTATGCATTTTCTTCTTTTGGAAGAATTGAAAAGCGGCACAAACAGCATCATATCGCGGCACACTAGTTGCTGAGTTGTAATCTAGACACAATTTCTCGGTAAAACAGAGGATCTTCCTCAAGTTGGTTTAAGGCTCACTCACCGAAAATTCGACGTTGTGGCAATTCACCCGGCTTGAGGTCTTGAGTGAGCTCTAATGTATACGCTTTTAAACCAAGATCTTTGCATAAAATCTTCCACGTAGTCGAGTAACACAATCCCAATTGCTGTGAACGCCGACGAATAGAAAAATTACGGTCTTCTTCAACACTGGCGGTTACGGCAGCAATATTTTCTTCTGTACGCATTGTACACATACGAGTTATTGGGTTGATATCCACCAGCGTAAAATTAGTGCGAAATTTTGTTACTACAGCTTGAATTGCTTGCTCAGTAGGTCGATTATGATGATCATAAAATGGTCGAAGTGCACGAAAAACATTTTCCATAAAACATGATTTTTGATAATAAAATTCAATTATTGGTAAGCGCTGTTCGTTTGTAAGTCTATCCATGATGAAATGGCAATGCTAACTGAGCATGTTTGACTTTGACACTTGTCACGAATCACGGACGAAATATTAATAAGGCAACACTGAAAAACCAAGCGCCTAAAAAATCACCCAGTATAATTATGTTATTGCTTTTGGTCTGATATATAGGGTGATTCAAACCTTACTTTTTTTTCAAATAAAAATAAAACACTTAGAATTGAATGCAAATATCAAATTTTTATTATCAACTTTAAGCACATAGTATGGCAATTAATGTTTGAAAATAATTTCCTTCAAATGTTGGCCGGCACTACGTTTCAGCTCGTCCAGTCTGGCGGTCCAATTTTCGATCACTCTCTCAAGCATTTCGAACGGAATCTCATGAATGACACGTGTAATGTTCGCTTCCAATGCTTCAATTGTCACTGGTTTATCGGCAAAGACTTTTGACTTTACACAGCCCCAAAGAAAAAAGTCCAAAGGTGTGTGATATCGCACGATCTTGGTAGTCAATTCACTGGGCCAAAACGTGAAATTAATTGCTCACCGAAATGATTTTGCAATAAATCCATTGTAACACGGGCTATATGACTCGTAGCACCGTCTTGTTGAAACCAAATATTCTCGAGACCACGGGCTTCAATTTCAGGTACCAAAAAGTCCGTTATCGTGGCACGATAGCGCTCATCATTGACGGTAACGTGGCCGCCAGCCGCATTTTTGAAGAAATACGGACCGATGATGCCCCCGGCCCATAAACCACACCAAACTGTTGTTTTCAATGGATGTAATGGTAGCTCTTGAAACTCTTGTGGATGTTCATCTTCCCAAATACGGCAATTTTGCTTATTAACGTAGCCATTAAGCCAGAAATGAGCCTCATCACTGAACAAAATTTGGCTTGAAAATTCCGGATTTTCTTCGATGCGTTCAAGCGCCCATTTGTAAACGTTGTTTAGATGTAAGTCTTGACATGATGAATTGCCATACAATACTGAACAAAAATGACAAATCAGAATGACACTAGTCACGCGCGATCTGTCAAAAAAAACCTATTGAAAAAAAGTAAGGTTTGAATCACTCTATATATAGAAGTAAGCATAGCTTCTAAAAGCTGATGAAACTGTTACGGCAGAGCTCTATCCTGGTCAACTAATCAAAGTAAGGGACGAAATGGAATGTAAAATGCCTGCACAGGCCGTGAAACTCACAAAAATGGGTCTACCCTCATACTGCTTTGAATAAGAAAACAAAAAGGAAACTTGTCATTAAACGCTCTCAAAAAGAATGATATTCTAATTAGATTCAAATAAATTATAATTTTATACAAAATATTTCATCTCAATTTAATTAAACCAAAAAATAATACATTTTTTTGGGAAATAAATTCAATTGCTTTGCATTGAATAAAGTGTTTTCTTGAAATTTATGAATTTTATTCCATATCTTAAATCATCTTCCTTAAAAAAAAAAAAAAAACATCGCGAAGTGGCTCTATGGGCAATTATGATGATTGTGATTTCGTATGCAAAATAAAATATTCTTAATTTTGTCATTTGAATTGGTTCCTTTTTTGTCGGGAATAATCATCAAAACAGCAGAAAAAACCGTCCTACTTCTTTAATTCCTTCAAAAGACGAGACCGTATAAAGCTAGCAGATATGAATGATACTCTTGAAGTCTTGAATATTCAAGAGATCTAAAAAGATAAAAGGACCACAAAAAATCTTCTAAATTATTCTTACCAAACCATTTGTGCTCAATGTCCAATAATATCTCCGCGATTTAATTTTCTCGCAATCTCACTCAAACTAAACTGTCCCATTGTTGTCATAGAACTTGTCCAAAAAAACACAAAAAGGACAATCCAAATACTGAAAATATAAGGTAAAACATCAATTATTGGCCAGCCATCATTTATTGACCTTGCTTGCCTATATAAACTGAAATAACACTAAAATTGGTAATATTCTTTGAGATTTTCAACTTCTTTTAACATACTCTTAGTCTTCTTCTTCTTATTCGCCCCCGCAGAATCTGCAGAAGCAATCTAGTTCGTGTCCTCGTTCTTTAAGGTACGCTTTGAAACTGCAGTGTCTCGTTAGTATTCCTGCCAGTACTCTTATATTCTTCTTATTAGTGCTGATGAAGACTTTGAATCTCTTGGAGTTTTATTCCCAGAGGAGATCTTTCGCCTGCCTCAGTTCTAGTTGTATTTCCCAGTGTTTGGTTGTTTTCTTCATTAAAATCTCTCAGATTATGTGTGTTCCAATTCCATAGAATGATTCTGGTCCTGTGAAGGATGTTCCTACCCCTTGCCTGGCCAGTTTGTCAGCTTCTTCATTGCCCTCGATACCCATATACCCCGGTATCCAATAAATTATCAAATCAAACTACTATAATAATAGCGATTATATAGCTTTTACATATTTTTCTGAAAACGTTTTCAAAATGATACAGCTTTGGCCTTTTTCACTATTTCTTGCCAAACTGGACGATGTCTTCATTTTAGATTAGTTAATTCCGTTCCTAGCTATTTCCTGATATATTCATCGTTTTCTAGCCTTTTCTTTTCAAATATTCGAAAGCAGTTTTCATCAGCAGCTGTCAGAGTACACCTTTCATAGTCTTTAGTAACTACTAGGTGAGTTAAAGATTTATATATTGCTAATTTGAATTGCCTGGACAACAGTCGCGATATCATCAGTTTTTTATTACGAAAATGATTTACCAAAATAGAAACTATTTTTTGCTTGTATCCGTTCCTGACTAATAAATAATATTGTATTGTATTGTATTGGAGGGGTCCGCACAGTTGCGGGCCTTAGCACGTAGGCCTAACTGGCCCACTGTGCCTCCTACTAAAAAGGTTGGTTGAGAGGCGAGGTCTTTTCCCCCAACCGGTTTGCTCTTTTAATGAAGGTCAGCACCGTAGTTAGGTCCAAGTTAGCTAGCCCCTCCTTACTAAGGGTGCACGCACCCAGTGTAGTAAGTCTGGTTCTAGAAAAGGCCGGGCATTCATACAAAAAATTTTCAGCTGACTCATTTTCTTCCAGACAGGCTCCACATATCGGACTCCCGGCCACCCGTATTTTCCACATATGTTCGTTTAAGGAGCAATGTCCTGTCACAATACCCACAATGGTTCTGAGGGTTTCTGAAAATTTCAAAATGATTGATTTCATTAAAAGGGTCCAATAACTAGTACCTTTTACCCTATATGGTATATGTAAAATCGACCCCGGAAAAAGAAAAGTACCAGAATTTTAAATTTTCTTTTAATTAAAATTGTTTTATTAAAAAGAAAATGACGACATTTTATATATAAAAATGATAAAATAGGAAAAAATATAATCTTAAGCAAGAAAAAAAAAGGAAAAGAATGAAAGATGAGAACTCTTCGCGAAAAGAAAATTAAAGACGAAGGATATGAAATTTTTTGTGAGTAGAGAACTTTGAGTGGTAATTTAAATACGCGACAAATGTCGTATCTTTGATTGTATACACTTTTCTTTTTAATTTGAGGAATTTTTAATATGGAAATACAAATGGAATTTAGAATATGAAGAATTTCTTCCTTTTTCCACCCAAAAAAAAGAAAGGTGTTACTATAATCCCACTATTACCTATTTCAAATACAGAGAACTGTAAGAGTTAAAAATAGGATACAACTGAATTTGGTAAACAATTGAGAGGTTTAATACAAAAACAGTTGTAATGATTTGATAATATTAGTAGAGGAAATGGCAAATGAACAGACTAGTGGAGATAGTCTAGTTGGTCTAGTTGGTTAAGACCTCGACCTCACCTCATGAGACTGATGAGACCCTGGTTCGAATCCAGGTCCCAGTTCTTCACTTTTTCTCTACTTTTCTTTGCCTTAGAGAACCAAACTCTCTACTATACAGTACTATACCATGTGACATTATTAGATGCACATTAGATGCGTGAGCTTTTTAAAAGTGATGAAGAAAATTTCTTCTAGAGGACAAATGTATTACATCGTCTGTTTAACTAACATAAGTAAAATACTGCTTTTTCCATACAAAATAAAAACCCAAGTAGAAGTCGACATCATACGAATAGCATCCGCAATCATCGTTCACATTTGTAGATTTAAAATAATGGAATTTATCTCCTCCGAAATCGAATAGTTTAAAGAAGCCCTGAAATGTTGATTTTATCTTAGATAAATTATTGCAGAAATCAATGAGCAAAGCAAACCATAGCAGTGAATTTACATTTTCTCTATATCGGCCGGACCACTATGGAACTTTCCCGATAATGTCATAAAAGTATTCATTTCAGTTTGCCTATTCTAAATGTACACTCCAAGTTTCATGAAAATGTGACTACTATTGACCAAATTATTAAGGTTTTTTTTATTTTGCACTCTCGCCACCCGCATCGGGGGGAGACGCATTCTATCTTTTCACTTGGCCTATCCGAAATGTACACACCAAGTTTTAGAAAATTCACCCATTATTGAGTGAATTATTGAAGTTTTTCTATTTTAGCCCTCCACAACTCCCATCGAGGAGAGTCATTTTATCTTTTCAGTTGGCCCACCCCAAATGTACATTCCAAGTTTCATTAAAATCCACCTGTTATTGAACGAATTATTAAAGTTCCTCTTAGTTCCCCTCCCGCAACCCCCACCGAGCGGAAACGCATTCTATCTTTTCAGTTGGCCTATCCAGAATTCATACACCAAGTTTTAAGAAAATTCACTCATTATTGAGTGAATTATTGAAGTTATTCTATTTTAGCCCTCCACAACCCCCACCAGAGGAGACATATTTTATCTCTACAGTTGGTCCATCCCAAATGTACGTTCGAAGTTTCATTAAAATCCGACTATTATTGGGCGAATTGGGGAAGTTTCTATATTTCCACCACAACATTTTTTTAGAAAAAGTTTTTCGCATTAGTGTTGCCAGATGTGAATTCGGTTGAAAAGTTAATATGTTCTGACTTCGACCTTAATACACAAACTGTGCAAATCTCATCAAAATTGGACGTGCAGTTTCGGTTTTACAACTACTGAAAAAATAGATTATATTTAGACAAAACGTATTCTTAAACAGTGTTGTAGTGGAACATGGCCCAAAAACTAATCAGTTCTAAGTTAGGGTCAAATACATGAATTGTGTAAATTTTTTCGACATTAGCCCAGCAGTTTAGTCTGAACCGTGCGGACAAAATTTTATCGTTTTTAGACAAAAAAAAGTGTTACCAAATAGTGTTGCCATATATTAATTTCGCCCAGATTCTAACACCATCTCGCATTTGATACAACACCAAAATGGCGAAAATTTCATTGAAATCGGACCATCCATTTAGATTTTATTAACGATTTAAAGAAATGGACGGACATGAAGCTAATTATTTTTGATGAAACGGATTTTGCATTTATTTTCATCTTCCTAGCCCTTCTAAAACAAAAGTAAGGTTTTCGCACGATTATAGTACTTTCCTATAAACCTATTCTTTTATCGGGAAAGTAAAAACGAACATGGTAAAATGACAAAAACAAAATACACGCAATTGTTACAGCCGGAGATTCCTTTATATACGAATTAATCCGTTTCTATCCTCATTCTTACGCTGTTCAGCTTTTTATATCCGTCTTTGACTTCTTACGATTGGGAAAGCAAATAATATCTATGGTATACTGTGGTATGACGATCGTTTGACGGTTTACTAGATTATCATTTGCTTCTCAACTAACGCTAAATAAGGAAAGTTCTTCAATTACTTAAGACCCTTGATTGGAAAAGAATTTTGATTCAAGCCCAGCTAACAGAGAGCAATTTTTTTGCAAACAAATTTTACTTTAAAATCAAAGAAATCACTGAAAAATCTCAAGTGGTTGATAGCACTATCATGGGTTCGGAGTCTAATTATATGCAGAATCTCATCTCCTACTGCCAGTTCTGACCATCCAGGAAATATTTTATTTCCGAATTTTGTGTGCATAAAATGAAAACAACTTCCTACTCCTACCACCAGGATCAAGCCCTAAAGGGACCCAACGCGGTGGCATCATGTTTAAATAATTATATTCGTGAAAACGTTTCTGGAGAAATAACGGAGTTGCACTTGTTCTGCGACGGATGTCCGGGACAAAACAAAAACAATGTTACGATCAGATTTCTGTTAGCGTTATCAGTAAGTTGAAAATTTAAAGTTTTCCTTTATTTTCTGCAAAGAGGCCACTCATACAATGCATTGTGACAATGGTGGTCTCTGATAAATAAACTGATTGTCTTATGATAAACATTCTTTATTATTTTATTACTAAAACTATCTGAATTCTTGGATCAATTTCGAAAAGGACTCATTTTGGAAAAATGTAACAGCTGTTTTTTGCAGCACTCTTATATTTAAAAAATACCATTTCAGTATGTTATAATGCAGTCCAATGGCTACATTTACACCGAGACTGAAAAAGAGACTTAAGTGCTTAGGTCGACCTAAATATGACGGTGTAAAGACGCCCAAAGTAACTTAGGTTAGGTCACTTAAATAGCAGACTTACCTTAAATTTAAATCGACTTAAGAACTTTTGACAGATAACAGCTGATTTCTTGATATCCTAGTTCTATAAATGTTCACATATGACGATGTTTTAGACTTAGGTCTAGTACGGTGTAAACACGTCTGACCCAAACCTAACTTTTAGTTAGGTGACCTAAAAATTTGTCGGTGTAAACGTAGCCAATGGTTAGCACCTTCAAAAAAATTTGCACTCTTAAATTCTCCTGAAAGTCTGCTGAATTTGAAAAAACCGACATAAACCCTTTTCGAATTTGGTGATTCAATTAGTTACTAATTAATATAAAAGAAATGATTTCGAATTAAAAAACTATAAATAAAATTTGAATGTCAAACATAAGATAATCACTGATATCGAAAATTTCCATATCATATTTGCAGCACTTGTTAAAGTTCCCGTCATGAAAACAAACCAATATATGGGAACGAAACAGGTGCAGTTGCCACATTCAAATCTGGGACGCCTATGTACAGTATACGGTATACGTGTAAACGTACTTAGCCAATAAGTTGAGGTTTATTTGAACAGTATTTAATCGATTCTCTTCATAAAGGGTGATCCAATTTCAATTTTCGAACTTTAAAACACACACAAATTTAACAAAATATACTTATTTTATTTTGCTGAATCACAAATGTTATGTATTTCATTAATTATGAAAAATAATATCAATTAAATGGCCACCTCTGGACCGCCTCTGCAGCAGCCGATCATTTCGAGGTAATTTCCGATGACTTTTTCGAAAATTTTGAGGCGGTATCTAGGCAATAACTTGGCGGATGCTGTTTTTTATGTGCTTCAACGTTTCGAGTTTGTTGGCCTAGATACGAGTTTTTACGTAACCCCACAAAAAGAAATGCAACGGCGTTAAGTTGCATGATCTTGACGGCCAGTTGACGCCACCCAAAATGTGAAATGATGCCACGTGGGAACTTATCACATAAAACAAACAACGTTGCACACGTTGTGTTGCAAGTTATGCCGTCTTGTTGGAACCATATGTCTTCCGCATCAATATCTTCGATTTAGTGCTAGAAATAATCGGTTATCTTGCGCCTATATCGGTCACCATTGACTATTACAGTCTTACCCTGATCGTTTTCAAAAAATTAAGGTCCAATGACGCCGCCTGACTACAAGGCACATCAAATAGTCACTTTTTGGCCATATAATGGTGTCTCCTGAATTTCATGAAGATTTTCATCACCCCATATGCTGCAATTTTGCTTATTAACGCACCCAGAGAGGTGGAAATGTGCCTCATCAGAAAAGAGGAGTTTCCTTGCAAAATCAGCATCAACTTCCTGCTTCTGCAATTGAACAATTTTAACGCGTTGAACAGTGATTAAGTGAGCCATTTCGTAAATGTGTTCTTGCAAACTGATATTTGACACTTTGAAAACAAGTGCTTATCGACAGCTGCTTGATTTACAGTGCTGCCAACATAGGGAACTCAAATTGAGTCACCCTATAGTTTTTTGTTTCGTATATAATTCACATTTGAATATGTTTCGAAGAATAATTGGCGGATAAGAACCGTGTATTGTTCCCTTTTTTTCTTTACAATTAAGCACACAAAAAAAAGTGCAACATTTAAATAGGACTTATTTGCTTAAAGGGTAATTTTTGGTTTGTTATTTATTTAAAAGTAACTCTTTTATATTTTGTACAATTAAAATGCTAATACGACATGTAAGATTATCCCCGAAATAAGCCTAAATAATATTTCATTTAGTAGAAAGTCATTTCGAGGTAAATTTACCAAAAAAGAAAACAATCGAATTATATAATTTCGGGGCAGCTTTTTTCCATTTAATTGGTGAGAAGATCGTTTATTCAAACACATCAAAACCCCGATTTGCGTCGTTAATTGGAACCGGAGAAGGAATTTGACGTAACTATATGAACTTAAGCAACGCAAAGAAATCTTATGAATGAACGCAATTTCGAAAATCACAAAAATTATGTGAACGACGGAACTTCGAAAACGACACAAATCGAGATTTTGATGTAATTGGGATAGGATCCTTCGGATTTAGAGGTTATGAACGCGGTAAAAACGTCTGAAAAATAATTTGATATTCGAAAATTTGTTAAGGCAAAGAAATCTTACTTCGAAAACCACAAAAATTTCGAATGACGGAACTTCGAAAACGACACAAATCGAGATTTTGATGTAATTGATATACGATCTTTCGGATTTAGAGGTTATAAACGCGGTAAAAGCGTCTGAAAAATAATTTCATTTTCGAAAATTTGTTAACGTTCCTTCCCTGTTTTGTTATATGTCTTCGCGTATAAGTTGCGTCAAAATATGTCCACTCAGCGTGATCTCATCGGAAACACATTGATACAAGGACATACGATAAAGTTTATGCGTTTTTTGACATTAGAAATGTTTAAAGATATTTCTATTGCCTAATTTTTGGAAAAAAATGTATGAAAAGAGTTATTACAATAAACACGCCTCAAGATTAAAGACGTCATAAATTTGATAAGACATCAAAAAACCATCAGCTTTTCGCACTCTATTGTAATTTTGCTACTTCGCACTCTTCTTTCTCCTGAACTTAATTATATTAACTTAGGTAAAAGTTGCGACGGACTAGGATATATAGTATGGTGTTTTTTAGTAGGGACATAACAATTTTGTATCTTTATATGAACGCACCCTTAAACATTAATAATGACCTTTCAATGTCAAAACGTAGATTAAAGTCAACATTTTCATCATGGTAAAGTTCACGAACGAGCAACGCTTGGAAATTATTAAAAATTACTACCGAAATTCCGAGTCGGTCGCCGCAACTTTAAGAGCGAAAAATCGACCTCAGCGATGGGCTCATTTTTGGCTAAACGGATTTGTCAACAAGCAAAATATGCGTTATTGGACAGCAACAAACCCAGATGTGTTTCAAGAGACACCATTGCATCCACAAAAAATCACTGTATGGTGCGGTTTACATGCCGGAGGCGTGCTTGGGCCATATTTTTTCGTTGATGTAAACGATCGCCATGTTACCGTAAATGGAGAGAGCTACCGCGTGCCATGTTGGAGGATTATTTTTGGCCAGAATTAGATGAAATTGATATCGGCGATATGTGGTTTCAACAAGACGGCGCTATAAGCCACACAGCACACGTTACAATCGTTGTGTTATGTCCGTAATGAAAGACCCTATATTATCGATATTCTGACGTTAAACTGGATTTAATTGCTAGTCTGTTACAAGCTTTACGGCGAAATTTAACTGGATTTGGTGACGAATTTCGAAATCTAGTTTCTCAATTAAACTCATTATCTGTCTACATTATAAAAGGAAAAGAAAATTTCTCAAATTTACAAAGATTCTCGAAATTACAGGACGTTCTGTTTCAAATTTTTAGGTAAACTTATTAAATTCTCGATTCTCGTAAATTGTTTCATTCAATCAAACTTCTATAAACTTCGAGAACTTCTGTAATTTTTACAATTTACTAAAAAGATGTGCCATATGAAAAAGTGTATTTAAATCAGCTTTTAAGGATGTATAGGATGATCTAATTAGAGTATCCTATATTGGCATCAGCTGTCGATAAGCACTTGTTTTCAAAGTATTCAATGTCAGCTGGCAACAACACATTTACGAAATGGATCGCTTAATCACCGCCGCTCAACGTGTTAAAATTGTTTAATTGCGGCAGCAGGAAGTTGGTGCTGATTTTTCAAAGAAAATCCTCTTCTCTGATAACGCACATTTCCACCTCTCTTGGTGTGTTAATAAGTAAAATTGTCGTATATGGGGAGATGAAAATACTCATGAGATTCACGACTGTGGATCAGTGACTGTTTGGTGCTCATTGTGGTCAGGCGGCGTCATTAGGCCTTACTTTTTCAAAACGATTAGGGTCAGACTGTAACAGTCAATGGTGAACGATATAGGCGCATGAAATCTGGCAGGAAATCGAAGATATTGATGCGGAAGATACATGGTTCCAACAAGACGGCACAACTTGCCATACAGCGGGTGTAACGTTGAATGTTTTGCGTGAAAAGTTCCCAGATCGCATTATTTCACGTTTTGATGGCTTCAACTGGCCGCCAAGATCATGCGCCTTAATTCCGTTGGATTTCTTTTGTGGGGTTACGTTAAAAGTCGTGTCTACGCCAACAAACCCGAAACGTTGGAGCTCCTAAAACACAACATCCGCCAAGTTATTGCCGAGAAACCGGCCGAAATTTACGAAAAACTGATCGAAAGTTATCTCGATTGGATCAGCTGCTACGCAGAAGCTCCAAAAGCGGACATTTAATTGATATTATTTTCCATAATTAATGTGATTAACAAAATCAAATCCGTATTTTTCGTTAAATTTATATGTTTTATTGTCTTTTAAATTTCGGGAACTGAAATTGGAGTACCCTTTAGAATATTTTATTCTTTTAAACGGAATTACGTATTACGGAACCTTAAGCAAGAGAACAACAATTTTGTATTCATTAACAAACAGTACATAGCCACTTAAAGAAGTTATTTAATGTATGATGTACAGAATTCATTGTTGGCCAACATTTATCTTTCACATTAATAGATAACCGCATAGCTCTCATACCTCTTTAGGAATAGGATATCAAGCAGTGACAAAGTGGTTTATTCAGCCATATAACAAATAGAGGTATACACGCTCAAATGATAACTCAAGTGGGTTGATATTATTCCATAATGCTTGTGTATCGACTCGGGGAAACAGGCCAAACTGCATTCATGAGATGTCGTCTAAAGACTTTTTGAATTGTCGTCAACCCTTTGCCACATAATTCTTATTATATCATTTTTTAATGATTTTGATTTTAATTAATTTTTTTTAACTTCTTCTATGAGAAAAGCAGATGTACCTATTTTTATGCTAAAAGAAAGAAAAAAAGGGAAACGAAGGTCCTAGTTTTGGGTGAACGTAAATAAAAAATTGATAGAGTTCAAACTAAATTGTAAAAAACGGAAGCATATCGGCAATTTTCAAATAGAACTTTATTGGTAAGCCTTCAGAAAACGTTACTATATCCTATACAACACGTTTTTACCCATTTACTACAAGTTCTGGAATATTCCGGGGGATAAATTGTTTCTGTAATGGATGTAATGATATAATTAGCATACCATTTCCACGTAGTTGGCTAATCCGTTGCTAAATCTTCCTAGAATATCATCCTTTTATCGTAATGACCATTGTCTATAACTATAACTGACTTTTCTTGTGTACCAATATCTCTAAACATATCACGAATTCTTCTTCTTCTTCACATTAAAGTTCTGCTGACGTATTCAAAATTTTAGTTACAACAATGAACTACGTGCATGCCTTGGACATTTAGGATAGGATTATGTATGGAATAGAATGTCGGGTAAATGGCCTCCATGGCTTTGCATGGCACATACGCACTTGTTGACATTTTGCATGACAGTTTTTCATAAATGTAGCTGAGTTTCGTTGATACGACACTCAATTTTCTCAATTTCCTTCTTCAAGACGTGAATGGTCGTGATCTTATCTTAGACTTCAAAAAACGCCAAAGAAAAAAATCCAACGGCGATAAATCACATGATCTGAGCGGCCAATTCTAATCACCAAAACGGGAAATTACACGACAAGAAATTGACTCATTCAGTAATTGAATTTTTTCTCGGGGTGTATGTCTTGTTAAAATCACATGTCGTCCACATAAATATCTTGCAATTTAGGCACAAAAAACTGGATAATCATGTCGCTATAGCGAGCCCATTAACTGTTATTACTTGACCAGACACATTTTCGAAGAAGAATAACCTAATAAAGATTTTAAAAACCTGATTGACTGATTCATGTAAAATTTGGAACATATTTATTAATCGCATACTAAACAAAAAGAACCGTATTTTATAATGAAATGAACATAGGTGATTCGAGTACGGTGAACATGAGCATGGAAAACTTATAAGTTAAAAGGCAATTTGCTAGTAAAATCTGCTTCCAGCTACTGCACCAAATTCTTGAAAGATGGATTTTGTATGTGATTTCGTCGTTTTTAAAGATTTATCGTTAAACATCAAACTTTAGTAAATAAATAAAAGTTTACATACATAAATTGTTTTCTACTAGATTAGTGTTCTACTATTAGAAACATCTTATATTTAACGGTTGTTGTCCTTGCTATTTAAGTACTTGACATATACAAATGGAAAGCTGGATGAGATGATAATGTGATAAAAAAGTATGAAGTTATGTGATTTGAAATTGCATTTCAAATATATTTTTAGCCGCGTATTGAAGTTTGGGCATAAAAATTCTCATAAAATCCTTTAACGAAATTAATTAAATCTAGCCGGAATATTATTCTAGGAATACGCAATTTCAGAGAATTCAATAAGAATCTTTACTGGTTATATAGTAAATTATATCATAAGTTTACAATGTTTATAATTTTAGTTTACAGAATAATATAAATATCATGAAATTTCGTATTACATATCCTGACTCTGAATCCTGGGAATTCTGTATATGGAAAGATATGAAGTAAAGAAACATCATAAAATCAACAAAAAATGAAGGTCGAAAGACTTTTAAAGATGTCATCATCATCAGCCATAGAGAAATTCTTATTGTTCAATATCCTTTTTATAGTTTCTATACCCTATGGTAGGTACTACCATATATATTAGTATTAGTATTATTATATTGGTTTTGTCACAAAAGGTCGGTTTTATTTGCCACTTGCTCTGGGGTAGAGCAAATTTTTACAATGAAAACAAAAACAACAAAAGAGCAAATCTGACACTACTTTCAGAGCAGGTGTAACTATTACACCCGAGTTAGTTCAGTTTTCTACCATAAAAAGTGTATTAGCTAAAAGTTTCTCATTTCATTACAATATGGTTGGTAAAGCAGTGCTACAAACATTTGAATTAAAGCTTTCTCCTATTCCTGCTAGTTTTATTTGCTACTTACCCTGCTCCAGGGTAGGGTATGGCAAATAAAACAGACTTTTAAGGTCTGTGTAAATAAGGTGTGTAAATAGACATCGTAGAAAGTTTTAAAGGGTATAATTGTGTAGGGAATCAAAAATTATATAAATTTACGCATGTCCGCCGGTCTGTCCATCTGTATACAAATAACTCAAAAACGCGTTATCCGATTTCAATGAAATTTACAATATGAGTTGCTTAGCTTAGTTTGGTATTCCATTTCGACAAAATCGAGCCAGGGAGAGTAAAATTATAAAGGAAACCAGGGTGATCTGACAGTTTTGTCGTTTCTTATATGTGGTTTTTCAAATTTAATTGGAAAATTTGTGAAGTAATTTTGTCTAAATTAATTATATTCGATAACTACACAAATAGACTATACCATGTTAAATTTCAGTAAAATCAGTCCAAGGATAAAGGAGAAAGAAATATTCCTAGGATAAAGTAACCCACTTCATACAGTTTTTTGATGTACTTTAAAAACTAATACACCGATTTGAATAAAATTTGCAGATTAGACTTATGCTAGTATGACCTAGGCTACCTGCAAATTAGAAGAAATTTTGAAAGGGGAAAACAAAGTTATGAAGAAAAAACCTTGTGAAATATTGTTAGTTTTGACAGCTTTTCTGTCCCATTTCTTATCATAGAGCATCAAAAAATCGGCTATAGGCCGATCTTCAGTTACTATATAAAAATACTGTTTCAATGTGAAACTAAGAAATTCTAATATTACGCGACGTCTTCACTTGCAAATTTTTTCTTACAGTACATAAAATGCAATTCCAGAATGCTATTCGAAGATAACTCATGCAGGAGATTTCATATTTGATGTTCAAGAATTGCTGACAATTGAAGCTGAATTTATTGTGCTTGGTTAGAGTCTACATAGTTCAAATCCCGGTCAAGATAATCTCATATTTTTATTACAGTTCTTCAGTATTCTCAGTCCATAAATGGTTTCAGAAGTTGGATTCTTAAATGTCGGCATTTCTCTAATACTGCCAATTGGTTAGTCTTGCTGCTACGCCTGTGTCTTCCTTTGAGTATAGCAGTGTGATCGCAAACGAAGTTGATTATGCATTGGCCGGAATGTTATTAAACTAGTTGTTAAACATATTCTTAGAAAACTTAAAAATATTAGGTTATTTTTTGACTCCGAATTGCTCCATTAGAATTTATTTTTTTAGACTGCTCGACTTGAAAGAACCTCGAAAATGGAATTCTATCCTAAGGTCGAAACATTGCACAAAGTGCTCTTCACAGTTCGAATGTCCAGCCCAAAGAAATTCAGCGTACAAAGTTAGCTGGAAGAAAAAATTGCAACTAGAGACATCAGGTAAGAGAACTTAAAGACATATCATATAATTTTCTTCTTCCATTTCTATGTCTTCCCTAAAATAATATTAGAAATTTCTTGTGATACTTTTCTTGTTATTTTATAGATGCTTTCTTTTACTTTCTTTTTTTCGGTGTTTTTTTTTTTCTTCTTGTGCAAGTGTACACACCATGTTTTCTATTATTTGTATTACTTGAATCAACTTGGGTGTGCTTCAAAATGGTCAATTAGATGCCTTAATTGAAATCCGCAGCAATATGAACTTTTCATTGGGATTTTCATATATATATTTTGTATATTTCCAAAATTTTGTCATTTGTTTGTCCCTTGTTTTTGGGGGTGGAGGTTTAGGGTGGAGGTTTAGAGTGGAAGTTTAGGGTGGATGTGTAGGACTGAGGGATTTTATTTCTCTATGTTTTTTATTTGGTTTTTTTTAATTAAGAAGAAAATATCGGGGTGCAAACTTATTTGAGGAGAACATAAGTTTTAAGAACATAGAAAAAAAAAATTAAGATTATATTCATTAGGATTTCTTTTGGCAATACTGGTTTTTTTTCGTGTTTTTCTTTTAACCAGCAAAAGGAAATGTTTCTGCTTTTGCTTTTTTTTAAATTCATTGTGAATTGTTTTAATTAAATTTTTGTACAACCAAAAAAATACTAAAAAAAACACCCAAAAAAAGGCAACAAATTTTCAGTCTCGCGAACTGAACTGAATGAAAATTTCCCTCTAACCAAAAAAAAAAAAAACAAAGCAGTTTTCCTCAAACTTGATATCCTAATTTGACTTTTCAAAATGAGTTTTCCATTCCTTTGAGTTAAAGATTTTAGATTATAAAGGGTAATTCAAACCTTACTTTTTTTTCGATAGGGTTTTTTGACAGATCACGCGTGACTAGTGTCATTCTGATTTGTCATTTTTGTTCAGTATTGTATGGTAATTCATCATGTCAAGACTTACATCTGAGCAACGTTTGCTGAATGGGCGCTTGAACGCATCGAAGAAAATCCGGAATTTTCAAGCCAAATTTTGTTCAGTGATGAGGCTCATTTCTGGCTTAATGGCTACGTTAATAAGCAAAATTGCCGTATTTGGGATGATGAGCATCCACAAGAGTTTCAAGAGCTACCATTACATCCATTGAAAACAACAGTTTGGTGTAGTTTATGGGCCGGGGGCATTATCGGTCCGTATTTCTTCAAAAATGCGGCCGGCGGCCACGTTACCGTCAATGGTGAGTACTATCGTGCCACGATAACGGACTTTTTGGTACCTGAAATTGAAACCCGTGGTCTCGACAATATTTGGTTTCAACAAGACGGTGCTACGAGCCATACAGCCCGTGTTACAATGGACTTATTGCAAAATCATTTCGGTGAGCAATTAATTTCACGTTTTGGCCCAGTGAATTGGCCACCAAGATCGTGCGATATCACACCTTTGGACTTTTTTCTTTGGGGCTATGTAAAGTCAAAAGTCTTTGCCGATAAACCAGTGACAATTGAAGCATTGGAAGCGAACATTACACGTGTCATTCATGAGATTCCGGTCGAAATGCTTGAGAGAGTGATCGAAAATTGGACCGCCAGACTGGCCGAGCTGAAACGTAGTGCCGGCTAACATTTGAAGGAAATTATTTTCAAACATTAATTGCCATTATAGGTTTGTTTTATTTGCCACTTGATCTGGGGTAGAGCAAATTTTTACATTGAAAACAAAAACAACAAAAGTGCAAATCCTACACTACTTTCAGACCAGGGGTAGCTCCCACACCGAAATTAGTTTATTTTTCTACCATAAAAAGTGTATTAGCTAAAAATTTCCCATTTAATTACAATATGGTTGCTAAGCAGCGCTACAAACTTTTGAATTAAGGCCTTTTCCTACTCCTGCTCGTTTTATTTGCCACTTACCCTGCTCTGGTGTAGGGTAAGGCAAATAAAACAGACCTACTATGTGCTTAAAGTTGATAATAAAGATTTGATATTTGCACTCAATTCTAAGTGTTTTATTTTCATTTTAAAAAAAAAGTAAAGAATGAATCATCCTTTATATGCTTGTATAACTATCACAGTAGCTTTAGAAATATTTATAGGGTTTTCCAAAATGGAACTTAGTAGGAGTTTTGAATGTCCAATAACGCTCGTTTTCCAGATCACAGATTCACCACAGATTCGTATACACAAAAACAATACGTTTGCTAAGGCCCTTGTAAAGGATCAAATTTGTTTGACAATTGTATTGGTCGAACATCACGTTTTCATCAAACAATAGCTCAAACGATTAGTAGTTTCGGTTTTCTCCTTGTCTTCAGACGTGACGTTCATGTCTTACGACTTATCGTGCATAGTCCTTACCATGAGTAATATTGCCACTCGTCGTATTGCTGCTGTCACTTAACGTAGTGTACTCTATGGTGTCAAGGCGACGACTAAGATCTTGTTTGACACTATCAAACCTGTTTGTTAAACACATCGTCAATCAAGATTTCCATATTAAACACCTCAAACGCTTATATTGTTTGACAAACGCGTCAAATAAACCTGCATACTAGCAAATAATTTGACAAACACGTGGACAAGCAATATGATCGTTTACACTGGCCTTTAGACACCAGAAAAAATGATGAATTGAAAAATTTTAAAATTGCCACTGCTCGGGTTCGAACTTAGCACACATGGTTGCTAAACAACAAGCTTTCGAATTAACCTATCAATTCCACTTGCTCATGTTAATAGCAATCATTTTATCTTTCATTAAAACAATGAAGTGTTTAGTATGCTTTATGCTTCGAGAATAGTGATCTTCAACTCTTGGATTCTGCGAAAAAATGGTTCCGTAGGTCTTGGGAACTTGAAAATCGTTCAACTAGAAGAGTCAACTTTAAGAATGACAATGGTAATCCTATAATGTGATGGTTACTAATTTTTTATGTCCTAAACTTAATGGAATCGACGTTTTTTTATGTTAATTAGCCGTCTCTAGATTATACACCATGAAACAAAGTTTCTTTTCTGGGACTGTCTTAAAAACTACACTTTACGTCAGGAAACTATTCCACAACTTAAAGATAATCACCCCTGTCCTAAGATACGGTGTTAGGTGAATAAACGTAACGCATTCGATTTGATTCGCAAAGCGATCAGTGTTCTCAAAAACGGCGAATTGGCTGCGTTCTCCGGTTAAAAAAACGACAACCATCGGATGTCAAAAATCCGCTGGTTTCTGTTTCTCTTCATTAGCAATTTTGTTGTAGGCTATTGGATCAATAAAATGAATTTAACGCTTCCAATTTACTCTGCTAATGAGACGGGAGGAGATAAATTCGCCACCGTGAGCAAAGAATTCTTGTGAGAGATTCTCCCATGCGTTGTTCACGAGTTGTTCCCGGTTGAACTTAAATGAAACGTTGTGTATTCAAGAACAGCGAATAAAATAAAAAAAACTGCACAAATATTTCAAACCATTTGCAAACCGTCATACTAAAGTTCGTTTCGGAAGACCTTTTAATATAACACGGAGTACAAAAAGCAAATGAAATCGGTTGAATAGAGAATACCGAATAGAGGAGCCTTTAAAAAAAAAATGTGGAAAAAATGCTGATACATAAAGGAGGAACCTCGCTCGAAATCCATTATTGCCAAAAAAAAAGTTATCTTTGTACATTCAAACGGAAATATAAAACGCAAAGCTTCCATTGGGGGAGGAAAAAACTCCCCGAATAGATAAAAAACTAAATTCCCAAAAAAAAAGGAAGAGCGAAATCCTTTAATACGATACGATTTTATGACTTTGATAGAGTCTCAAGTCAATAGCTCGAAGCAAATTTGAATGAGGATGGCATGTATTCGCTTATGTTTTTGGAAGTCATCGATTCCGAAACTCAAAGCGTTTATATAGAAAAACGACTTCAAAGGATTTTCATTTATTGTTTTTTGTTTGGGGATTTCTGTTTCATAAAAACGCGGAAATGTCTTTCAAATAGTTTTAAATGAAAAAAAAATATATTGTAGCTAAAGTTACAAAAAAGTTGTTTGTAAATCACCTAAAGTAGATGAATTTCTTTCAATAATATTACATATACTTCTATATAGACGACGGCAGGCTTATGATAAGGCTTTCGAATCAAACCAATTTCTAATTCCTTCTTTGCAATGCATCAGAGCCTACTCATCTTTAATGGATGGTCTAACTACCGTGTCCAGCAAATGAAGTGTCCGGATTTAAAAACGTTGTAATTTTTTTATTTATTGGTCAGTTTTATTGAAATTCATAGAAGTGATAGTTTAACATATAATACGTATTTCATTTTACAATTGTTCGAATGGTATGTAACCACCTTTTGCCTTAACCACCAGCGATAAACGACGCACACGATGCTCGCACGATGTCTTGCCTTAAACGGTTCCATTCACGAATCAAATCTTTTTCTAAACAAGTCGCTGCTTATGAAATTCCCCAAATGAATTAATCCAACAGATTCAGATTCAGTGAATACTGTGAATTTCGTTATTTGACTTTCCAATCAAATGAAGCAGCGCAACAATTGAATTTCGTTTAAAGTCCATTGTACAAAAAATAAGAGCGCGTCTTTTCACCAACAAATAGTTTTTACTACTGACAGACAATATGTCAAGCATTATTCATGTCAAATTTTAGTATTGCAAGATGTGCGGTTTACATTTGACAGCGATTTTTCGTCGACACGGGGATGCCCGTAAGACTGTTATCTCTTTTCTAATTATCGGGGTTCTACTTTATTTAATAATTTGGAGAATTGTTTCCTTTCATTCTTGTATAATTTTGAAAAGAATTAATTTCCTGAAATTGAAGTTCCTTGTTCATAAGTCGAATAATATCGCGTCTTGAACCTCTTTTTAGTGTACGGCCACATAGGTTCTACGCTTTCTACGTGGAGTGAATTTCAATTCTTCTCTTTTCTCTATCGTATCCCGTTTCGAACGAACTCGGCTATATGAAATCTTTTGGAGTAATGCTCAATTCTGTTAACAAATTTGTGTGTGAATATTCACTTCTTTTAAGTAACCAGTGTTTACACCACAAGTTACGTTTTTTACGTTTTTTTTTTTTTAGTACACAAATTAGACCGATAATTGCCAGAGCGTCATCTGTCGACGCCATGTTGTTCGCGAATCTGAAATAAAAACTGTAGTTTTGCCTACACACTCTACAACTTATGTGCACAGATAAATCGTACAGGTTTATCTGAAGGTGTGTAGCGATCTGTACGATTTATCTGACAGACAAATCTGTACAGACAAGTTGCATAGATTTATCTGAAGGTGTGTAGCGATCTGTACGATTTATCTGACAGACAAATCTGTACAGACAAATCGCATAGATTTATCTGAAGGTGTGTAGCGATCTCTACGATTTATTTGAGAGACAAATCTGTACAGACAAATCGCATGTGCAATTTTTGCCTCCACACTATACGATTTGTCTGTACAGATTGGTCTGTACAGACAAATCGCACAGATTTATCTGAAGGTGTGTAGCTGGCTTAATGCTTTTTTTTCTTTTTTCGTTTTCCAAATAATTGCTGCTAGTTAAAAAACACCTAAAAGTGTAATTTCTTGTTTATATTAAAGTCCATTTTTAGTTGCCACTTTACGTTTAATCTAAAGTTTTGACAATTCACTCAAACGATTTGTCAGATAGGTGTGAACAAAACAATTAAGACTACTATGATGATTTGTTTAGAGAACATACCATATGACAACTCAAAACCACAAAAGCAGATACTAAAACATATGATAAAACAGATCTGTCTGAAGTCACCTTAATTAAACTTTCTGTTTAAATTCATTCATTTCATACTTAATTTTTCATTAAATATGATTTAAAAAACAATAAAACTAATATCAATAAACATATATTAGTCTCTAAACAGTTAATAATCCGAAGACATCCGAGATTTGAGAAAGATTTGTATATACTTGTACTTGAGAAGTCCATTGAAATCCAATGAAAAATAAACAAAACAAGAAAAGAACTTGAAAATCTTGTGTTATATATCATATAGTTAAGATATAGAAGAGAGGTACTAATATTTTTAAACATCTGCGAAATTAGTTTACGGTGGCATAAATCCTTTATCACCAATGATACCGCACGAGGGTAATATACCTAAAATTAGCCCTTTTACTTGAACATTTGTATATTTATCATCCACTCGAAAGTCAAAAGGACAGCACTGTAAAAATCAAAATAATGTTTAGTATCTAGAGAGCACACAATGGGTATGTAAGAAGGGTTTTGTCTGATAGTCTCTCTCTTCTTTTCTTGTGATCATTTAATGATGGATACCCTCTTAGTGCTATTGCTCTCTATACCTATGTATTATGGTTGTTCGGGATTTTAAGTTACGTAATATGACAATGAATCTGCGTTTTTATGATGGTGATGGATAAAAGATATATGCGCCACTCGAATTACATACATATATGTATATGAACTTTTCCATATCCAGCTGTGTTTTAAGAAGAGATATCCAAACCTATATGATTTCGCAAAGAAATATGAACAGCGGGTGCCTGTATCAATTTTTACTTGTGAATGACCAAAAAAGAGAAAATATTATAGCTAGGAACATCTTTAAAAATCTTGTAGGATGTAGGAAGTAAAGGTTTAAAGGTTATATGGTCATCTACAGTAGTACACCTATTCTTGATCATTAGACTATTGGTATTATATACAAGTATATGTACTTCTGAAGCCATGGAAACACTTAAATTATTTTCAAATTCATATAAAAACATATCCGATGCCCAGAAATGCCAGAAATAGTACAAAAAAACAAGCAACAATAGCAATATTTCACTGTTTTGTTTTGCATAACTTTGTTTCCTCCTTTTTTAAATTTGCCTTAATTCACAGGTAGCCTGGGCCTTAACAGCCTTAATTTTGAAAGTACATCAAAGAATCTTTATATATGAACATTCTTATT
Source organism: Xylophagus ater (assembly GCA_963422695.1). Lineage (NCBI taxonomy): Eukaryota > Metazoa > Arthropoda > Insecta > Diptera > Xylophagidae > Xylophagus > Xylophagus ater. Next base: position 50,597,104 of record OY730481.1, read on the forward strand.
TTCTCTTACGATGATTTCTTGATTTCTTGTCTGTCAATAGTAAAAATTATTTGTTAGTAAAAAGACGCGTTCTTATTTTTTGTATAATAGACCTTAAACGAAATTCAATCTAGGCGCCAATTGACAGAACCATTTTTGTAAATCTTGTTTTCAACAAATTGATCGTTGCAATATATCACGCAGCTTCATCCGATTCGAACCACATTTCACTGAGATTAGAAGAAATAATCACTAATCTGTAACATGCTCCATTGGCTGTAACGTATACTCCATCTTCATTTTGAAAGAACTAATGACTGATGGTATATCATCAGCATAAAACGCTAATCAAACCGTTATATCCTCTAAAGATGGAATAGACTTTGCTGAATGACTTCTGGACTTCCAAATTATGACAATTTTTCTTGTTGACATAATTTCATCGCCGAAGAAAATTTTTTTGCTAAAAATCTAAGTCACTTTGCATTTGTTCAAGATCGCAATCAACAAGCCTTTAATTCCTGCATTAACTGAATCTTCAAAATACGTCATGTTTTGGCATATAATAAGCCAAAATGTTGCAAACAAGTAATCGATAAATTTCCATCATCATCATTTATACATTCATTTACAACACGAATATTGGCTTCGGCATTTTTATGCGCCATGGTAGGTACTACCAGAGGGTATATTAGTTTTGTCACTAAGTGTGTAACACATCGAAATAATCATCGTAGAAAAGGTTCGTAGTTGTGTAGAGAATCAAAAGTTATATCGATTTATACATGTCCGTCCATCCATCCTTATACAAGATAACTCAAAAACGTGTTATCCGATTTTGTTGAAATTGTAGAATGTAAGTTGGTTATTGCTTAACTAGATTTGGTATTGCATTTCAGCAAAATCGACCAACGGGTAACCAAAAACCAGGTTGACCAGAAAGTTTTGTGGTTATTTTAATATCGTTTTTTGGATTTAATTGAAAAATTTGTAAATCAATTTTGTTTAAATTAATTATATTGGTTAACTTCATAAATAGACGGTAAAGCATGTTAAATTTCAGTAGACACAGTTCAAGGATAATGGAGAAAGAAATAGTCCTAGTAGAAAATAAGTATATGTTAATAAAGTTTTGTTGATGTATTTTAAAAACTAATACATCGATTTGAATAAAATTTACGGATTAGACTTATGCTGTCAAGGTCTGGGTTATCTTCAAATTAGAAGAAATTTTGAAAAGAGGAAAGTTATGAAAGTTAGTTTATACAGATTTTCTCTCTCATTTCTACCATAGTGTATCAGCTACAGGCCGATTTTCAGTTACAGTATGTTTTTTTGTCTTACCGGCATTTCTACATCATTTACAGAATAATTGTTTTCAAACACAATTCCATAATTCGATGAATAGTTTACTCAGATAAACGATTATGTTATGGGGAGTCGAAGACTGATTTTGATAATAAATTTTAATAACTTGTAAAAGTTGTTCTAATTTGAAACGATCTGTGATAAAATGACATACTATACTGGATAACAAAATTACAATGACAGCTGTCAAAATATTAAATAAAGATGAGTAGAGGAGCTCTATCACATATCTACTGGATTCACATTCTTTCCTCATTCGATATTAAAGCTTTTGCTATAATCAATCAATTCATTTACTAACTGTCATTTACTGCAAGCAAGTAAACTATGTTCGGATTCATTATTCGGTTTATTAAAGAATCTTTTCTGTATATGGTATAAGAAAAATCTTCGAACTGATTGTTCGTAAATCAGGATTAATCCCTAAATTAATAATCTCATGCCATTTTTACGATATTCAAGATTAGGGTCTCTGTACTCGACTGGACTCGACTCGAACTCATCGAGTATTTGGGTAGTTACTCGGATTCGGGATTCGACTCTAATACTACTCATAAAGATTCTCATAGATGAAGTTTTTGTAAGAAAAAAAAATTAGTTAGTTACTACTAATTTTAACAAATTTTAGTAATTTTTTTTTTGTTGTTACAAAAACTTCAGCTAAGAGAATCGTTATTGAACTCTCCTAATAGCAAATTATCCTGATCGATTATTTCCTGTATATTGACTAAAATGAATTTTCATTGGTATATAATTTGCTGCCTCTTGACACAACAGTTTATATAAGTACTAAATCAGGTATTACTAAAGCGTTACCGGAGAAAACTTTTTTGTATAATAGAAAGATAAAAATATGTATTTAAATTGTATTTTGTATTAGTCTTTTTTTGCAGTAACTAAACATACCCCACGACTCCATTGGATTTATTTCAAGACTTATTTTCAGTCGAACTGAATGTTCAAATTTTGCTCTGCGGAACAATTAGTGAAAAAATACATCCTTAGTTTCCTAGATTTCATATTTCGCTTACTGGGATGAAGAAGAGATTTCCCAGATATAGCCAAACTATTCCTACTTTCAATCTAAATTTTCTCGAATTCTATTTTTCATTTACTGTAATGTTGAACAGCGTTCCTAGATATGTTAGAGGCAAATACTTACCAGCAAAAGGCATGTATCAATGTAGTAAAGTATTCCTTAATAACAGAAAATGATCCAATTATGCTCAAATCAAGTAAACTTTGGACTGTCGCAATTTGATTCCTAAATTTACTTGATTCATAGCCGTTATTGGATTGATTATAGTAAATTTTTCTTTCCATATAGCAATAAACTAATATACAAAATTCAAAATTCAATAAAATAAACAAACTATTCTACTAAATACTAAAATGTCCGAAAAAACAATTTGTATCTAAAAATAAACAAAAAATTTCGAAGAAGACTTGAACAGTCTTGCAAAGATCTTGGTGCATCAATGAAAGATTTTCAAGATTCAGTAAAACTTGTACACGATAAATACAAAACAAAATATTTGTTCTAATGTACAATTCTCCGCTTCCCCGCCCCTCCAGAAGAAAAACCAAAAGACTTTCATTCACGTAGACGACAAAAAAAAACCAGCTTAAAGCTGCACAAAAGCAATAATCCTCCAAGAAGTTATGTAAATATGAAGAAAGATACCAAAATCTTAGAAGCTGCGACGACAAACAACGAATAAAAATAAGAAATGATTTCCATTTCGACGTTTACCCAACCATTTTTGCGCATCCACATCCTTTATACAATATATCCCCACTCCAGCGGAATCAAAAATTTCCCATAAATATCGGTTATCCTCTTTCTTTTAAATACAAATTTAAAATGGAGTTTCTCCGGCATAAAGTAGGGGTAAATTTCGACCAATCCCGATAAAAAATGGGCGTTTCTTTAGATATCATATTATTTGTCTCGCTTCATTGCATTTCTCGCGACGATATAATCGATTTGTAATTGCGCACAATCAGTACCGGATATATTCATTATTATTCTTTTCGGTCGGGGTTGTTGTTATCGCCCCTTTTTCTGCATTTTCCTATTCTACAAAAGAAAGAAGTATCTTTTTTTATATTTGACGCACGCTCCTTTTTCGGGTAATCCAAAAATTGACTATATATTGACATTTTTGTGATGTGATTGTTGTGCATGTGTGTGTGTGTGTTAGATATTATGTTGTTCAATGAAGAAAAGGGTCTGTATTTATATGATTTCTTTTTTTTTAGTCCGAGCGACTGCAAATGCGTTCATGTTTTTAGTGTCACATGCAATCTGACACTGACGATAGTCGGACGTGTGTTAATGACGACGTACAAAAAAAGAAGTTAAAATTAACGTCCTCTGAAGATTTCTTTTGATTACGCAAAAATTAAAGTATTTCGCGTGCCGGAAGGTGAAAATTATTCGGAAAATTTTGCTTTTATTTTTCTTTTTTTTTTTTTTTTAAATATGAAAAAATTAACCGGAAAATTAGAAAATATGAAAAAAAAAATTTGAAAAGTTTGGCGCGAAAATTTAAAATGTTGAATAATTTTCGCAATTTAAATTTGCAAAGTGCAAAATGAAAAGTTAAATTGTGTGAAAAAGAAAAAGAGAAAAAAAAAAATACAATATATTTAGTGTTTTGTTTAAATTTTCTTTTTTGTTTCTTAAAGTGTGTGTGTGTGGAAACGCGTTCTTAACGCGTTATTTATAATTTTTTCATAATGCTCGAATTTTATCCGATACCGAGTAGTATGAGCAGTGGACTAAATGGACAACTAAATGGACAATTAACAAAAACACTAGACTGTAATGGAAGAACGGGTAATTTAAATTTTAAGTTTTTACTTTCATAGAAAAAAAGTGCCTTTTCATAAGATATCAGATTAAACTGCCATCACACGACTCGATTGGACTTATTTCAAGATTTAGTTTCAGTTGGACTGAAAAAAAGTGTGTTGTGGAAACCCTAAAAAATTGGACATATTTTTAGTCGGACTGAAAAAATGTGTGTTGTGGAGACTCTAAAAATTGGATTTTTCTGGCAGTTCGATTGAAATTATTTTCACGACTTATGTCTTGAAATAAGTCTAATAAAGTTGTGGGGTTAGAGAACACATTGGTACAAAGCTTATGCGTTTTTTTTTTGACATATTAGAAATTTTTAAAAAACAATATTTATAATAATTTTTGAGAAAACTTATGCGAAAACATATGACAAAACACTTAACTCTATGAAATGGCACCCTTAACAAGAATGAAACAGTTTTCAACGACCTCGATATATGTCTGTATGTCAAATGATTTATGATTTACACTCATACGGTAGAGAATGTGTGCCACCTGTGTGTCGAATTCGTAATATATGAGAGTATATAGCCTCTTTTAACGCCTGGAGAAGAAGGTCATTCATTTTCATATAATTCCTAATTTTTTAATTTTATTCCCGATTATAATATTTTGTTGTGATTTTTCTTTAATTTTTTTTTTTTTTTTTTTTTATATATGTTTTCCCGGCTAATATTTTTGTTGTTTTCATTTTAAAGGGAAAAGTTTAAGTTATGAAAACCAAAAAAAAAAAAAGAAAGTCGAAAAAAAAATTGATAACAAAAACAATCTCGTGGAGGAAAAGTTTTTGAATAAGCCATCGATTTTTCCAAGTTTTTCATACACACACAAGGTGAGGAGAAGGAAGAGTAAAAGTTTTCTTCTTTTTTTTCGTCTGTAGATTTCGAAAGTTCCAAAGTGCACATTTAGAAATTATTTATACTGGGTGTCCCATTTGAGTTTTTAATAAACTAGCAAATTTCATTTAAAGTTCATATTTCATGTTTATGTTACCCCACGACTCCATTGGACTTATTTCAAAACTTATTTTCAGTCGGACTGACAAAAAATGTCCAATTTTTAGAGTCTCCACAAGACTTTTTTTTAGTCCGACTGAAAATGTATCCAATTTTTAGAGTCTCCACAAGACATTTTTTTTCAGTCCGCTGAAAATAAGTCTTGAAATAAGTCGTGTGGAGTCATATGGTTAGGCTACAGGACACATTATTTGATGCTACAGTAAGGTGGTACCATCTTGATGGAACAAAAAAAACCCACATAGATATTATTTATATAAAGCGTGCAGGATTTTTTGGTCCGTTCAGCAACTTCTGGTTCGTTTTTGAACTAGCGGTTATTTCACCGCTCATATGTTACTCTAATGTCATCTGTCAAGTGACAGAAATTCAGTATTATATTCCCCGGTGAACAAAATGGGTTGATATACGCTTGATCAACGTTGAAGAAACTTATTTCCACTTTATTTAATATCCATTTTTAAGATGAACTAAGCACTAGGCTGGGCTTCGGCCTCAGTATCGCCTACCGTTCGTAATCGTTGTTAGTATCCTTTTTATGATAATTAATGGAAAAATTTAAACTAACGACTATTTTATCACCTGTTAATTTCAAAAAGTCTGGTTTCCTAAATAAGATATGAGATTTTATTTTCCATTTTTCATATTTAATTAGCAAATTTGTCCAGCAAATTCATTTAAATTGATTGCATATACATTGATTGTATAAAGAAACGATACTATAGGTCTGTTTTATTTGCCACTTGTTCTGGGGTAGAGCAAATTTTTACATTGAAAACAAAAACAACAAAAGAGCAAATTCTACACTACTTTCAGAGCAGGTGTAACTATTACACCCGAATTAGTTAAGTTTTCTACCATAAATAGTGTATTAGCTAAAAGTTTCTCATTTTATTACAATATGGTTGCTAAGCAGCGTTACAAACATTTGAATTAAAGCTTTCTGCTACTCCTGCTCGTTTTATTTGCCACTTACCCTCCTCCGGGGTAGGGTATGGCAAATAAAAAAGACCATATATGATGAATTTCATCAAAATCGGATAAAACAAAACGAAAGAAGTTGTAAAGCAAAACTGACTTGATCATAAAGATTGGGCTTGTTTTTTGTTTAGTTTTGTTTTTTAGATCTTCTTCAAAAACTGATATCCCGCTTTCATTTAGAATAAATTTACACTATTAGAGGCTTGGGAACTTCCAAATTCGAAGAAATTCGAAGAAAAGGAAAGAAATGTATGCAGAAAAAATATTCTGTCTTAGTTAATTTATTGGACTCTGGATCTAATAACTATGAACTAGCGCCATTTCTACTGTAGGACCAACTTAAATCGCTATAAAAAAAACGCGTAAAAGCATATACAAGTACAACCCATCATAACCTCCGCAATATTCGCGTATGTTACAAATGGTTAGCTTAGTCAATAGAACTCTTTTGAAATATTAAAAAAGAAAGAATTCAGGCGAATTAGTAGATATAACTATTTAAAACAAGTTCTGATACGAAGAGACACATATAACTAGAAATTTCTTAATGAATAAATATGCAAAATCTGGGCCCATATGCCAAATACAGCCGCGGCATATTTATTTCATTCACTTAACTTTTCCTTATAAAAATTAAAAATGAAGATTTCAATATTATTGTAAGGCAAAGAAAAGTAGAGAAAAAGTGAAGAACCGAGACCTGGATTCGAACCAGAGTCTCATCAGTCTCATGAGGCGAGGTCGAGGTCTTAACCAACTAGAACATTCTCCACTATCTCTACTAGTCTGTTCATTTGCCTTTTCCTCTACTACTAATATTATCAAATCATTACAACTCTTTCTTTTGTGTTAAACCTCTCAATTGTTTACCAAATTCAGTTGTATCCTATTTTTAACTCTTACATTATCAATGAAAATTTGCAACTTGAAAAATTCATCTCAGCCAAAAAAAATGGAATTAACACGTACGATTATTTCTTACAACTTTCGACGTGGATTACCTCAACAATGATGAACTTAATTCGATTTTTGGCGATGAAGCACCATATCAAGGACCAGTGTTTATTGATGGTTTACCGAATTCAATCGTGGCCGTAGTTCGCTTAATGAGACGAATTTCGTGAATGTCGTCCAAAATCGGTTGTTGTTCCGGAAAACATGCTGAGCATCAGCGTGAATTCAGAGTGCAAGATCGTCATGTGACATATCGTGAGATTTGAGGGATCCTTTGACATTAGTATGATGAGCATAGATGTAATATTGTAAGGACATTTGACCGTCAAAAAGATTTCTTCAGGTTGGATCCCACAAAATTTTCACGATTCAATTACATTGCTTGGCCGAGACGAATTTTTCAAGAGTTAGTTTAATCAACATAAATAGCGTTCGTACGTCAAAATGTTCTGAGTACGTAAATCGTCAAAAATATCAAACTTTATGATAGAGGTGTAAGTTGCCACATGGCAGCACTAGGGTTGCCCAATAACAGCCTACGTATTTGTTTAAAAAGTAATGATAAAACGAATCGTATATTGATTAGAATATATCGATTAGTTAAGACCGTTGACTGGAAAACAATGTCAGAATAAACTCAACTACTAGCTAGGCAAACAATTTTATTCATTTATTTCAATCTGTGGTGACCTGTAAAAATCTGTATCTGCCCAATACCCTCCTATATATGCTATCAATCGAAATATTCGAAATAAAATGAGATACCCGGTCTCTATACAAGTATATATCTCATATAAAATAAGTATATCGTATCATATGATGCCTATACTAAATAAGGTATATCCAATAAAAGGGATACTACTTACTCTTCAAACATATTCTACATCGCCTTTTCTATATGAAGTGTCTAATCTTTAGGTATTTTTATCTATTTAGATATAACTTATATAGTCCTACACTATTTTGTATATAGACGTCTCCCATTGTGTAGATTTTGGTCTCTGAATATAAAATATAATATATGTAGTTTTCATGCGTTCATCCTGACATATTTCGAAACTACAATATATATAAAATGTTGTTCGTCCTTTTTTGGACGTGTCTAAAAGGTATTCGCCTTGGAATTGTTTAAAGCATTTTCGTGTCAAATTATTTATAAGTTTTTCTACGATTGTAGAACTTTTTTGGACAGTTCTTGTTTTTAAGTAACATTAAATTGTACAATTATGAATCAGAACAACAAAATTACGTAAAAGATCAAATGATTTTGGCAATAGAAGTGTCCATCTAATTCAAATCGCTGTCAAATGTAAATCGCACATCTTGCAATACTAAAATTTGACATGAATGTTGTCTGTCAGTAGTAAAAATTATGTGTTGGTGAAAAGACGCGTTCTTATTTTTTGTACAATGAATCTTAAACGAAATTCAATTGTTGCGCTTCATTTGATTGGAAAGTCAGACATCGGAATTCCATTTGGGGAATTTTTGCAAAAACACAACTTTAGCCACTTTAGAAAAAGGTTTGATTCGTTAATGGAACCGTTTAAGCCAAGACATCGTGCGAGCATTGTGTCCATCGTTTAAAAAGAGATGGGTGGCTGGTGTGGTTAAGGCAAAAGGTGATTATATACCATTCGAATATTTGTAGAATTAATTATGTATTATAAACTATCATTTCCATTCATGCAAATTCATATTAGATTATCGCGTCATAAGGCTAGAGCAATGAGCTTAGCCTTCAGCATCATATAAATCCTCCTGATTTCAGTTTAAGACTATATCTCTTTTAGCATATAACTAAATAAACTTTTAATGAATAACAAACAACTTAGCACCAATTTAAATAAATAACATATTAATAAAGGTTTATTATGTCCGAAAGGCATAGGTTAAGTGTCCTAATTATCGACCTGATAGTTGTTATCAATCTAATCAATCGAATTCCATAATCACGAAAATTTGTATAGTAATTTTATTGTCTATCTTTCATTCCATAAGATATTTCTTACTTAAGCTTACAATATCTTTGAATGGGCCAAGTTATGAAACAATTTTCCATGAAGATGGTATCATTAGCATCACCATATTAGTTTAAGATTGTTCATAATTTGAATACAAGGAGGTGTCCAAAGTAATCAGGACTTTTTGAATCTAGCGCCCCTAGTGGCGCCATCTATATGTCGACTGGTGCGTTAGAATCTGCTATCCTTTATCGACTTCCTGTGAGAATTTCATGACATTTCATCTATTGAAAGTGAAGTTATTGCGTTTTAAGTGCAGTATGTTTGTGTCATCGGTGCGAAAATGAGCTTCGACGACCAAAAATTGCTCAGAATTCAACATTCGAAGGGCATTATTAAAGAGGTCAAAAAGGACAAAAACTTCCTTTATAACATTGTGACTGGTGACGAAACGTGGTGTTTTCAATATGATCCCGAAACGAAACGCCAGAGTGCTGAATGGAAGGCGTTTTGAAGCGTTTGGTGCGCCGTATTCGACGTGTTCGGCCCGAATATCGCGAAGATGGAAGTTGGCGTTTGTTGCACGATAATGCGCCATCTCATCGATCGACGCTTGTGACCGATTATCTCACCAAAAATCCATCAACCACTCCCCGTATTCACCGGATATGGCACCGTGCGACTTCTACCTTTTCGGAAAAATGCATTTGCCAATGAAAGGAAAGCGTTATGCAGACGTAGAGGCCATTCAAAAGGCTTGCACCGGCATACTGGCGGCCATACAGGCCAACGAGCTAAACACTCGTTCGACATGCTTTTGGACCGTGCAAAAAGCTGTATTGAAGCAGAAGGAGACTATTTTGAATAAAATCAATTGATTTTGCCGAAAAAACCATTTGTTCTGTTTTTTTTTTAAAGTCCTGATTACTTTGGACTCCACCTTGTAGTTTCCAAATCCGTCTAAAAAAAAAATATTGGATTTTCCTTGACTGATCTTCTGAGTGGTAATAATCTTTTCTGCATGCACTCTTTCATGTGTTAATCTTTGTTTAAAGTCCATCTATATACCAAAAATGGACAACTTAACTGACAAAATGATTCCTTTTTAGTTTAGTCAGAACAAATAAACAAAAAAAAGGAGCAGAATGTAATGGGACACTCCTTAGTTCCATGCATTTATAATTTAAGGTATAACAATTTCAATCATCTTAACTTGGTTATGTCAATAATTGGGATATAACGTGTGTACAATATCAATACCTTTGTGATACTGTTCGGTAGTGGGTCTTCATCATTTGAGTTCTAATGGAAGATTTCATAAAAATTGGTTGAAAATGTACCTCAGCCAAAACTGATTTCCTTCCGTAAGACCCCTATCCTTCCTTAGATCTTGGCGAAAAACAACCGATATCTATGCCTAAGTACAGCCAAAAAAACTAGCCAAATTCCACTAAAATCGGGTGACACATTTTTCAGTTATCCTAACTATAATGTATGAGGTTATTATGGAAAGAAATTTCGGAAATGGTTTTATTTCATACAAAAAATCCGAACTTTATTGTAATCTGATTTAGATTGATTATTTTTCTTTCATTGATAAAGTATCATGTACCAAATTTCATTGAAATCGGTTCATAAATAAAAACATCCTGTAATTGAAAACACCGAACTTTTGTTCGGTAGCTTTCCGAAGTTTTAGTCTGATCAAACTCAACTTCTGATAGAATAGTTCTGATGTAGAAAAAAACTGCTTCCAGCAATTTTCGTTTAAATCGCTTCAAAAATACGGTCGTAATCTTGCCTACTACAGACGGATAGACAAACAGACATTGGATAAAAATGATTGCAAACGATTTAGAATCATCTAAAACGTGGAAATTCGATCATGATTCCAATAAGTTATATAAAGGGCGATTTTTTAACGTAATGAACTTTAAATTCAAAAAAATAACCTAAAAAGTTAACTTTTTATCAAAAATCTTTTTTTATTCGAAAGACTTATTCATGCCATTAATATTTAAAAATGACTTTGGGCATATGGCCACCGTGAGTGTTCTTAACGAAGCGCATATTGTTAGTCCAATTTTGATTTGTATTTTCGATCAATAGCGGCCGTAGGTCACGAATAACACGAACAATGTTGGCCAATTATTGGTGGTTTATCAGCCCAAACCAGGGACTACATGTAAGCCCATAGAAAATGTTCAAGAGATGGCAGATCACACCACCTTGTAGGCCAATTTACGCTAAATCGCGATTTCAATAAATCGATAGTTTCTGTCGCTTTATGGCACGTAGCACCTTCCTGTTTAAAGTACATCTCAGTAGGATCAATGTCATCCATATTTTCGAATCAATATTCATTCAGCATGGTCCGGTAAAACTCTGATTGATCGTAACAAGAGCTTCTGTCTTATTTTTAAAGAAATAAGGACCAACGATACCACGAGCATGTAAATCTCATTGTTTGGATGTGTTTGGATCTCTAGAGTCCTACTCCAGAAATGACAATTTTGCGTATTAATAAACCCATTGAACCAAAAATATACCTCGGCACTGAACGCAATTTAGCGATAAAATAACGGGACCGATTTTTAAAGCAAATTTGGATAATCCTTGATTGTTCCTCAACCGTGAGTTTATTCATGGTGAAATGGCAAACCAAACTGAGCATAAATTATCAGCTGTCAAATTCAATACCGCTGGAAATAGTCTGGCCAATTCGAAACAGAAACCTCTAAAAAAAAATCACCCTTTATAATTTAACCTGTCGATAATTGGGACATTTACCTTATAAATAATCGAAATCTATAAATTCTAAACAATTCGGGTATTCGTAACGTATGGAAAACTTAAAAGTTTTTTCTTTTCGCAAAATAAATGCAAGACGGTTGAAAGAAAACTTTCTCGAATATATTTTTTTTTTTTTGTTGGACGACAAATTAGTACTGGGATAATTTAGTACAGAGAATAAGGTTTAAAACTTTTTTAGTATTTGTGATTAAACTTTAAATATTCCAGGAAAAAGTGTACATTTTTTATTTTTCGTGGGAAAGAATTGGTAACAAAAATGGTTTAAATTCTTATTGAAAACTTTTCTCTGATAAAATATATTCCAGCAATTCGGAACACTATAATTTCTATTAACCATTTTTTTGTTTATGTGATGCCTTAACGTGCCTACGAAAGAAGATCTTCGGAAAACCATCCTTGACTTTGTCGGATGCCCGGAATCTGAAGGTGGAATCCGTAATCGATTACCTGAAGAAGACAGAACTGTTTCCAGAGTTGGGACAACCTGCCACTCTGTAAACAGGATACAGGTAACTAGTCTTTTTCCCATAGGTCTTCTTGGAAAACTTGTACGATCCCAGGACATATGTCCACCTCCTTTAAAAAAAAAAGAAAACATTTTTTTTCTTTAATTGAATCACAAAACTCACAATTTTCTTTTAAAAAGAACCAGAAATCAAGCAAAACAATTTTGGTTTATTTGACAGCTGGAATACGGTGCGTCAATGACGTCAACATAACACACAAACACATCTAAATAATGTGTACGAATATAAAGCGGAATATATCACCTTCTATAGTTAAAATACTTTGAAATTTTAGGGCATTGATAGGGATTGATTAAATCATCAGTGATTGATTGGTGAATCATTTTTGTTTATGGCATAGAAATAGGACGTGATTATATTTAAGTCTTTAAAACTCTACACTAAAGGGTAACCCAAAAGTCACCCAAGATTTGAATTTTGCGCCATTTGTGTGGTAAAATGTTGCCAACGAAAAAAAAAGATAGCGTGACAGTTCACAGTTCAGGGTTATTAAAAAGAGGAGCGCTACATGCGAAAAATCAACGCGTTTTTATTGTTGAGCAATATTTTAAAAAGCATGAGTCATTTCGTAGTCGTGAAATTTCCAGTTTTGGTGATCAGAATTGGCCTCCCATATCATGCGATTTAACCCTGTTGGACATTTTTTTTAACTCTAAGGCTTATGCCAACAAGCCCATGACCACACGCCTTGAAGGAAGAAATTGAGGCCTATATCAACGAAATTCGGGCATATTTATGCAAAACAGAAAATGTCAGCAAAATAGGGTGTATGTGCCAGCAAAGCCGTGGACGCATTTACCCGACATGCTCCATACATAACCCTATACTGTATACTTTGTGAATCAAAATTACTTCTTGCATGAATTGTGGAACACCCTTTGGATTGGAAAAAAAAAACGAATCAATAAAGCTTGAATTATCGATAAAGATAAATTAAACGGATGTAAAACAAAGTTTACTTTGTATATGGATAACTTATAGGTTGTATCAATTTTTAACAATTACTGATTAGAATTGCTGATGCAAATTTAAGCTGTGTTTTTATAGCAAATTTTTATCGGCCACCTCTAATCTATGTTCTTATAACTTTTAATTTCTGCTGTTGGTACGATTGAAATTATTTGATAGAACACGCAGCCCAACTTCAGTCATGTCTTTTCAGGCTAGAACCAATAACATTTTGCGTTGCGGCTATTTGAAATAGATAGAATAGAAAAAAATGACCAAAATCAGATAAGATTCAAAATTCAAACTAATTTTTAGTTAATTTCAAAACTGTAATAAAAAAAATCCGAAGTTATGATTTGTGCCATCTATTAACTGGAATATAGTACTAAATAATTGTTGTTAAATTAGACCTCGATCATTTAATTTTGATTTTTAGGCGTTTGGTTTTTCAGTGTTGCCTTATTGACATTTCGCCCGTGATTTGTGACATATTTCAAAGTCAAACATGGTCAGTTAGCATTGCCATTTCATCATGAATAAACTCACAGTAGGGAAACAATCAAGAATTATCCAAATTTGCTTCGAAAATCGGTGCCGTTATTTTATCGCAAATTTGTGTTCAGTGTCGAGGTTCATTTTTGGCTCCATTAATAAGCAAAATTGTCGCTTCTGGAGTGAAACCAACCTAGAAGACTGTGAAGATACCATTGCATCCAGAAAAATAAAGTTTACATGCTGGTGGCATCGTTGGTCCTTATTTCTTTAAAAATGAGGTGGTAGCTTGTGTTATGATCGATCAGAGCATTACCAGACCATGATCAATGCATATTTCTTCGTAAATATGGATGTCATTGATCATGCTGAGATGTGGTTTATACAGGAAGACGTTACGTGCCATACATCGACAGAAACCATCGATTTAGCGATAATGTGATTTTGGCCTCCTGATCTGGATTATTTCCAACATTTTCTATGGGCTTACGTGTAGTCGCTGGTTTGGGCTGATAAACCACCAATAATTGGCCAACATTGTTTGTTTTATTCGTGACCTACAGCCGTTATTGATCAAAAATACAAACCAAAATTGGACTAACAATATGCGGTTCGTCCAAACCAGTCACAGTGGCCATATGCCCAAAAACACTGCTATATTGCATACACAATATTTAGGTTTATATATACTGCGCCTGTAATATATTTAGGGTAATATATAAAATCAGAGAATCCGTTTTTTGGGTTCATGTTTTCAAGTATGTAGTCCTTTTTTTGAGTATAAAACTTTTACACATCTATTAAGCATATGAACTGTTCCTAAAAATGCTAAATCATGATTTGCATATGTATATGAACGAATTGATTTGAATAACTTATATTTAAACTTTTATTCGATTTCATCCCCTTAACAATATTTAGACCAAACCCAATTTCAAACTCAGGACTCCTTTTATATACGTAAACGGATATATAGTGAATATGTATCTAAACAAGATGAACGATATCACCACACACAATAATTTACTGTGAGTGTAGTTAAAACATGTATGATTCCTATTACTTATTTACTAGATCTTCCAACTAAAGGCCAATCTCCACACAGCCGACATCCTATTCTGATGAAAGTATGAGATACACTTATGCAAAGTTTGGTTAAACAGAAAGGGAGAAACAATCATACTACTAATTTTGTCGGCTTCTGCATTTTTCATTTCCCCATCTGATTCTTGCTCTGCCAGACAATTCTCCTCAAAGGCAGAAGAACTTGTTTATCTGATTTATGGCTCTTCATCTGCGTTTGCATACTCTCACAATACCGACACACGATACCCTCGCACACTACCAATTTTTCTAAATTGTGTGGGGAGACTCTGGATGTTTTTATTCGATCAATCCTAGCGGAAATTGCAAAAGTCCATCTCTTTCTAGTTTTCTGATTTTTCCCGTCAGAATAGGATGACGGCTGTATGGAGATTAGCCTTAAAGGCCAAGCGGCCATTGCAAGCTTCTGGTGGATACAGTTGTTATATATTCACTAGAACTCTATGTCTTGTAGTCTTTTTTAAATAGCTGTGCCTGAGAAATATATTCAGAATTTGATATCAGATAAGATCGTAAGTCGTTGCTAGTGTTAAGGATGATTAAGGTTAACATCGGGTGTACGGAACCGATAGAGCAAGTTCCTCAAGAATTTTTGTGTAAAACTCTGCTACTCAATTTTCTATATTTTCACCAACAACAATATTGTCAAAGTGAGCTTTTCATAGTTGGTTTTACGAAAATTAAAGCAATATGAATCATTCCTGCTTACGTCTATGGTAACATTCTCCTGCGAGAGAAGTAAATATAAAGGAGGATGGTAATTGTCAAGATTACAGGACTTATCAGAACTTTGCTGAACAACACAATTAGCTACGTCTGAAGTAAAAACCAGATCTAGCTGTTTGTCAAGTGAATTACGAACACCGCGAATTTGCTGCAGACTACAAGCCGTCAAGTTATCAATAAACAGACATTCACATAGAGTATTAACATTCTCTGCCACAAAGCAGGCTTCATCATCCAATTGTGTCCATTGTAAGTTTGAGAGATTAAAGTCGCTGAAATTCAAAATGCAATCCTTAGCCTCCATTATGTCAAAAAGGTACTCAATTGCATTTATCAGAAGCTGATACTTTGCCTCAGAACTGTTCGGCGGAAAATAGCAATTAATTATCCAATAGTTGCTACTTTGACCTGATATTTTAACACATATGAACTCTAGATCTCCCAAATTAGGAACGTGGATCAACGAGCTTACGTAATTCGTATGGATAGCTATGATGACTCCTCTGCCCAGGGACTTTAAATCTATAGTATAACGATCTTTCCGATAAACCTCATAGTCGGAACAAAACAGTTCACTGTTCAAAAAACTGCGATTTAGCCTGGTCAAAACAATAGCATCATGTGAGCTCGTAATAACTCGCCGGTTTTAGTGCGAAGTCCTCTTACATTTTGGTAGTAAAGGGACAGGCATTTTAGTTTTTTTTGGATAAATGCTTACGTTAGTGCTTTTATTGCTTGGACTCATATTTTTCTTTTTTTTCGCCCCTTTACGCATAAACTCCTTGATGAAGGCGAAAGGAGCCCAAAATTCGCGAGTGGCTAAGCGCGAGAATATCTGAGAGGGAAAAATGATTTTAAAAGACGAGACCATACTAGAGGTCTCGCTTATCTGTGATTTCATTATAAAGATGTTGTTTCCAATTAACACCAATAATAACCGTTTGATGTATTCCTTTTAAATTTTAAGTGTTCCGGGTGAGATTAAATCGCGTCATGAATCCTGAAAATATTCCAAATAATAACAATAATAAAATATTATTCAATTTCGAAAAAAACCAACATATTTTTTTATTATATTTTAATCATATTTATGCCACTTGAAATGATATCAGAAATATGGGGTGTTCCATTTGGAGTTTCCTATGTTGGCAGCACTGTAAATCAAGTAGCTGTCGATAACCACTTGTTTTCAAATAGTCAAATGTCAGCTTGCAACAACATATTTACGAAATGGATCACTTAACGATCGCTTAACGCAGCAGCAGGAAGTCGATGCTGATTTTTCAAAGAAAATCCTTTTCTCTGATGAGACACATTTCCACCTCTCTCTGGGTGTGTTAATAACCAAAATTGGGGCATATAGGGAGATGAAAATCCTCATGAGATTCACGAGACACCATTACATGGCCAAAAAGTGACTGTTTGGTGCGCGTTGTGGTCAGGCGGCGTTATTGGGACTTACCTTTTTGAAACCAATCAGGATCAGACTGTAACAGTCAATGGTGAGTGATATAGGCGTATGATAACCGATTATTTCTGGCACGAAATCGAAGATATTGATGTGTAAGATATATGGTTCCAACAACACGGCGCAACTTGTCACACGCAGTGGGTGCAACGTTGGATGTTTTGCGTGAAAAGTTCCTAGGTCGCATTATATCACGTTATAGTGGCGTCAACTGGCCGCCACGACTTAACGCCGTTGAATTTCTTTTTGTTGTGTTACGTGAAAAGTCGTGTCTACGGCCAACAAACCCGAAACGTTGGAGAGCACCTATAAAAACAACATCCGCCAAGTTATTGCCAAGATACCTTCCGAAATTTACGAAAAAGTCATTGAAAATTATCTCAAAAGGATCGGCTGCTGGAGAGGCGGTCCAGACCGGCCATTTAATTGATAGTATTTTTCATAATTAATGAAATACATAACATTTGTGATTCAACAAAATAAAATAAATATATTTCGTTAAATTTGTGTGTTTTATATTGCTTTAAAGTTCAGAAAAACTGAAATTGGACCACCCTTTAGCATAGATAAAGCATATGATAAATATTGGAAGGAAATGAACGAAAATTCCTCGAAAACGCCATATGATTGTTTTAGTTTTTTTTTGTTTTCGACGAAGCCATACGCATAGAAACACTAAATAAACAATTTATAAATCAATTATTTTATCACACTTGACAATGATCCAAAAAAAAAAAAGCAAAAAAAAAATGGGGGATAACGATATGGACTTAAAGATATAAAATACATCCATCTATTTATGTAGGCCCAAAAATAAGCTTATCTGGAAATTCATAATTCATGCAAGGCAAACATAAAATAAAAACCACAAATATCTGATATGGTAAACTATCTAATACTAGAGGCACACATAGGGTATTCATACCATAGTTTAAGGATACCATGTCGTATACCATATGTGTGTCGTCGAATACTAGCCGAATACCATTTCAACTACGTAGCATAAATCTGGTATTTAAATTCGAAAAAGTACGTGATATTCCCTTTTTTACTTAATTTTTTCGGCCACTGTAATCTATTCTTTAGTGATTGTCGCGCCTTTTTATTGAAGCGGAAAATAGCGAATGGAATTTTGTAGGAAAGCTGAGCAGTTGACACATGTTTACACATTTTTTTTTGAAAATTTTATTTTAAAAAAATGGAAAAAGTAAAGAAAAAACGCAAAATTTTATCGGTGGATGAAACCTCAAAATTTATAGATCTTTGTAGGAATCATATAGAGGATTTAAGAGGAGCGAAAAGAAATTCCCATATTCTCGCTGAAATGGCAGAATTTTAAATGTCAGACAGATACTATGTTTGATGTGTGCCAACCCCTTTTTATACCATGGTACAATGCTATACTGTAGTATCGATACTAAGATATGAATACCCTATGTCTGCCTTTACTATAACCATAAATTAATAACAAAGATTCCCAACGACTGTGCATTAAACTGATCCCTTCTGTCAACTAATATGCCTACCCAATATAAATTCTTCTCTTTCTTGTACATAAAAGTTCTTTTCCTGTATTCGTACCTACTATTTTTTCTACAATAACAACGCTCCTTAATATGTCTCGGACATCTAGTCTATGATCTTACTTTTATAGAAACAAGATAGGCTGGTCCCCATCGAATCAGTTCATCACTTAATTTTGTACCCCAAATTCAAACAGAATTAGGTTAGCAGTTATCTAGCTCTTGTCTGCACTTCTGGTTTGTGATTTACGTTGAAAATCCCAACCAAATATTCCTGTAATACTATTCATGCTTTCTATATTTGCACTCTTTAAGAATACGTAAGTATATGCTTGAATACTTAATATTCAAGCACTTACATGTACTTGAAGTTAGTTAGCCTCTATCAGGGGATTTTCGTTTGAATACAAAAGTGAGACAAGGACTACGTCTGGTTACACATTCGCAGACAAAACGCAATCAGTTCATTCCCATGTTACAGTGTATCTTTGAACCAAATTTGAAAAAAAATGGAGCAACTCGTTCTTGAGCTATTGTGTTTATATTATAGAGAAAAAGTAACCACAAACAAGCACAGAGAAACAGACACGCATTAAGACATCTTGGAGAAAATTGTCAGTTTTTAAGGAATTTTTACGCGATTAAAATATTTACCTTTTAATGAAGTCTTAGGAAAATATAAAAAAAAAACTTAAAATAAATAATAGAGACAGACAGACAGATATAAAAGTCACCGTAATACAATATTATCACAAAAATATAATAAATCATCGTATTTTCAAATTTCCTCAAACAAAAAAAAAAATAAACATGCATCAGGAAATTGAAAATATGCATACTTTTAGGTGCATGAAAAAAATTATTCTTGATGATGACAGACAGATAATGAAATACCGTGTGCGGCAATTGAAGTGTCAAAGTTTAAAAACGCTGTAATTTTTTTGTTTATTTGTCGGTTTTATTAAAATGTATGGAAATGATAGTTTATAATACATAATTAATTTTACAATTATTCGAATGGTATGTAACCGCGTTTTGCCTTAACCACCAGCTTCAAACTCTTTTTGAACTATGCACACGATACTCGCATGATGTCCTGGTTTAAACGGTTCCATTCACGAGTCAAAAATTTTTTTCAAGGCGCTGCTTGTAAAATACCCCAAATGGAATAATCCAACAGATTCCGATCTAGTGAATACGGTGAATTTCGATGTTTGACTTTCCAACCAAATGAAGGGCAACATTTGATTTTCGTTTAAGGTTCATTGTACAAAAAATAAGAACACGTCTTTTCACCAATAAATAATTTTTACTACTGACAGACAAGCAACATTCATGTTAAATTTTAGTATTGCAAGATGTGCGGTTTACATTTGACAGCGATTTGAATTAGACAGACACTTTAATTCTTGGATCCGGTATAATATACGGATTCATAGTGAAAATGCAATGCCTCATCAGTCATCAGGCCAGCATATAGATCAGTGTTTGAAAAAACGAAATAATTATTAAGCGAAAAGATTAACAGAAAGAATCGTTGTTTCTCGTTTAGTATATCTTCGGATTAAAGATGTCTTTTCAATAATCGTAGAATAGCCCGATTAGAGTGTATTTTTAATAATTTTTTTTCATTTTCTATTTTAGAGGTTGGCACTATCAAATGTGAAAAAAATTATGAAATTTGTGAAGGATGTGGACAAAAAATTCAGGATCGATATTTAATGAAAGTCGCCGATGCTAGCTGGCACGAACATTGTTTATCATGCTGTTATTGCGGAATACAATTAAGTCATACATGTTATGTGCGGAATACAAAACTTTATTGTAAAGCTGATTATGAAAGGTATATAAATAATTATCTATATTTTGATTAGACAAATATGTTCTAGAGAAGCCTTACTCCATTAGTTAAACTGTTGACTGGAAAGAATTTATGTTCAACGCCATCTAGGAGTCAATTTTTTGTTTCCATCTTTTTTTTTGTTTCTCCTAATAATGTCTTAATATCTTTTCTTAAATATTGCTTTTTGTACTGACACAATGGCTTCAAGTTGTGCTTTAGAGAGTTTAGGAAAAATTGAAACTATATTTTCGAATTTGTTTGTGAAGACGCTGGCTCAGTGGGTAAAGTCTCATACTAGTGTCTAGTGGTCTGAGATTCAAATAACGTTAGTTAAAGCGGTTTTAGATTTTATCAGTTGTGTGCGGTTTTGTTAAATAAATTAAAGTTTGAATATTTGGTACACCATCGCAAATGTTTGAATTGAATCCACATTTGTCTTTTAGGTATTGTTGACCTGTTCCACGAATCGCGATTATATTTGGTCTTGTTTACCCAGTCGTAGTGAACGCAATTAGTACCTACACTACTTTATGATATGACAAGGACTGAGTAAAGGACATTATAAAAAAGGACAAGAAATGATATCATTTTATACAATTCGAACTAATAAGAAATTTATTCATATACATTTCTTCAATGCAAAAATGTTCTAATCGAAAAAAGATGTTTTGAAAATATTTGCCCAAAGATTAATCTTTCCAAGTTTTGCTCTATCGGAAAAAATTAAACTTCTTGCCAAGATAATCGAATACATAAATAAGAACCATTGGAGCAGTGTTGACCACTTTTTGAAAGTTCTTCCAAAAAGAACTTACAAATACACTAATACTAGGACATGGTTTGATTAATTGATTAATTGAGTAATCAAAATTTATTCAATATTTTAATTATTCAATCGAAAACTGATTAATTGTTTCATTTAAGAGAAATAAAACAAAATAAATTCGGAGAGAAAAATCCTATGAGAATATGAAAGTGGTTATTTTCCTCTTGCTTTTTTGTTACGTTGCTTCGTTAAATTTTTTTCTGTTATTGTCAGTATTAGTACGAATTGCATACGATTTTTAAGAGAATATTTCCTCTTCTGTTTTTATTACGTTTTCCCTTTTTCTTTTATTTAAAAATTTACTTCTCTTTCTAATTTCTTATTTTTACCAATTAATCCCTTTAAAACCCAACAATTAATCACTTACCGCGGAAACCAATTAATCAACCATGCCTTAACTAATACTTACAACCAGGAAAACAAAATATATTAAACTGTATATCCCCTCCGGATTACGATACAACCGATTACGCATTTTGTTCACGTTTCCTCGAGTAGTTGCAGTGCATCTTCGGCCTCCATGGTGTTTTTTTACGGTCCCAGTCTCGTTGGATCGATTAATGGCACAATACACAAACTTTTCACTCAAATTCATTTGATTTAACTCTCTCCGAATTTTGATGTTTGACTATCCAATGAAATGAAGCGCAACAATTTAATTTCGGTTACGGTCCATTTACAAAAAATAAGAACGCGTCTTTTCACCAACAAATAATTTTTACTACTGACAGACAACATTCATGTCAAATTTTAGTATTGCAAGATGTGCGGTTTACATTTGAAAGCGATTTGAATTAGACGGACACTTCAATTGCCGGACCCGGTATAGATACAAGTTAAAATATATTAGAAAAGAATCGCGAAAAATTGGATATTTTATTATTTTATATAAGAATTGAAAAAAGCGAAAAAAAAAACTTTAAGCATTTCAATTTAAATAAAATATTTTTATGTATCTATTCAATGTCTGTGAATCTTCCTTTCTCATATCAACATTGAGATTCATTCATATATAGAGACAAGCTCTTATTATACTAGTTGTATCAAAAAGTTCAGTATAATCTCCTGCAAGCTCGATAAAAGTAGTCAAACTCATTTCCCACTTTTTGCGTTATCTTTTTCGGATAATAAGATTGGTCTAACTCCTCAAAATAGGCATTCATATTGTCGATGACTTTCAAATTTAATAGAAAATCTTCTACCCCTGAGCAATGTCTCTGACCTTAGAAGCAACTAATGGTCAGACGGAGATTATTCTTGTTAACTAATTCATGACGTAATTCATACAATTTTCCCATTGCTTTAAAGCAAGGGTGGCCAACCTTTTTGTTTCCCTGGGCCACATTGGAAGAAGACATGGTGTTTTGGGCCACAAGTGTATTACTGTGTATAAATTCATATTTTAAAATAATGTGATACTTGGCATTGAAGTTGAGAAACTAAAGCGTCAATATCTGGTTCGATTGATGTGGTTGCAATTCTCAGGCAATTCTCAAGGTGTTCATCCAACATGTAGGTTCTAATTTTACACTTAATATGTTTCATTCTTCACATAAGCCGCCAGGTGATGAACAAGAGAACAGAAAGAGAATTTACTACAGAACGAAATAGCTTTCTATTCTGGTCCTGTTTCTGTTGTTTGTCAGCTTTAGCACGTGAGAGCACACAACACACAAATCATTCCTCAGAAAAATGAACAGGCTTCAGTAGCTTTGAATATTTTCGGGCCACATTGATACTTGCCTTGGGCCGCGGTTTGGACAGCCTTGCTTTAAAGATACAATTGCGTTTTAATAGACTACGACCAAAAGCGTCATAGTTGCGAATAGTTCTCATTTCCAAATATTATTCATATAAGATGGCCGCAATGTCACGTATCTACTGCACTTTCATTTTTCGATCTTCTAACACTGGACTTTTACGACAATTTCTCCAGTATTCAGCACCTCAACTGACTGATTTCGATGTTCCTCATCATAAACGCTTGTATGAACAGGTTTAAATTTTTAAAATCAATATTAAATGATTGCCATCAAAAGTGCAAGGTCTCTATTTCATCATAAGTTTCGTCATCCAAAACTACGATACTGTAAGAGTTAAAAATAGGATACAACTGAATTTGGTAAACAATTGAGAGGTTTAATACAAAAACAGTTGTAATGATTTGATAATATTAGTAGAGGAAAAGGCAAATGAACAGACTAGTGGAGATAGTCTAGTTGGTCTAGTTGGTTAAGACCTCGACCTCACCTCATGAGACTGATGAGACCCTGGTTCAAATCCAGGTCTCGGTTCTTCACTTTTCTCTACTTTTCTTTGCCTTACACTACTAAATTTCTTCCATATTTTTGATGAATTGAGTTGTCTGAACTAACTAAATTAGATGGGATAGACGCCGACGTGAAACATAACACGTGTTGATATGATAGTTGTACCATTTTCTACTAGCAGCGACATCTATTTATCAGATCAAGAACTTTTTCATACATCTAGTATTAATGAACATATATAAACATGCATACATGTACTTTTCTTTTATGTTTCGGGAATATTTTTTTTTTCATATGTATTAAAAAGCAATACAAAAAATATCACGAAAAGAATAAAATTATGAAGCAAAAAAAAAGGAAGTATAGATAAAAATAGGAAAAATAAGAAGAATAAGAAGAATAAGAAGAATTTAAAGGAAGAAGAAGAAAAAAAAAACAAAACTTCTGACAAGCAATATGATGATGATAATAACGCAACGACGACACAATAGTACCAAAAAAAAAAAGGAAAGGAAAGAAAAGAAGGACGACACCGCATCAACGACGACATATCCATATAGAGAGAGAGTATCATAAGATTTTGATGAAAATGGAAGCCAAAAAAAAAAATAGAAGCAACATTCACAATATTTTTTTCCCTCAGGATAAGAACATACAAAAGTCAATTCATATAAGGCATCAAAGCATATACTTATATATATATATATATATATATAAAGGAACGAAGAAGCGGAAAAAATATAATAATAATAATACTGAAATCAGGGAACAGTTGGGATATGATATGAAAGTACATTCATACAGAGAGGATATATGAAATCCTTGTACAAGGATCTACAACACAGCAAAAAAAACGACATTTTTTTTCTTTCTTGAATACAAAATTCCTTATTATAATAATAAAAAAAATATATAAGGAATTAAAGGAATAAAGAATTTATTTCGTATAAATATTCTTAAATATTATGAAATGCAAATCAATTTTGTGAATAGAAATGAAAAAATTGTTTTATTAAAGTTTAATACACTGAGAAAGGAGAAACAAGTAAAGTTTAAGAAAGTTTACCATCCAAAATATTAAGGTGCATGCCTAAGTAGGTAGAGTAGGGGTATTGCGTACAAAACCAAGCCCATTGTGATCCCTACGAGACCAAGAGTTACCTTAAATCAATTCCTCTTCCAAACATTTAATTTTCCTACAAAATTTCATTAGCCTGATCGTGTCCGTCGTATGAAGCATCCCTAAATTCCCGAAGAAATGGTTGCCCAAAAAATTGTTACGAGCCCGAGAGAGAACTGAGCATTCACATAAAATGTGTTTGATGTTTTATACGCAGAGAGGGAAGGCAGTTCGTCAGTGATTTCGTTTTCTGAACCGTCGGCCCCTTCCTTTGCTAGCCTATCTGCCGATTCATTTCCCTCGATTCCGCAATGGGCTGGAACCCAGCATAATATTACATTATTCTGAACGTATAGTGCCTTCAACACATTACTGCTATCATGGCTGCCTTGCTGTCTGGGTAGATCGAGATATCCCTGGAGGATATCTTCTCCAGACTAGATGTTTCTGCAGCCTTTGAATTGCCAATATTTCTGTCACAATACATTGACGAACATTTAATTGCCCTATTCTATTTGAGTAAAAGATATTTTGTACCCACCCTGTTTTTAAGTATTTTATTCAAAAAACAATTAACATATTATTATTTTTAATTTACAGAATTTTTAGTGTAAAATGTACACGTTGCTGTAACCGAATCCTGCCTCATGATATGGTAATGCGTCCACAACATTACATATTTCATTTATCATGTTTTGTTTGTTGCGTTTGTTGTCAGCCATTACAAAAGGGTGAACAATTTTTAATGCGTGGTGGTCAATTATTTTGTCGACATGATTTTGAAAAAGAATTATATTTATCTCAACACTGTGATGATGATCTGATGTTAGATGATCCGGTTAGACCTCGTGATGGTAGACGTGGACCAAAACGACCACGGACAATATTAACATCGGCACAACGGCGTCAATTTAAAGCATCATTTGAATTGTCACCGAAACCATGTCGTAAAGTACGTGAAGCATTAGCAAAAGATACCGGTCTATCTGTACGAGTCGTACAAGTATGGTTTCAAAATCAACGTGCCAAAATGAAAAAGATACAACGTAAAGCAAAACAAGATGGTGATAAAATATCAGATAAAGATAAAGATGAAAAAAGTATTAAACAAGAATCACCGAATAGTGAACATGGTGGCTATTTAGGTTTAGACAGTTCATTCAGTTCAAGTCAACCATTAAATCCAAATCTGCCATATTCACCAGATGGTTAGTATACATAGAGATATTTCAAACTAAGCGAGCGAGCAAGAGTAAAACATGTTCTCGGCGAACAACCCATGCTTTTTCTTGCTCTCACTCACTGCCGATATGTGTGCCCATAGTGGAAACATCAACGAATACTTAGCACAAAGCACATTTGATACATAGCACATAAGATTTAGAGACGCTTTACCTGTGTTTTATTGGAAATTCTATCGGACGCTATTTTACATTCTCAAAGAAACGAGCTTTTTAAATCAATGTTCTTATAACATTTAATTTCGGATGTTGGCACTACTGATATTATTTGATGGAACAAAAGAACAAAAGAAATCAAAGTTTTGATTTGCGCCATCTACCATCTGGTAGATAGTACTTATTACATGTCTACTATCCATCACTAATTTATCGCCCGATATTATCCGCCTATAAAATGTATGGTAAGCGCGGATACTATTCTCAAAAAAACACAGCTTTCATATCATAATACATAGTCGCAAAGTAGTTTCCAAGATCTGTATGTGTCAAATGTGATGCTTGAATCGCAAATGCATGGTCGCTCGCTTGGTTTGGACGCACTTTAATAACTAACAAAATAAATGTCAGTTTTTTTTTTCATTACTAATAGATATTTCTCAAATTTCAGATTATCCAGGAAATTCAAATGATAGTTTTTGCAGTTCAGATATCTCACTAGATGGCAGTAATTTCGATCATTTAGATGAAGCCACCTCAGACACAATGTCATTACAAAATTTAGATTTACAATCATCTCATGGCGGTCGAAATAATTCACACGATGCTTTAAATAATCTTAATTCAGGTGTAATAAATCCAATTGATAAATTATATTTAATGCAGAATTCATATTTCAATTCGGAACCATGAAATTAGTTTTTAAATAATAGTAAATTAAAACAAAAAAGCAAAAGGTATATATACAGGGTGATCCAACTTCGCAAATGTTATGTATTTCGTTAATTATGAAAAATAATATTAATTAAATGGCCGCCTATGGCCATCTTCTGCAACAGCTGATCCTTTCGAGGTAATTTTCGATGACTTTTTCGTAAATTTTGGCCGGTATCTGGGCAATAACTTGCCGGATGTTGTTTTTTAGGTGCTCCAATGTTTCGGGTTTGTTGGCGTCGACAAGACTTTTAATGTAACACCATAAAAAGAAATCCAACGGCCTTAAGTTGCATGATCTTGGCGGCCAGCTGACGCCACCAAAATGTGAAATAATGCGTCCGCTGTGTGGCTAGATGCGTCGTCTTGTTGGAACCATATGTCTTCTAGATTAATATCTTCGATTACATGCCAGAAATAATCGGTTATCATACGCCTATATCGCTCACCATTAACTGTTGCAGCCTGACCCTGATTGTTTTTTAAAAGAAAGTAAGGTCCAATGACACCGCCTCTGTCCACAATACGCACCAAACAGTCACATTTTGACCATGTAATTGGTATTTCGTGAATCTCATAAGGATTTTCATTTCCTCTTATGCGACAATTTTGGTTATTAACACACCCAGAGAGGTGGAAATGTGCCTCATCAGAGAAGAGAATTTTCTCTGAAAAATCAGCATTAACTTCCTGCTACTGCAATCGAACAATTTTAATACGTTGAGCGGTGGTTAAGCTATCCATTTCGTAAATGTGTTACTGCAAACTGACATTGAACAGCTGCTTGATTTACAGTGCTGCCAATATTGGAAACTCAAATTGGATCACCCTATATGAAATAAGTTTTAAGGGGCCATATATGTCAAAAGAAAAATAAAAATGAATTTGATTTTTATATTTTTGCACTTCCTGAAATCTCAAAGTTTTGTTATAGAACATTAGAAATCGGCGATCATCAAGAACGACCGGTCGCTGTAACTGACTTGAATCATCGGTTTTGTTATTTAACTTTATACGAAGTTTGAGTAATTAAAAAAGTATGCCTAGTTCCTATCTCTGCCGTGACGACGTTCGACTGATAATTTTCAAGCAATTTTCTATCCACTGCTAACAGAGATAGAGCTACATATTGTACGCATGAGTGAAAGAGAAATATGATGTAAACAAACAAGCACATGCTGAAAATTATTTATCAATGCACAACAAAAAAAAAAGAAGAGTTTCTGACGTCTGACATGTGCTCAGCTACGTAAATTTTGTCTAATTTTTTTTTTTACTACTTTATTCTGATTGGTGTAATTGTTTGTTTGATAGCTTGGATTACTTTATAATTACTTATACTTCGCTTTAGATGAACCGTTTGAGCTGAATATTGTCCAATGTCCAAAACACATCAAAAATAATTCTCTGTTTCACTGTTTTTTTTTAAAGCTTTTAATACTTAAAAATTACGCTTATTTCCATCAAATTCGAAATTAAATCTTTTTTGTCGTCAACCTTGGTAGATGTAGCCCCTTAAATTAAAATTTATTTAAATAGGAGCATTTGAAATTTGAAATGAATCAACGAATACACGTGCAGTAGTCCGAATGTTTTATTTGTCATGTTCTACTCCGCGGAACAGAACAAATCGCAAAACAAATCAACCAACAAGAATTTGTTTTAATTGAACTACTTATAAATCATGGAAGAATATTCATATCGTAGCTGGTATAGCTGCTTTAAGCCCGCCTCACACTTGAGCTAAGCTATGCGATCGTGCCTCGCTGTAGTTACATAGCTTAGCTGGGCTCGCTAACCCCATTGCACACTTAAACTAAGCTACGCGGCGATATTTTTGGTAAATTCATGCCATCAGTTCTATTTGAGCCATCCGAGAGACCATTTCCACTTAACACTTACACATTTGTATCAACAAGATACTACCACAAAATAAAGAAAATATACTTGTACTACACTTTTGCAAGCATTGATTCTACACTACATAATACCGAAAGTACGTATAAATTATAGTCAGCGACGCCAGCGAAGCTCGTTTGCGTAGTTTAAGTCTGAACTACGTGAAAGAGCTTAGTTCGTGTCGCTTATGACCGGGCGACATAGTTTCAAAGCTTCGCTGAAGTGTGCGATGACCAATGCAAATGCTGAATTTTTTTACTTTCAGCGAGAAACTTAACTTACGTAGTTTAGCTCGCTTAGCTCAAGTGTGTGACGGGCATTATGCATGAATAATAATACTAGCAGTTTTCCATTTGCATTACACTTTTAAGTACTTTGAATATTAAGGACAACAACCGGTAAATTAAATAGAACATATTTACAAGTAAAGGGTAGTAGAATGACGTATCTACAACGGATTCCACAGTTCTGGTTTTCAGACTGTATTAAAAATAGTCCGTCATGAATCCGTCGCGATCTGTGTAGTCTAGTAGCAAACGGATATTTTTCAAATTTTATTGCGTCGTGGATCCGTCATTCTGCTTGAACCTATAACATTTCAAATAACTAAACTCACATATAAAATTACGCTTTTGGTTTGAATATGTACTAAACTTCTATGTCGTCATTTTGACGTCACATTATTCCGTTTTTATTTTAAACTCGATTGTTTCGTAAAATTTCTATAATTTAGTAAAACAAAATCAATTAAAATGAATTCAATTAAAACAAAAAAACTCGTATTATTTAGATATTAATTTATATAATTAGTAAAAAGAAAAAAAAAATAGTGCCATGCAAGAATAACTTACAAAATGTTATTGTATTTTTCATCCGAATATTTCTGTTGAAAATTGCGAAACGCAAAAGGATATATCCGAATTCGGTATAATAATTTAACGTTATTCGAATTCGAATCGACACATAACTTAATTGTTTAAAGAAAAAACAAAATGAAGGATATCTCTTTTGTGGAACGATTAAAGATTACGATTAGGCAAACTGCATCCAATTTACTTGCATTTTGGATTAAAAAAAAGTTTGTCCATATCGAACAAGATTTATCCTTAAATAATCAAAAAAAAGACGAATTTATTAGATTTATATAAAAAAAAAAGAAAACAAAAATTATAAAAATTTTAGTGTACAAAATTTTTAAAATATTTAAATATAAATTTTACAGAACTGCGGTAACACTGAAAATTTTTAGAATATTGTAATACTGAAATTGAATTCAGAACTGTCCGTGATTCCCTTATGGATATATATATATTTCTTTTGGATTCTATTTATAATAAAATAATTAAGTAATATCTTTATAGACTCTTTTCACATTGGAACAACTTCTAACGCTTTACGAGTCCAGCAGTAACGTTTAATAAATATCTCTGGCAAAAGTAGCGCCTAAAAGTTGTGATAAGTAACAGTATCATTTAACTAGTTTTACAACATGCAGGTGGTTCAGGTATCTTTGGCGTTATGGCATTTAAGTTAAGAAACTAAAGCCTCAATATCTAGTTCGATTGACGTGGTTGCTGCAATTCTCAGGCAGTTCTCAAGGTGTTCATCCAACATGCTGGTTCTAATTTTACACTGAAGTATGTTTCATTCGTCCCTTAAGCCACCAGGTGACAAACAACAGAACAGTGTAGCTGAGCGAGCAACGCAAACAGAAAGAGAATTTACTACATAACGAAAGAGATTTCTGTTCTGGTCCTGTTTCTCTGTTGTTTGTCACTTGGCAGATTTAGCACGAGAGCGCACACAAATCACTCCTCAGAAAAATGGACATGCTTCAGTAGCTTTAAATATTTTCGGGCCGCATTGATGCTTGTCCGTTTAGGCCGCGGATTGGACAGCCTTGATGTAAAGGAAGTAATTCATGTTTATAATTTTCTTCTTCTTATCAGTGTTACCAACGCATGTAAAATTCAATATTCAAAGAAACATTCAAAATGTCCACAAAGAAAAATCAATTCGATAATAAAATTCATTAAATATTAAGGAAATTAATTATTAATTAAAAGAAAGAATACATATATGAAATTGTGTATGTATGTATTTTTTTGTAATTGTGATTGAAAAAAAAAAAAACAAGAAACTAGTCTTTTAAATTTAATATTTATATAAATTATTGTAAATTAATACAAATTTAAGTAGGTTGAAAATAATGAAATTTTTAATTAAGCCGAAAATTTTAAGATTTTGTAAATAATATTGTATAATTTTTATAAATCATAATTTTCGTGTTGTTTTTTTGTATAAAAATTGTGAGTTGGACAAAAAAAAAAAAAAAGAAAAGAGAAGAAAAAACTAATCTAAAAGCAATTTTTTTATTATTTGTAAATATATTTAAATTATTTTGATTTTATTAAATGTATTACTATTTAAAAACAAAAAACAAAAAAGAAAGAAAATATCAACAAAAAAATAAAGTCTTGTTTTAATTTCATTATGAATGACTCATTAAACGGTTCACACAGCATGCGGCGAGAATTAATCCGAGCCAACAAATCCGTTAAACAAGCGAGCTGGCACATCGCCCATTTTCGTCCAAAAATTCGGCCGACTCCATCGTCAATTGTCCAAAAATCTAACCGACATATTAGTCAGTTGTCCAAAAATCGAGCCGCCTCCATCATCAATTGTCCAACAATCGGGCTGACATGTTGACATTTGTTTCAAAAATTGGGTCCATAATGCTAATCGGGCCGACTCATCCGTTAATTGTCCGACAATCGACCCGGTTCGTCCTCAATTGTTCAAAAATCTAACCGACATATTAGTCAGTTATCCAACAATCGAGCCGGCTCATCATCAATTGTCTAACAATCGGGCTTACCCGTGTCAAACTCAAAGGCTAACTTGGGCCAAACAAACAAGGTTTAACTTTAGGTGGGGCGCAAAAAAATCAATGTTCATAGAAACGTAGATTTATTTCGAATAATAAATAATAAACATATATAAAAGAACAAGAAAAATTTAATGTTTACGTCCTGACACTTGGCATCACTTCTATGCTACTATCTTTCCTATTTCGGGAGAAATTTTGTTTGCAGCGATTACTTTCAAAACTGACTCAAGGTGAGCGTCATTAATACTGTTTCTAACAGGAGACTTATTTCCTTTCATAACTGAAAATAACTGCTCGATAAGTACTTCTAAACCTTGATTTTCAGTTTTTAGAAACTGACATACTTCTATCAAATCCCAGAATTGTCTTAGAATCTTGGAGCATGAGATAACAATCGTACCTCGGTACAGTAGGACAAACCTGAATATGCACTATCTAACTCACTTAAGAAAGCAGTGTAAGCAGTGCAATTGTCGCTGATTTTAGCCTCGAATTCTATCTATCTTATTTTTATTCTGCGTCGGTTTATTATTTTATTATATATTATTGTGTGTCGGTCCACAAAAATGTTTGTTGCGGGCCGCGAGTTTGACACCCTTGCTATATACGATATATCCATTGTCTAAAAATTTGGCCGACTCATCCGTTAATTGCCCAAACTCTAACCGACATGTTAGTCAGTTATCTATGGGGATTATTTTGTCGTCGTGGTGATGAGAAGTAATTTATAGGAATTCGATGTTGTCTTATATAAATTCCAATTTTCGTTAGAACCTCGACAATTCTTTCATCTACCTATTTTATAAAATAGAGTTTTTCTCTGAAAATCATTTGTAAATAATTGTATGTATACTTTTAGGCGAATGCCTCTACAACAGTAGTTCCCAAACTTTTTTTTTTTTTACCGGTAACCACTATGATATTTTTGTTTTTAGCAGGGACCAAAAGGTTTTAAGAATAATAAACTGTACTAATATTTTAATATACTTTATTTGAAACTTCAACATATTCGTTTAATTTAAGTAAGATGCACAAATAATCAAAAAATAACAAACAACAAAAATTAGATGTGAAAAATCCTCAATGTGATCTTTGTGCTTGCATCTCCTTTACTAGCTATGGAATCCTGGAACTGATATTATTGCTCAAAGCTATACGCATGTCAGCACTTGTCTTCAATCGATTGTTACAAGCAAAGCATAAAAACCTTGTTCGCATAAATAAGTCGTGGAGAAGAGCGTCAGATAGCGCAAAGCAATATCGCGAGTTTTAATATATGAAACTGCCTTTTTTGCACCAAAGCTCCTCAAGTGAGACAGATTCAAACATTTCCTTGCAGTTTCTATCATTTTGTAATTCAATCAGCTCTTCTTGGACTTCATCAGCAACTTCCCCAATGCCAAAAGGATTACGAATCAGCTATTAGATACCTTTCGATTCGGTTTCATCATATTCCGGGAAGTATCGATTGAATTCATCGACCAGTACTTTCGATACTTACACCCCCATATCGTCTCCAAATTATGCAGTTGTAAGCTTAAGGATGATTCGCTGTTTTATCGCAGAATTTTGTTTAGCGATGAGACCCATTTCTAACTAAATGTACACGTCAATAGGCAAAAATGCCGTGTTTGGGCTAATGAACAAGCCGAAGAGTATCAAGAACTACCGTTACACCCAGAGAAATGCACAGATTGGTATTATTTATGGGCTGGTCCAATCATCGGTACATATTTGTTCAAAAATCGGAATTGTCGTCAATGCCGCCCGTTATCGTGCCATGATAACGGACTATTTACTACCTGAAATTGAAGCCCGTGATTTACAGGATATTTGGTACTAACAAGACGGCGCTACTTGTCACACAGCCCGTTAAACCATGGCTTTTTTGCGAGAACAATCCGGTGAACAGTTAATTTCGTGCTTCGGATCGGTGAATTGGTCACTTAGACCGTGTGATATCACGCATCTAGACTTCTTCCTTTGGGGCTATGTAAAGTCCAAAGTCTATATAGATAAGTCGGGTACGATTGAGGAATTGGAAGCCAACATTACTCGTATGTTATTCGCCAAATACCACTCGAAATGCTCCGACGCGTCATCGAAAATTGAAACTTCAGAATGGACCATGGCCATTTAATTGATATTATTTCATTAAATTCGTATGTTTTATTCTTATTTTAAAGTTCGGCAACTGAAGTTGGATCTCTATGTATATATATAGGGTGTCCCAAATAAAAGTGCAAGATTTGATTTGCGTAACTGAAGTTTGTGTATATCTCGGGTATTCTGCATCTTATAAAGACGACCCATATCTCATTCGACGATCAATTTAATAAGGAATTAAATACCATTCACCGTTTTCAAAAATATTCCATTTTAGGACAGGAAACACAAGAATTATCTTGTATGAAGGTAGGTATACGTATATGTCAGGTATTCTGGGTCCTACAGGTATGAATTATATCTAATTCGATAGGGAATTTAATAATTAATTAAATAAAGAATACTCCGAAAGAAACGCACAATTTGAATTTTGTGGAATTCTCTTTTTGACAACAATAGGCGCTCGAAACTTGACAAACTGTCAATAATAATGTCGTTCCTTCTTGCAAAGTTCCATGACTATTAATAGCAACAATGGTAGATGACATATGTGAAGATTTCAGTACTGTAAACTTAATGCAACGAAAATAGGAGGACATTTAAATCTGGTGCTATTATGGAGACACTTTTTAGTTAGTAAGTATTCTCCTCTGGCTGACATTTTTTCTCGTATATTAGTCAAATTCTTGACACTTTTGGAATCGTCAACAATGACTAAAGAAAAAGTCCACTTAAGGCATTCGTATACTTACTCTAGGAGTGCCAAAAAGGAAGTCCATTTCGGGTATTCCAATAGAATAGAGTTCAAAATTCAATTCATATTCCTTTAATGACTTAAATATTTAAATTAGATATTATTTTCATTTAAAATATATATTATGGAAGGTGTTCCACCACATTTTCTGTTTCATCTTTTTATCTTGTACTAACGACAGCCTCCTTTCGTGCGGCATCTTGTAATAGTTGAGTATCGACTTCATCGCCTGGCAGCTGAACGTATCGAACAACTGAACCGCGTATAAAACAATTCTTAACAGAAAGCATATGTGGATATTTTTCTGGATCCGTAACACTAATATCAGTTAATTTTATATTAAGATATTGATCGACAGAATGTAATGTTCCGCAAATACTGAAAAAAAAAATTGAGGGAAATATAATTTTTTTAGGGTTATGTCGTTTTTGTTTTTATTTCTTTTACCTTAAATCATTTTTCAATTCTACCACAACATCTTTACCAACTAATGATTTGAAGAATGAATAAAATAACTGAAAAGAAAAATAAAAATATTAATTTAAAAATATTTTCGAAATTTTATTTTCATACCATTTTTTTTATTCCGGCAAAATAATAAGAAATGTCAAAATTTAAACATAATTTGTATATAAATATTGAAGTTGGTTACAGTTGATGAATGAATATTGGTTGAAGTCTTTGATTTAATTTTGAGATATTTTTGAATATGAAAACATTTGTAATGTTTATTCAAAAAAAAAAATATTTAAAATTCAAATTAATAAAGCTCGTCACACGCTAGTTCGTAAACTTGCGAAGTTATTTGATTATTTTTGACAATTTGTTGAGAACCAATCAAAATGCAAATTTGCGAAGCTTATGTCAAAAATAAACATGCCCTGGAGCTGATTATCTTCGCAAACTTGCGAAAATAAATTTTTCATTTTTGACAAATCCAATTTTGAATTTATTTTAACGAGTTTTCTTTTGGAAGTGACTACCAAAAATTATGAAATTGTATAAAATGTCAAAAGAAAGGGAATTAGTAGAATTTTTAATTCAAAATCCATTTTATTTTCAAAATAACTGACTACCTAATGTCATTCCTGCGAAAATGAAAAATTATATTTGCGAAACGTTGTCACGGGTGCAGATTATTTTAAGTTTTCTCTAGCCAATCAGAATGACCTGTCAAATTTGCCAAAAATCTTCGCAAAAATAATCAAAGGCGTGACATGACCTAATAATTTATTTAATAAAATTGGTAAGTTTCATGCTCATACCAAATACTCAATAGAGGGATGTCAAACTTATTAGAATCGCGGCCATTTTTCATTAAAGACCAACTAAAGTGGGCCACTCTTTACTTCAACTGGAACGAGATTTTCGGAATGAAAAATAAAAAATAAATGACAGCATAAATAATTAAAAAAGAAAAACAATTTATTCAATGTTTATATAATAATAATTTTATGATTTTCTGTCAAGATTTGCTTTCAACTTCAACTTCTCATTACTTCTATATAAATTTTTGGAATCATTGCAACGCAGCAAAGCATGCCTTTTAATTAATTTAATTAATAGGATTTGTATTAGTACTATAAGTACTATACGTACTATTATTGTATCCTTTTTGGTACTATTAAAAAGCATAGAATATAGTTCTCTACTTGGATTCCTGGATTAGCGTAGATCTGCATACGCGCCGTGTTATACCATGCCACGCCATTAAGAGGATTTGTTAAAAATACTTGTGTTTACAGAATTTCTTGTGTATACATTTTTGGTATCACTGCGAGTCTGTGAAGACATTTTTCTCATCTTTAGTGCCGGATTACACGCAGTACAAATCTACCGTCAAGTTTTGGATAGAAATCTACCAAACCGATTAGACGAGTTATATTTATACCACAGTCTTTTATACAAGCTACACAAGGAGTCTATTAGTGTATGTGTGGAGCACAGCATCACTCGAATTTAAACCGTCAAACTGTTCGGATCTACTATTTTACTATTTACTATGTACTTTTAGATTATGATTACCTGTTGACGGTCAGTAAGCGAATGGCGCGGCTGAATTTTCATTTTTTTCGAAACCGACACAAACAGTGACTCTTGTTTGTGTGCGTAAAAAACTCCGTTGCGCCAACATTTCGAGAGGTAGATCTTCTGCATCACCTCCAACCTACCGATTACTATGCCTGCGGTAGAATTCTAATCCCGCACATAAACAAAAACTGTAGGGCTTTATTTTGCGAAGATTTTTCGTAAATTTGACAGCTTATTCTGATTGGTCAGGGAAAACTTAAAATAATCTGCACTCGTGACGTTTCGCAAATATATTTTTTCATTTTGACAGAAATGACATTAGCCAGTTAGGGATTTTGAATGTAAAAATTCTACTAATTCCCTTTTTCCTGACATTTTATACAAATTAATAGTTTTTGGTAATCAATTCTAAAAGAAAAACCTGTTAAAATAAATTCAAAATTGAATTTGTCCGAAAATGAAAAATTCATCTTCGCAATGTTGCGAAAATAAGCAGCTCATGTTTATTTTTGACATAAGCTTCGCAAATCTGCAAAATCTTTTAACCATTTCGATTGGTTCTCAACGAATTGTCAAAAATAATCAAATAATTTCGCAAGTTTGCGTGACAAGTAAAGCTTAGTACACTGTTGAAACTGAATCGAATTTTCCATACAAATTTAATACGACGCTGAAATTTAGCCGCTGAACTTTTGCTAGGTAGTACACGCTGTTTGGTGTTAAAAGCATGTGAAAAGTTGCTTTTACATCAGATGGCATGGTTGTGTGATGTCTCCAATGTAGTCTCCACTTATTTTACCAGCATTTTTATTGTTCGTTCGGTACATTTTAAACCTAGTAAAAAGTTGACAGATTGAATTTCCTTTAGTTTTTTTGGCGGAATTAATTTGAATGCTGTGTTTTGATTGGTTTTTTTGGACTACAAGATGGGAGTTTTATGAGGAATTTTTGGATGAAGAAATTGATGCTGTTCTTCAATTTGAGGTCATATTATTCACCCGGCTATAATACACAAAGAACAATTGAAATTGAGGATATAATTTCAAATAATAATAATAGAAAGGTGAAACGTTCACAGGGCAAACAAATTGTTTTTCAGTACTTGAAAAAAAAGAAATTAGCTTCCCTTGGCCAGCAGCAGAAAGTGGCTATATGGAAGCTGAACGAAAAGTCCAGTCTTGTCACTTCGATTTCTCTAAAAAAATTTTCTTTTCAGTTTTTGCTACGATTTAAATTTATCCTTTTTGGAGATCGCGTTAAAATTAAAATTTGCTTGAACAGCGTACTAGGCTTAAGAGAAAAAATGGAAATTAAACATGTCCACGCAATTAGTGTAAGCCTTACCCTGGAGGCAATCTCGACGTAGACTTGACGGACGCGACGGTTCCGACGTTGTAAAGTTGATTCGTGTTCAACTTTTACGTGACGGACGCGTTCAAATGTCATTTTAAAATTTTTGTGTGGGAATTATTTTGTGAAAATTCCATTTAAAAACGGTATTTTAGTTCTTTTTATTAATTTACACTACTTAAAAAACTATTTTAACTTATAACACAAAGATTATATCAAATAATAATAAAAATTACAAATTTCATCGACGGCATCGACGGCGTCGAGTTTGCCTACACAAAAATATTTATACCGTCACTAACGTTTTTGACAATTCACGCGTTCATTGCGTTCATCGAGATTGCCTCGCAGGGGAAATTGAAACACTTTTGGAATTCACTTGCATTTTATTGCTTATGATTGCGGCGAATTCATGTTTTTAACGCCACCATAAAAACATGAATTCGGAGGGGCAACATTGCAAATGGGCCAAAAGCTCATGCATTCTGGAACATCCGAATTGTAAAAAAATGTTTGCGTTTGATTGCTACAAAAATCAAGTTTTCTTAAACTTACAAAATTAAATTATTAAATAATAATTATAAATATTTATGTGCCTATATATTTCCTTTCCTGCGTAAACCAATAGCCGAAAGCCATTTCATACGTAGAACCTCATTTTTTGGAAACTTTAAAACCAAAAAAAAAAACATTTAAAACTGAAAATGCTGAATTTTCAAAAATTTCGACGAATCTTAAGAATTGCCCCCTTTTTAACCAAAAAATGACTGTCACTGGTAGATTTCGTTAAAATCAAAATAAAAAAAAAGTGGGATTTGACGTTGCGGCGTGGATTAAAAAAAAACGAATTTTTTACTAATTTATGAATTAACATAATTTCTATTTGATTACCAATAAGTAAATAAATACCATAAAAACTTTTTTTTATACGGTAAGAAGGAAAAATCGCCCATTTTAATAAAAAATATGTCAAACTTAGTTGTGAAAGAAAATTCCACGAATTTTTGAATGTTGTTTAATTTCTGGGTGTAATAATCCAGAAATTAAACACTTTATATAGGAAATTTATTAACTTTGATTATTTAATTCAAAAGAATTTGGTTTGGAATCTGAAACGCACTAAAAATTATAAATTAAAAAAATACAATTTTTTCCTCTCCAAAATTTGACAGTGCGGCTTGAAAATCGTTGCTTCAGACACAAATATCGTAAAAACGAGTTAATGCCTACGCTTGGTAAAATATAAGAAAAAAATAAATGAAAATTAAAAATGTCCACGCAATTAGTGTAAGCCATCTTAATCTAAATTTGCATTTACACCGGTATAAAAAAAATTGGCTGAATTGCTTACAATTGCTTATACCAAAAAAAAATTTAACGAAAGCGAATGAAAGAAGCCGATCTGTTCGTTTTGTTCGTTCAGTTCTTTGGTGTCCGTCGTCCGCAAAGCTTGTATTTAATTTAAAGTGATTGTGAATATTTTTTTTTAAAAGATAATATAAGACAAGTACTAGGATATCGATTGTACGCCATTTTAAGAAAAAAAAAAAAAAGAGAAATTAATTTCTTTCGTAAAAAGTCTTCCTGGAGAGTTTTAAATTAGGTGAGTAAAAATTAATTTTGATTTATTAAATTCGAAAAAGAAGAAAAATAGAAAAAAGTTTTAATGTGTTTAGTTAAAGTGAAGCGCGGGCGGGAATTTTTTTTTTTTTTTTAGTTTTTTTTCTTCATATTTTTAATGTGTCCTTAATTCATTAATATTAATAGTTTTTCTTGAGAAACGAAAGAAAAAAGTATTTCCAAAGAAATTTCCGGCCTTTGTACACCGCTTTTAGAGGGCGCGCGGGCGTTTGTGGGAGGTGGTACGCACTTGTTATGGAAGATTACAAAAGCGCCTTTAATTCTTTGAGCAAGAAATAGCAGCAAGAACTTGTAAATATTATTTTCTTTTCATCAAGTCCCCTTAAAATGGATTTTACATCTGAAAAGCAATATTTGAAAAAAAAAAAAATTAATTGAAATCGGCATTTTTTTCTTTCGCCGCCATTTTGTTAATGTTTGCGCAAAGAGAAGAGTGTAGTGTGGATGACCTCAAAACGAAAGAAAAAAGCGGTAGTTTTTTTCTTTTATTTTGTTTGAATTAAATTAATTATAAATTTTTTTAATAAAAATAATTTTCAATTTCCTTCAAAAATTTGAAAAATAAACAAAAAAAACAAAAAAAAGTATTGATTAAAAATTCACCGGCGTGCTTTTTTCTTTTCTTTCAAAATGGCGTCTCTTAATTCAAACATTTTTTTTTTTGATGACCTTTTTTTGCGAAATTTTCAATTCTTTTGTTTTCAAACAGGTTTTTTTTTTTTTTTTGCTTATCTTTTTACAAAAATCATGTTTTAGCAATTTCTTGAATTTCTCCGAAATAAATATTCTTAATTAAAAAAAAATGACGATGTTCCAAACTTTTTATATATTAGGCTGTTTGGAAAGTTGATGCGCCAATATTTTTGATGTAATTATTGCGACTTGAGAATTTAGGACCCAACAACAACCTTGCAACATTTGTTATTAATTTATTAATTGTTTTTAATTTGTATTTATTTTTATGTCATTATTAGTGCATGCTCGCTGTGCTACTCCCACTTTAAGGATTTATACTGACTATAGTCGCAAATATATGACAATAACTGCGTTGTTGTTGGGTCCGTGATATTACACCAGACCCAGACTTTATTTGATGGCAGATTAGACGCGGTAAAAATCTACCGTCAAGTTTTGGGTAGAAAACTATCAAACCGATTAGACGAGGAATGTTTATCCCACAGTCTTTTATAAAAACTACACAAGGATTGTATTAGTGTGTGTGTGTGTGAGCACATTATCAGTCGAACTTAAACCGTCAAACTGTTCGGATCTACTATTTTACTATTTACTATGTACTTTTAGATTATGTTGATCTGTTGACGGTCAGTAAGCGAATGGCGCGCTTGAATTTTCAATTTTGTTCGAAACCGACACAAACAGTATCTCTTGTTTGTGCGTGTGTAAAAAACTTCGTTGGGCCAGTATTTCGGAAGGTAGATCTTCTGCCTCACCTACCTCCTACCTACCTATGTCTGCGGTAGAATTCTACCCAAAAAAAAACACCGTGTGTAATCCGGCACTTGGTGTCAGATTAAATGCGACTTAGACGAGGTTTATTTATACCATAAGGGGCCCATAGATGACAAACATTGTTGTCAACCTGGTTGTCGGGTTTTGCTACAACCGACGAAACGAAATGTTTGCAACCAAGTTGTCAACATCACTTCTGAGGTATTCTCATCGGCTGTGGGTGTCTATTTTTGATAGTAAGTTCACAGCGCACAAATCAATTTAAAACTGATGTTGACAACAATGTTGTGTCAACTTCTCTACAGACGATACAATATGATCGCCAACGTTAGACTGTTTTCGAAGTTTTTACAAAACATCCAACATTGTTGACAACGCTGAGATACAAAACATGCCCACAGGCGTGTAATATCGACACCAACACTGCAAGTTGACAACAATGTTTATCGTTTATAGGCCCTTTAGTTTTTTATTCAAGCTATAGAAGAAGGAAGTGTATTAGGGTATATGAGCACCGACAAAGGGACAAGCAATGACTCTTGTTTGTGTGTGCGTAAAAAAATCTTCGATGCGTCAGCTTTTCGAGTGGTAGATCTTTTGCATCACCTCTAACCCACCTTTACCTATGTTTGCGGTAAAATTCTGCCTCAAAAAAAAGGCCACGTCTAATCCAACGCTTGGGATTGAGAAAAATTTTTGTGATACATATCGACTCGAGTCGGATTGAAGTCGATCTAGGTTTACATGGATGATTTTTTTTTTTTTTTTTGGGTTGAAATCGACTTCAGGTACATCATGTAAATGACATAAATGTATTTAACTACACTGTTTTGTTGTTACACAATCTTTCTCTTATTCGTGCAGAATTCCTCAGCGCAAGAAAAAAGAAAAGAATAAGAACTGCTCCAAAGATGGGTTGTTGTCCACAAAGAGTTGTCAAGTTAAGAGAATTTTGTAAAGACACTTGAATAATTGAAGGTGCAATGTCTGATGGAGGTAGCACCACATCTCAGTCAAGTTTCAACAATTTTTGTCAGGTAGTCAAAAAGGAGGTATTCGGAATCTTTGGAAAACATCTTATATTGGCTAACTCGGAACGGTTTTTGGATATGTTAAGCTAGGTTTTTGATCAATTTTCCTGATTTATTTCAATCAGTTTTAGTTTCATATCTCCTCCGGTGTTAACAATAGTCTGCCGGTCCAAAACATAATGACATATCCACGCTGGATTCACGACGTATTCAAGTTTTATAAATGTGTACATTTTAAATTAGACTACACCACACAGAGCGTGACGGATCCATGGCGAGGACACTAGTTTTAATACAATCTGAAAATTGGGGGAATCCCTTATTCTGTCTTCCGCATAATTGTGCGTCTTTTTTAATAGACTTGTTGTGCAATTCATCCAAAGCAGTTAGTAGTTTTGAATCCGATTCGACTTGCATCTAAATTCTTTTTCGTTAAAGATTTGATTTGAATTTTCTCAAATGAACTCTAAAACGACAATTCCT
This sequence comes from Xylophagus ater, assembly GCA_963422695.1. Classification (NCBI taxonomy): domain Eukaryota; kingdom Metazoa; phylum Arthropoda; class Insecta; order Diptera; family Xylophagidae; genus Xylophagus; species Xylophagus ater. Next base: position 50,639,662 of record OY730481.1, read on the forward strand.
ATGTTCTCCTCTGACTGCCATACAACTTTTAAATATTCTGAATCAAGTAGATTAGAGTTTGTTCGATAATGCTTAACGGCGGTGACGACTGTGTTCCGACATAAGTCCACGTGGTGTTTATCGTAACAATTAGGTTTGGTGATATATTTCTCTTTAAGGTAAAACGTGAAAGGATTGTGCTAATTATATACCAACTGGCTTAATTAGTTTACAATTAAAATTTCCGACTAGTTAAGTAATTACTCGGGCGGTAGTTAGTGATGAAATTTCCGATTTTATAAAGCAACGCTAGACAGAGTTTCCAACGTGTATTATTCATTTTGGTCACAACTACATAGTCTGCAAAGCATGTCACCTAATTAATAGTACATCAGTCCCTTAATTTTTATGCCGTGTGGGGATTGTTTTTGTTACTATATGGCACATAGCACCTTCCTGTTTAAACCACATCTCGACAGGATTAATATAATCTATATTTTCGAAGAAATATTCATTCAGGGTCCGGTAACGGTCTGATTGATCATAACACGAGCTACCGCCTCATTTTAAAAGAAATAAGGGCCAACGATGCGCCACCAGCATGTAAACGTAAACTTCATTTTTCTGGATGCAATTGGAACTCTTAGAGTCTTCTAGGTTGGTCTCACTCCAAAAGCGACAATTTTGCTTATTAATGGAGCCAAAAATGAGCCTTGACATTGAACACAATTTTGTGATAAAATAAGGGGACAGATTTTCAAAGAAAATTTGGATAATCCTTGATTGCTCCTCAACCGTGAGTTTATTCATGATGAAATGGTAAACCAAACTGAGCATAAATTATCTATCAGCTGTCAAATTGGTGACCGCTGGAAAAAGTCTGGCCAATTCGAAAAACAAACCAAGCGAAGAAAAGTTTATCGCCCTTCGATTTAGATTGAAGCTTGGGGCCCCTTATTCAAAATTTACACTTCAATAATGAAAATTCGACCATTTTAATAAAAAAAAAAATGTATCAGACTTGCCCCTGCTCGAGGAAATTCCGTAAAGTTTTCAATGTGTTGTCTGCTCTTGCATCCAGGAATTGTTTTCAGTCGGACCGAAAAAAATCTTGTGGAGACTCGTAAAAATTGGACATATTTTCAGTCGGACAGAAAATAAGTTCAATGGGGAGTCCCCATGGGATTAATTTTAATTATTTTTAATTCAAAAGAATCCTGAAAAAGGCGGGAGGGGGGGGGGTTAAATTGATTTTAATAATTTATATTAATTTGTGTTTTAATAATTTTAAATATTTATTTTTTTTCTCTTAATTTTAGAGAGTTGGTGTGAACACATAAATACAACAACAACAAACAAACAACAATAATGGCATTCCGTAGCGGTAATCGTCGAAACTTTGGCGGCGGTGGTGGTGGTGGTGGATATGGTGGTGGATCGATGGGTCGTAATATGAATCCATGGGATCAAAATCAATCTGGTGGAAATTATGGTAATATGCGACAAGGTGGCGGTGGTGGAGGACAAGGGATGAGTGCTGAAGCTTTAACGCTTGCCAATAATTTGTTAAATAATTTATTACGCAATCAAAATCCACCTTCACTATTGGACTTACCACGTGGCGGAAATGGTTCGATGAATGGAAATCGTGGAAATCGTCAGGTATGTACATATTAAACTCTCTCTCAAGCTATGTTGGTGGGTTGGGAGAAGAAGAAGAAGAAGAAAACAGTTTTTTTCTCTCTTCCTCTCCCACACTCTCTCTTTCTCTTTCGCATAAATAAGGACAAATAGTAGACAAACATTTTATTCTCTCAACTACTTGAATTTTTTGCAATCATAAATATTGATTTTAATTTTTTTTTTTTTTTTTTTTTTTTTTTTTTTTTTTTTTTTTTTAAATAAAAATATTGGGTCAAAATTCGTGGCGTTTTTTCATCAACATTCAACACAAAAACTGAACTAAATGATTTTCAATAGTCTCTTTTTGGAGTCATTATTACACCATTAAAGAAATTCTCCAGAGACCGAAACAAATGGTAGTCGGACGGAGTAAGATCTGGACTATACGCTGGATACATCAAAACTTCCCAACCAAGCTCTCTGAATTTTTGCGTAGTCATTAAAGATGTGTGTGGTGTCTGGCATTGTCGTGATGGAAGACGACGCATTTCCCACTAATTCAATGTGGTCGTTTTGCCTCAATTGCGTGCTTTAATCGCATTAGTTGTGTTGACAGGAGCGAGTGGTGAAATCAATCGTCTGTGGCCATGTTGGAGCAGTTCATGATGCACGATTCTCTTCCAATCACACAAAACGTAAAGCATTATTTTAGGTGTCGTTAGTCCTGGCTTTGTCACCATTTTTACAGTTCTATTCTTCTTGGACCATGATCTCTTTTGCATATTTTTGTCGTATGTAACCCACTTTTCATCTCCTGTTATCAATCTTTACAAAAATGGCTTGAGTTCGTTTCGTCTCAGCAGTGACGATTCGCAGATGGAAATTTGATCCATTAAATTTTTTACTATTAATTCATGTGGAATCCAAATATTGAACTTCTTTTTGTATCCAGTCTTACGTAAATGGTTCAAAACTGTTTTTTTTTGATCAATTTTTAGTTCCTCAGCAATGACATAATATGAAATATGCCGGTTTTCTTAAATTTTTGGAGAATTTCATCAACTTTTACAATGATTTGTGTATCAGAGCCCGGCGTATCTTTAACATGGAAATTTCCAGAGCGGAAAAGAGCAAACCATTTATGTGCTGTCGATTTTTATAGACATTCATCTTCACCAATAAACTACGAATTTTTTTCACAAACCTGCGAAGCTTGATCGACTTGGCCGAAATTGTTGTTGCGAATTTTTTCAGATTTTTGGTTCATTTTTAAAACTCAATTACCGCAGTTACTTTTGACTGACCTTTCAAGCACGCTATAATATAGGTTGATAGTGTTTTAGAACTACTGAAGTTATGCGACTCGAACGCCATCTATTGGAAACGCCACGAACTTTACCCTTGACTCAATATATTTTGTTGTATTTTTATAATTTTTTTTTTTTTTTTATTTTTTTATTTTTTTTCTTTCCAATTAATTAATAAAAAAAAAACTTTCTTTTCTTATACTGCCCTCAACCCTCATAAATTCCACACCGCCCTATTTTTTCATATTTTATATTATAAAAGTCAAATTTTCTTATTAAAAAATTAAATTCAGCAAATTTTAATGCCGTAATGTGTAATGCAGTTTTGTGTCCTTTTTATATCTTTTAAGAAAAAAAAAAAGGAAGGAATATTTTTTCTGCATTACAAATTCAAAAAAAGAAATGGTTCGTGTTGCATTTTTTATTATAACACGTTTACATTGGAGCACGATTTTTCAATAAATCAAAAATTATTTTGCGCCTTTGTGAACTTTATTCAATTGGGTTAGGAGAAATGCACAAAAGCCACCTGTTTTTGTTTTTGTTGTTAAAAAAAAAAAAAATACATATCAGATTGTCCACAAAATTCGTTCGATTTTTGACATAATTGAAGAAAAAAGTCTCCCTTCTTCTCTATTCAAGGAGGTAAATTTCCTAAGAAACCGATAAGTCTTTGCCAGGTCTTTCTTTTTCTTTTGAACATCATTGGAATTCTCGACGTGTTCAACAAATCTGTTTTGAGCAGATAAATTCGATAATGCAAGCTTCAATTAAAACATCCCACCCGAATTGCGCTGCAGCTTAGTGATCACGTCCTCTAGCTGTCAAATATATGCATACAATTTAGCATGTTGTCGTCATGAAGAAGAAAAACAACACATTTTAAATAAATTTAGTTTTTTCTCTTCAAGAGTCATTGCTTCCAGTCAATCAATTTGACTGCTGGATGGCTCTATCCCAGCTCATCAGATATACATAATTATTTCTTTTGTGGTGTTGTATATTATCCACGCAGTTGGAAGCGGTGCTGGTTTCATCCACCTTGTTCTCCACAAATTTTTAGGTATAACAACATCGCATATATTTTGTGTCTCTTGAGTATGAAACTCAGCAGTAAAGTTTGCTTACATCAGTGTAATTGCTTATTCACAGCTCTGGTGGTTTCGTTTTATGTGAAGCGTCTCTGCTATTTATGTACTCTAAATGGACTGGATTTGGTGATATATAACTGATAAATTGGTTTATCATCTACTTCCTGAGATCAATCAGACTACCGCTTCACATTTTGGAATGACGATATATCATCTTAAGTCACTTGAACCAATTTTGGATAATTGAATTTCTCATCATACATTTCGCATGTTATATTGGCAGTTGACGTTGCATTCTTGTCGCTTTGTGGTGAAAAAATAACTAAATCGAAAACGAATCACAAGATATTGGAAGAGTAACTTGTTTCGAGAAAAATTAATAATTTTTTATAAATTAGAATTGATGATGTAAACAATTTCCTCTAAATTAGAGTTCGAATAAAAGAGAAGTTCAATTTTGAAGCACTATTTCGAGCATTTTGGCTGGTATTTCGTTAATAACACCAGTAATGTTGTCTTCCAAGACTTCAATTGAAATTGGTTTATCGGCATAGACGAGTGACTTCATGTAACTCCACAAAAAATAATCTAGGGGCGTTAAATCGCACGATCTAGGCGGCCAACTTACCGGACTGAAACGTGAGATAATGCTCATCGAACTCGTTTTTCAATAGGTCTATTGTTTCTCGTGCTGCGTGCCATGCAGCGCCGTCCTTACTGTTGAAACCACATGTCCAGATTCAGTTCATGCATTTTTGGCAAGAAAAAGTTGATAATCACCGAGCTACTACAGGTTGAATTGCTTGCTCAGTAGGTCGATTATGACAACCATAAAATGGCTGAAGTGCATGAAAAGCATTTTTCACAGAACACGATTTTTGATAACAAAATTCAATAATTTGAAACCGCTATTCGTTTGTAAGTCTATCTATGATGAAATTGCAATGCTAACTGAGCATGTTTAAGGCAACACTGAAAAACCAAACGCCCAAAAAATCACTCAGTATGTTCAATCCTTAGGAATATACACTGTCGATTGTTTCATTTGACAATCTTTTATTTTTAAATATATTAGAGGGCTCCGCCTCCTGTTCGCCTCGCTACCACCCCCCCCCCCCCCCCCTCCCCGTGTGTAGTAACAAGAATCAAAATACTAAACCAATTAAAAACATTTGTCAAGGACACTATTCTGTTTTTTTTTTTTAATTTCTATAGCAATAGAATAAGATTCTCTTTTTCTTTTCTCTCCGTCTCAATTTTTCACGATACTAAATTTTCTATTTTAAATTCATTTGTACAAGTATTTCCTTCAATTATTCGCCTAAAAGTATGCATACACTTATTTATAAATGATATACGGAGAAAAACTTTTTTAATATAATAGATAGATAGAAATAATTGTCCTAAATGTATAACATTTCATGCGGGGGTGGGTTTTAAATGAGTATATGTGCTTATACAACAATACAATGTTAAAAATATTGAATGAATTTTGCGGATAATCTGATTGTATTTTACAAACAGCAACGCAAGAAAAAAATAAGTAATAATTTTTATTAAAAAAAAAACTAGTATAAAACAACTTCTTTTTTAAAATAAGAAATTTTTAAAACAAACAAAAAAAAAAAACAAACAAACTACAACAATATTAATTAAATGAAAATCTCTCTTTTTCAATTTTTTTTTCTTCTAACAATTCCAACCGCCTGTGCTCGCTCTACACACTTGTATGTGTCTTCGATCAATATATCTGTTGTGTCTTCTCACATTATATCAAATCAATCACTATCAATATATATATATATATATTTATATCAATATCAATATCAATATCAATAATATATTGACAACTTTTTGATGATTGCCCACGTTTTGTATAAAAATATATAAACTAAAAAAAATATAAACAATTGATTAAAAAAACCACCCCAAAACACGTTCGTCGTTTTTTGTCGTCGTCAAATTCAATCAAATATCATCGAAAAAAAAAATGGTCGTTTAAAAAATATATTTATCTTTTTTATTTTTTTTTGCTTATAAATGCAAAATATAATTATTTTTTTTTATATATATATAAAATAAAAAAAATACACAAAATGACAAATTTATATGAAATTTTGTGTGTGTCCTTTTTTAAAATGTGTGATTTTAAAAAAAAAAAAAAACAACAAAAACTAAAAATGTAATGGAAAAATTGTGATTTATTTTTGTGAACAACAAAATTTTTATATATTTTATATTATAATTCTTTAAAAAAAACAAAACAAAACAAAAAATGTTATAAAAACCAAAATAAAAAAACATGGAAAATATATATAAAACGACTTCGAAAAAAAAAACGTGTAAATTTGGGTGTTGGGCTCTTTTTTTTTGTTTGGTTGTTTTTTTTTCTATAAAAAAAAAATAAAATAACTTGGCGGCACACACACGCTGTGATCTGTGATTGATCTGTGACTGCTGATCTGTTTTTTTTTTTTTAACAACCAAAAAAAAATAAATAAAACATTTATTATACAAAACTACTACTTCACACAAAACAAAAAAAAAAAAAAAAAGGTGGGCAATCGTGCTGGTGGTGGTAACCGTAATCGCCGTATGCAAGGAGGTTTTGGTCGTGGTCAAAAAAGCGGCGGCTCCAATAATAAGCAAGGTGGCGGTATTCGTAAACAGAATGCCTTTGATCGTGCCAAGAAACTTCTGGCTAAAAATTCCAATAAAAATAAAAAGGATTCAACTTCTTCTGGTGATAAAACTGATAAAAAGAGAAACGAGAGGTAAGAGGCATTAAAAACAAATTTCAAATTCAAAAATTTCAAAATTTTCAAATTTTCAAAAAAAAAAAAAAAAATTTAATTTAAATAAATCTCATTTTTAAAAAAAATTAATAAAATAAAAATATATTTTATAAAGAAAAAAATTTCACTTTTTTTCTTTATTTTATTTTTTTTTTTTTATAGAAATTTTCCAAAAATTCTATATTTTTAATTTTCATGAAAAAAAAAAAAAAAATTTATTTTATATAAAAAATATTTATAATAATTCAACTTTTTATAGTTGGCTCGCCTGTGTGTGATGATTTTACATTCTGGAATTTTGTTTATTCAGAATTTTAGTAGATATATATTTTTGAAGGACTGACTTGATTTTTTTATTTTAATGCGTATTTTTAATGTATTAATCTATAGAGATCTCTCCAGTACACATATATTTCAGATTGAAGCACAAATGAAGTTCTTATAAAGAAATTTCTATTATATATTAAAGAAAGTAAGAAAATAATCTTGGAAATATAAATTTAATCTCGGCGTTCCCTAAAACCTATCATTTTTTTAAATTCAATTCGACACAGACGACCTAGTCATTGTGTAAAACTTTCTTCTTCTTCAAGGATGTTTTCAATTTATCATCAAAAACATTTTGATATGCGCCGCCGAAACGTATGAAATTCTTTAATTTCTTAATCAAAATTTATAGGAACATACTCCAGAAAATGTCAACTGTAATTCAGATAGTAATTTAATAATTTGTAATTTTATTTAGCCGATTTAATATCCTCGAAAGTTTTTAATACAAAATTTGACTGGAAATCAGATCCCCTCTATTAGGAGAGCAGGAAGTTTCGTATTTTACTACCGGCTGCGCCATTTTTTCTTATTCTTTTTATTAGTTGATTTTTAAGAGCTATTTGCTATTTTATAACTGCTGGTAATTTTAATATTCACACATATTCTGGAATTCACATGAAAATGAATTCATTATGAATTTCAAATTCGCTCGAAACGTAAATCGGTGTTCTCAATTTCATTCGATTTCACTCAATTCCATTTTTTTCGAAATCATTTCAAATCCATTTTCGAAATTTCAAAAGTATTAGCTATATTATTTAATTTATATCAAAAAATATTGTGAAAATTTTGTAACGCGATGGGATTTAATAGTGATTCCAATGGAACATGAAAAAAAGAACAAAATAGAGAAGAATTAGAAAAAAAATCTTAACAAACAAATTGAATGTGTTAGATCTTCCATCATTTCAAATATTCTTATTTCCTAAGCATTTTTTAAAGAAAAAAATAATTTGGCGCCTTTATAACGGACACCAATAAAAATTTTTCGATTGAGTGTATTTCATTTAAAAATAAATTCATATCGTTTTATGACAAAAATGTTAAGATTCTTTTAATGACATTTTATTGAGGTAGCTTTTAGATAAATCCTGTATTACATTACCGTAATGCATTTTTCTAAGAAATTTTTGATATCTCGATTCCCATTTCTACTAATTATTCCAGCAACAATTGGTATTTTAAAAATTTTGAACATTTATTTCAAAATAATTTTTTTTTATGAGGAAATTTTAGAAATTTCATAAAAAATATTGAGTGAAGAAAACTTAAATTTATTTTAAATGTTTTCCTTCGTTTTGTAACAATTCACATCAATTTCACGGCATCAACTGATAGTGAATTCATTTCGATTACCATTTCGAGTAAAACAAATTTCAGAACACCAAAAATTCATTTTCGAAATATCAAATTTCAATTCATACATACAATCTTGTTTTCATTCTGATCGAATTACAGAACCACCGCTTTTCATTTTCACCATTTCGTTTCATAAAAAGTGAAATACAGAACATTATTATTTATTATAAAATATAACCAGGAATCTTAACTTTACAACACATCTAAATTACAGTTATGCCTGAGACTTTTCCTTAAAATTGTATTAATGCCTTCTTTCACTGCAGTCTTAAAAAGAAGTGCTCTACTATTTTACAAGGAGATTTTCTGAATCATTGATTTCAAATTTTCATCTTCTCATCATTCATACTCCGGGATGAGTTTATTATTAATAACATTTAATTTAAAGTAAGAAGCCATGGTGTCTAGTACAAATAGGAATTTGTGTCCTACTTAGTTAGGATTTTGTATATTATTATTTTAAATTTGTTCCGAATTTGTGGGTCGAATTTTACATTCCTTTGTTGTCCTTAAAAAGAAGGGGGACGAATGCAATATATTCATTTGAAGTAAAAGCTTACCATTTACATTTATGCATTGGTTATGCGTTCTAGAGTTTCAAACTCCATCTGTTGTTTAAAAGATAGTCAAAAGAAAATATCAGGTGTTTATTTTTTTTTAAGATTTAAATTAAAATCTTTTAATGTTATTCGTTGAATATCGATGCATTATTTTGTGTTTGAATTTCCCCTTAAAGTAATTCAAGGTTCTTCGTGTCCATCATGTCACATCTAAATGTCATATATGTGGGGAATAATTTTTCTATCATACTTTTCGTTCAAAGACATAGGGGTGGCTGAAGACATCAAGCACATTTTATGCGAATGCGCAGTTCTTTTTCGAGCTCGTAACAACTTTTTGGGCAACCATTTCTTCGGGAATTTAGGAATGCTTCAGGCGACCGACATGGGAAGTCTAATGAAGTTCTGTAGGAAAATTAAATGCTTTGAAGAGGAATAGGTTCCCCAGGGTAACTCCTGGTCTCGTAGGGATCACAATGGGCCCATTAAGGTGCCTGGTGTTGTACGTAGTACCCCTACTCTACATACCCTCCTACCTTTCGTTCAAAGTTGCCTAACGATCAATCCATTCTAATGTTAGTATTAATTTTTGCAACTGACAATAATTTAGTACACCAATTTCAATTCTTCACCTTTGAATTTTTTCCGGCTGTCGCAAGTTCAACGAGTTTTAGGTTCTCACTTTTAAGATTTATATTTCTGAGATTTGTAAACTTGGCATTATTAATTTCTATTATAAGAACTTCACAAAAAGCTAAATAAAATCATTTCATATATTTTTATAAAAATTTACTTATCTTAATTAAAAGGAAACAATTTTTTTTTTCTTTTATACAAAAAAAAAATCAATATTTAGCTTGCGGGAATCAATTTATGCTGATGTACCGAACGATATGTTCTATTGTCATTTATGTAAGAAACATATGTGGGATTCGAATTCATTTGAAAATCATATTAAAGGACGAACTCATCTTATGATGCGTGAAGGTATCGAAGAAAGTTATCGTCTTAAAGCGAATATGATACGGCAAGAGGCTAAAATTGCAGAGCAATTGAAACTGATTGAATTGGATCGTCTAAAACGTATGGGAAAATCTGGTAAAGCTCATCAACGTGAATATTGTACCATGTGCGATTTAAATTTCCATGGACATTTATCGGCTCATCGAAAATCTGATGGACATTTAACTTTAAAGAAGTTCTTACATCCAAAATGTGTAGAATGTAATAAAGAATTTCCAACTAGAATTGAATATGATACACATTTGTTAACACCAGAACATTTGAAGAAGGCTGCCGAACGTAATACAAAAGTTGGTGAACGTAAACGTAATACGTTGAACATTTTGACTGAGGAAGATGAATTGAAAGATGTTAAACAACCAAGCAAAAAGAAGAAGAGGGTTGAAGTTAAGAAAGAAGGTGAAGATGGTGAAGCAGGAGCAGAAGGTGGTCAACAAGGTGATGAAGAAAAAAAGGAGAATGGTGAGGCAACTGTTGGCGATGATGCTACTACTGATGGTGAGAAAAAAGAAGCCAAAGAGGATGGTGGTGAAGAAGATCAAAAGGATGATGACGACGATGCTAATATGACAGCAATTGAAGATCCAGAAGATTGTATCTTAGACTATCATGATGGTGACGAGATTCCAGTTGAAATTGATTTAAGAATCCCGAAATACAATTGGCAACGTCCAGTTGGTACCAGTTTAATTGATAAATTGGAATGTTTCGAATGTTGTTTGTGTGGTAAATTCTTTGATACAGAAAAAACTTCAGAAGTTCATTCTCGTACGGTTTATCATCATCGTCAATTTGTCAAATTCATAAATGAGAAATCGAGTGATACTAAGATTGCACAAAAGCGTGCAGCAGCTGCTATCGAAGAAAGTGAACGTAAAAAGCGAAGACTCGAAGAAGAAGCTGAAGCAGAAAAGGCAGTACAAGATGAAGAGATGGAAAATGGTGACGCAAAAGGAGAGACTGATGCTGATTTATATGATCCATCTGAAGCAACAGCTGATGATGATGTTGAGATGAATGATAATGCTGCTGTTGTTGTTGGTGAGGGACAAGAATCTTCCGATAATAAAGAGGAGGAGCTGAATTCTCAAGAAGATGATAATCTTATTGATGATGATAAACCAGAAGATGTTTCGATGAATGATGAAGTAATAATCGAAGAAGAATCGATTGTAGAGATTAAAGACGATCAAAAAAAAGAAGTCGTCGAAGCCGAACAAAAGAAAGCAGCAGAACCTGCAACAACTCCCAAAACTCCAGCCACTACGCCAGTGACCACACCTCAACAGAAAGCTACCCCACAAAAGACTACACCAAGTAATCGTGGTGGTGCTGCTAAAGGAACACCAAGGGGTAGAGGTCGCGGCAGATATAATCGTTATTAATTTGATCGAAATTAAATAACACACACACAAACACACAACAACGTCTAATTGAATTTATAATTAGAATAAGATATGCAGAATTAATATGCAAGAGTTTTACTTGTCTTTTAAAAGTATTCTTTTTTTTTGTAGCCAAAAAAAAAAATCCATAATTAAAAACCGATCATCATAAACAATGAAATATATATTAGACGTAAGTTTTTTTTTTTTTTTTCTCGACATTCTTATTTTCTTAATAATATAAGATTTACTTGTGTGTAATATGAAGTCATACAATTTTTGATTGTAAAATGTCGTCCTCGGACAACAAAAACAGTAATAATTATATAAAAAAGAATCCTTGTCCTTTGATTAAAAAAAAAAATAAATACATAATAAAAAGAAACAAGTTTTTAGGTGTAAAAATGAGGTGTTTTAGTTTTTTACCACAATTCCATTTCTAGATCATAAGTTTGCTACTAGGGCATGATTTGATTAATTGATTGACTAATCATTGTTCAGTACTTTGATTATTCAATCGAAAATTGATTAATTGTTTCGTTTAAAGGCTGTTCTACTACATTTTCATCGCTCCGCATACAAGATAGTTACTAAATTCGTTAATGCAAACAGGTGAGAAGAAGAAGACACGTGTGAGGTTGATTGATTGTGTCCAGACTAGTCATCTGAGAATTCGACACTTAAGGCCAATCTCCACACAGCCGACATCCTATTCTGACGAGAAAAGATGGACTTTTGCAACATCAGGGCCTCTCCCCACACAATTTATAATATTATAGGAAAATTAAGAACATTCCCTTCCATTTTATAGGAAAATGTAGTACCAAATTGTGTTTTCAGCCTTTATTATAAGGCTTAAATTCCTATCAAATCTAAAAACAAACTTAGTGCAAAACGACGAAACTTCTATACGTATGTTCAAATCACATTACCTTCCGAAAGCCTTTCTAAAAGAAAGCTATATGAATATGGAAATTCAGAGCGAACGTGGTCCTTAGTTAATCACAACATTTGTTGTGATATACAAACAGAATGATTGTAAAAACCATTTAGAATCTTATAAAACGTGGAGATTTGCAAAACATATACTTCGTATAGAAGTTAAAAATTTAATTTGCGTAAACCATAAAAATCAATTCGTCATAGAAAAACTTCCTATAAGAAAATTTGGTAGTGTGCGACGATATCGTGTATTATTATTGTGAGAGTATGCAAATGCAGATGAAGAGCCATAAATCAGATGAACAAGTTTATCTGCGTTTGAGGGGAATCATCTGGCAGATGAAAAATCAGATGGGGAAATTTCAACTGCAGAAGACGACAAAATTCGTAGGATGATTGTTTCTCCCTTTCTGTTTAACTAAATTTTGCATAAGTGCATCCCATACTTTTATCAGGAGTGGAATCGTGTATTTCGATTGAGACTAGATCGTGTCGAAAATGCATTGCAATTCCTATGCTTTTTCGATACGATATGATTCAGATCGAGTTACTTACACGATTCCATTTCAGAATAGAATGTCGGCTGTGTGGAGATTGGCCTTTACTCAATTCGATTTCTACGTCTCTAATCTTTTTGATTATACATCAATAATGAATGCCAATAAATTTCAATTAATTGTAAAATATGATTATAATAGAAATTTAAAACAATCGCTTTAAAGTTTAAACATTTTAATACAAAACATTTTATAACTTGAATTTTTTGTTATATAATTTTTTTTCCATATCACAGAATATTTTTTCGCTTCAAAAAGCGTAATTTTATAATTTTTTTCTTTGCACACTCTGTGATAAAAACTTATTTTCAGTGATTAAGGGCCAATTTGTTCACTCTTAGTTAACTTTAATCCATGATTATATTCCAGTGGTTAACCATCGATTGCGTTTGTTCACCAAAATTTTAATCAAATAGACCATGGTTTGGTTAGTTAATCCACGATTTTGTTAATCAGCCGATTTTCCATGATTTAACACCATTCAACCCATGATTTACTGGAATTTCGTTTGTTCATGCCTGGTTTTCATGGATTAAGCAAAATCTCTGGTAACCAAATCACAGATATAACCAAGAGTGAACAAACCGGCCCTAAGTATTTAAAAATTACATGTTTATAGTGAATATTAACTTCATTTTTACAAAATTAAATAATTTCACAGCTATTCACATATGACTACTGACTCATAGCAAAATAGAACCGGACCAAATTACCATTTATCTTGTTAACCAACAAATATAAGTACACATTAACCGAATTGTTATCTTCAACACTTGAACGAATTTGTTAACCATCTTGTATGCGCGGCGATGATAATGTGGAATAATCTTAAGAGAAACAAAGCAGAATAAATTTGAAGAGAGAAATCCTATGTTGGTATCAAAGATATAAATGAGTATAAAGATATGTAAAATTCTAAAACGCTTTCTTTTAACATGAGTTAGGGATGGCAAAATTTTTTTTATATATCGATATATCGGATTATATGATAATATCGTTAATCACATATCGCCATGTTCTACAGGGTGGGCCAAAATTCACCAAATTTAGACGTTACCGATGGTCTGCGGGTTTTAATTCTTGCACCAATTGCACCTTATATGGGAGTAACAGTAAATGGTTAATTTTGGCCCACTCTGTATATATCGGTGTAGAAATATCGATATTCTCATATATCGATTTATTTAAAGTAGATTATGTAGATTAAAAATAATAACATTACTACTTTGTAATAGTTTGTAACAAAGTAGTAATTTTATTATTAATAATCTATAATTAATGAATATATTTGAAAATTATCAGAAAATCATTGATAATTAAAATTGACTCCATTATTCAATGGGTAGTGATTGCAAAAGTAAGAGTTTGGGGTGTCTTTTACCCGTTAATTGGTTTCGGGTTAAAATAGCGGTGTCATCAGCTTTTGAAAAGAACTGCTCACACGGAACTAATATAAAAATATTTTTGCACTTTATACAAATTTCAAAAAACGCTCCGCGCTTCATCGCAGATCAAACAAGGATCACGACTTGAATTATGTACCGGTAATTGCAAATTTTAGGTAACTGTATCAGGGGCATTACTATCAGTACCTTGTCGCTTGGAATGAATTATTTGTTTATTGTGCCTCCATAAATCAAAAGAATTTAATCACTGCACGATATTCAATTTTTTTCATGTTAAAAAAATTCAGTGACACGTCAACTTCAAGTAGCTTCTCTAAACAAAGACCTAAATGCCAATCTCCACACAGCCGACATCCTATTCTGATAAAAGTAAGGGATGCACTTACGCAAAATTTAGTTAAACAGAAAGGGAGAAACAATCATCCTACGAATTTTGTCGTCTTCTGCAGTTGAAATTTCCCCATCTGATTCTTCATCTGCCAGATGATTCCCCTCAAAAGCAGATTTATGGCTATTCATCTGCGTTTGCATACTCTCACAATAATCACACACGATACCCTCGCACACTATCAATTTTTCTAAATTGTGTGGGGAAATTCTTATGTTTTTATTCGATCAATCCTAGCGTAAATTGCAAAAGTCTATCTCTTTCTACTTTTCCCATTTTTCTCGTCAGAATAGGATGTCGACTGTGGAGATTGGCCTTTAATTGATTTATCAACGTGAAACTTGACACGTGTTCATATGAAGGTAGTAACAACATAAGACGAATAAAATTGACCTGTTTACAGTCCGTTCTGCTGTCGAGGGTGAGATATGATTGAGTAGCTTGAGTATATAAGTTACTGGAATCATGATCGAATTGAGTGCGAGTCTACATTTTAGAAGATTCTAAAGCATGGGTGGCCAACCATTTTAGCCGGCGGGCCAAATTTCAGAAATAATAGTTCCTGTCAGGCCACGTACTTAATTTTTTTTTGTTAATTAAAGTAAACAAGCAGGCGGTCAACAGCTTTGACCACATCGTCGCTTCCCAGTAGGTGAGATCGTGGTCAACCGCTTGCTAGCGCTTCCTACCGATGGGCCGCATGCGGCCCGCGGGCCTCGCGATGGCCACCCATGTTCTAAAGCGTTTGCAATCATTTTTACACAATGTCTGTCTGTCCGTCTGTGATAGAGGCAAGTGAGTCGAGCGAAAATTGGCAAGACTGGTTTTCTCCACATGAGAGAATTATGATTAATTAATAGACTAATAATGATTCAAGGATTAGTAAATAAAGCAGTTTCTTTTGAATGAAAACCTTTAAAATTTTATTTTGATTGATTTACAATTTTCCTGCAAATATTATGTTAGATTTCGACATTAAAGCAAAAAATGCTGATTTTTCTGGTTTCACTTGTACATCGGTCGTGTGTGATGGTGCGTCTATTTCAGGGGATGAAAATAATGACCCTAAAACAAAAAAAAAATTTCAAATTTAAAAATTCGAAAAATACAAATAAAAAAAAAGAAATCTTTACAAGTTAAAGCTGAAGCTTCCATCCCTTCCGAATTAAATTCGATTGATACTTTGAGATAAATATCGGACATTTTTAGTGGTTCTGGAGAATTTGAATAGATATCAAAAGTAGCACTATCAGAATATATTTCTTCTAATTGCATCTGTAAATAGAAATTTCATTAATTATTACATTCTATATTATCGAATTACAAGATTCCTCACTTCCGGCGTTTTAAAGGAGTGAGGAATCTTGTAATTCGATAGAGATTAAATCGCATGGAAAAAGAAGGTACAGGGCCCGTATTAGGTTTCTCGACTCAATTGGACTGGTCGACAAAAGTCTTTGCCTCTGGAGAATGGAAAACAAAGACTTTGAGCCTAGAAGCCAAATACGGGCGCAGGAGTAGGTGTTTTTTTTCGATAGGATTTAGTTTACAAATCGAATTTTACGCGTTCACTCCAAAATTACTAGGTGTATTAAAAAATACTCGGATTCTAAATAAAATTCGAATTCCTAATTCCGAAATCATTTCTTCAAATTTTGAAACTGGTAATAGCTATATTGGACATTCAAGAATACAGCAGATGGTTATCTAATTTCTAAGATTTTTGTATGAAGAATTTTGATACGACATCGTAAAGAGATACGCAATCAAAAGGCATGTCTTTATTTTCGTATTTTATTTGACATTTGATATTTATAAGTGAAGGCAATAAAAATGAAGGTGAAATTATTTCATTTTATTTTTAAACTCAACAAAAAAGATGGTCAACTAATGAAACAGAAATGCTTTTAAACAGCATTAAAGAGAGAACAGAACACATTTGAAGAAATTTCTACGGGATCCCGTGGAACATGAAATGCGGAACTTGAAAGCGAAATATATATAGCCCGGCAATTGATTGGAGAAAAAATACGGAAACTGGTTTGTTGTCAGAAAATAAAGGGAAGACTGCGAGGTTGGATACAATGAAAATTTTCTAAAGTATCAAAACTAAAATTTTTGTACTTTCAGATTACATTCTAAAAGTTGGGTCAAAAGAGAAGAATCCATTAATTGTCTTTGACACCATCGACAGGTATATATTTCCAGCAGTGGACGAACATTTGGAAGTGATTTATGCAAATGGGAAAGAAAACCGAACTAAAGAGTCTTGATATAGAACTCAAATTTGGGTGTAGAAATGAAACTCGTTAATACACCGAGTCTGGCAATTGAAGTGCCTGGATTTAAAATCGATGTAATTTTTTTCTTTATTGGTCAGTTTTATTAAAATTTATGGAAATGATAGTTTATAATAGATAGTTAATTTTACAATTATTCGAAAGATATTTAACCGCCTTTTGCCTTAACCACCAGCTTCAAACTCTTTTAAACGATGCTCCCATGATGTCTTGCCTTAAAGGGTTCCATTTACGACTCAAATCTTTTTATAAACCGGCCAAAGTTATGAGTTTTTTTTTTTTGCAAGCCGCTGCTTGTAAAATTCTCCAAATGGAATAATCCAATGGATTCAGATCTGATGAATGTGGTCAAAAATTTCACGTTTGATAATTGTCAAATTGACAAATATACCATTTGCTTACGAAAAATAAAAAATATCTGATATCTGATCTCTTGTCGAGTTAAAATACGAGATTCGACGAAATAAAGGGTGTCCCAAAATTCACGTAAGTTTTGAATTTTGCAGTAAAGTGTTGCCAATAAAAAAAAGACGGCGAGACAGCTGATAGTTCAGGGTTATTAAAAATGGAGCGCTACACGCGAAAGAACAATGCTTTTTCATCGTTGAGCAATATTGTAAAAATAATGCTTATTTTTCGAACAAAATCATCTTCAGCAATGAGGTTCAATTTCATCTTGATGGTTTGGTTAATCGACAAAATTCTCGCATTTGGGGTTCAGAAAATCTACGAGTGATTGTTGAGAAACATATTCATCCAAAACGTGTCACGGTTTGGTGCGGATTTTGGGCTGGGAGAATCATCGGACTATTCTTCGAAAATGTGGGTGATCAGGCAATATAGTAACAGTTAATTGTGATCGCTGTCGCGACATGATAATCTAGTTTTCTGATGTTTCAACAAAACGATGTCACATGCCATTACAGCCCGAGAAACAATTAAATTACTGCATGAGTCATTTCCTATTTGTGTGATTTCCACTTTTGGTAATCAGAATTGGCTGCCCAGATTATGCAATTTAGCGCCGTTGAACTTTTTTCTTTGGGAGTTTTTCGAAGTCTAAGGTTTATGCCAACAAGCTCACGACCCACCAACGCCTTGAAGGAGGAAATTTAGCGCTATATCAGCTACATTTATTTAATTATGCATGATTAATTATGATGAATGACTATCAAAACTAAACAAGTTGATAGCTCAAACTTTAAACGTGTTCATGAGGTAATGGTATCATATTAAATAAAATCTATTATAAAGGGTGCAACATCTTTTGGTTCGTTTTTAAATTAGTGGTTATATTTCACCGCTCATAGCTCTAATGTCATCTGTGAAGTGACAGAAATTCAATATTATATCCTCGGTGAACGAAATGAGCCGATATCATCAATGTTAGGAAATATTGAAAACTCATTTCCATTTTATTTAATTTTTAAAACGAGCTAAAAAAATTGCTGCACCCTATACATGCCAATAATTTTTCCTAGTATAAGATTTACCCTTTTTAAAATATCCTTTAAGTTAATTGTTGATTTCAATCTAAATGGATGATAAAGAACGGTTTCTTCAGTGACGCCAATATTTTTGCGTAAATCAAATGGATTTATATCTGGTAGATTTCTTTCACCTGAAAACTCTTCTTCTGGCAATATTAAAAGAATTGATAAATCTGTATCGATAAAATTAAGTTTATATATTTTAACGTTTATATCATCCAAATGTGCGAATTCCATTTCATCTGATCGACGAACAATATAAGGTAATCCTTTTGGAAATTGTTTATCCCATTTTCCATTAAAATTTATTGTATTTACGAGAACCATTCGAGTATTGTTATTTAATGATTCTTGATCAATTAAATTTTTAAGTTGATCATTTGTATTTTCTCTAAACCAATTATTAATATTATTTGCAACTTTCCAATTTTCTTCGAAATCGACATTTTCAATTTCACAATTAAAATAATTTTCAATAATTTCTTTAAATTCTGTCATAATCTCTTCATAATATGGTATATAAACTTTATTGGAAATCTTTAGAACTGTACTGCTCTCTTCAGAAATGTTAAGAAATTTCTGGAAATTTTCTGCTATTTCTAAATCTGACCAAGCACCCATACGTAACGTATGAGCTAAACGATCATAAGTATCATCTGTTGTTCCCATAAATGCTATATTAAACAAGTATTGTATTGATAGGGGTGAAAATCCAATTGGTTCATCAAAGTACTCATTTAAAATATGTTTGTATACACCAAAATTAAATTCAGCTGAATTATCATCAAAATCGGAAGGAATTTCACCGAAATCAGATGTATCTACACGTGCGAATACTTTCAATATAATTAGACTGATTAGTAAGAAAAATACTGCAAAAAAAAAGAAAATTTGAATGAAATGTTTGTATAAGATCTTTATATCTAAAATATTTGATAATGATGATTACGAACACTGGCACAGCCTGGATTTAATCTTGCTGGAGGAGCCGAGTTGAACACATAAGGTCTGTTTTATTTGCCACTTGCTCTGGTGTAGGCCAATTTTTTTACATTGAAAACAAAAACAACAAAAGAGCAAATCCTACACGAAGTGTAACTATTACACCCGAATTAGTTCAGTTTTCTATCACAAAAAGTGTATTACCTAAAAGTTTCTCATTTCATTACAATATGGTTGCTAAGCAACGCTACAAGCGTTTGAATTAAAGCTTTCTTCTACTCCTGCTCGTTTTATTTGCCACTTACCAGGTACTTACTCCAGGGTAGGGTATGGCAAATAAAACAGACCTAATATATAAAATATTCCTGACTATCTATTCATCTTTCGCGAGTTCCAGGGGGCCTTGAACCACTCCTAGGTTGCGCCATTAATTTTAAGAGAAGTAACGATTAAATAAATGGACTTTGTTAAATCGCTGCGCTTTAGTTGGATTGGCCAGATAAGTAGAATGAATGATCCCATAAAAGTGTCGTGTTGAAATCAAATATCACCGAAATTACGTGCTTAAATTTCAAGTAGCAAATACTGGCGTGATATCATGTGCCATTGACTGTCACGTTACGGCCATCCTCATTTATTAACAAATATGAATCGATGATTGCGTCAGTCCATAAATCACATCAAACCGTGGATTTCTCTATGTAATGCCGAAATATGCGGTGATCACTTTCAAATTGGCCACAAGTGATAATCGCCTGCCGCTATACAGAATGCCAGTCTAGGTTTGTTGCGTTGAAGCTTCGGAGTTTGTGAAGTGATTTGTCGTAGACAAAATTTGAGAAGCGAAAGGTTTCTAAAGTGTAACTACATTTAAATCTACATTTTAAGTGTAGATGAGAAAGAAGTTTTGTTTTCAATGCCAACTTTCAGTAAATGAACAGCATCTAAATTAGTTACAATTTCGACGAACTTTTTATAAATGGCAATAATACTAAAACTTACATAATTTTGAAGTCATTTTCTTTTTAAATTATTTCACAAATTGGTTCTAACAACACTTTTTATTTAAACCGAAACCAACAATAGACAATCGAGAACTGAAATTATGAAATTTTTTTTTACATAAAACATTTACTTTTAAGATTTAAAAAAAGATTTTAGCATTTTCTAAACTCCATTGAAATTGATAACCTCTTACCGAACATGGGTCAAATCTTAAAATTGAAGGACAATTTAAATTTGATATGAATTTGCCGAATTTTTTATTCATATCAAACATAGGGGAAGACTGTGTAAAATAGCAATGTTAAAGAAGAATGCATATACCGCGTCCGCGCAACTAAAGTATCAAAAGTGTAAAAACGCTGTAGTTTTTTTGTTTATTGGTTGGCTTTATTAAAATTTATGAAAATGATAGTTTATAATACATAGTTAATAATTTTACAATTATTCGAATGGTATGTAACCGCCTTTCGCTCTAACCACCAGCTTCAATCTCTTTTTAAACCTGAGGTTCCCAAACTTTTTTGTCTCGTGGACCACTTGCCATGTTTTTCGGTTTTGGGTAGACTCTCTACTTACCTGATATTGATTTTTTGCAAATTCATCAACTTCAAATGTATTTTTGACAGCCTGTATAGTGCTGCTCACTTTGAAGGGGCTAAGTGTGAGTATACGACCCCAAGGTGTAAGATGTAAGATACTATACAACGTTGTATATGAACAGCACAAATTGTTTACAATAAAGTAATGACAATTATAGAATTATAATTTTCGCTGACATGAACCCCTTCCAAGTCGTCGTCGACCCTTGGGGCTCGATATAGACCCCTTTGCGAATCATTGTTTTAAACGATGCACACGATGCTCGCACGATGGCTTAAACGGTTCCATTCACCAGTTAAATATTTTTCACCTTGTTGTGGCTCTCAAATGCTCAGAATTATCATCGGAACATCTCTTTAACAAAATACAAACGTTTTGTTTGTTGAGAAATTATTGAATGCAGAATGTTTTCTCATCCGAAAATACTAAATCTGGTAAATCACCACGAGCGAGCGTACGTACAAAGTAATTATTTTGATCGAACTTTTTTTTCAGCATCAGTTAGTTTTTGATACTTTTGTTTTTCATAGGCCTTTAACACTTCACTTCTATCGCTTATGTTCAATTCATTTGCTATTGCTGCTGAACTCCGTTCCGGATTACGGTACAATCGATTACGCACTTTGTTTACGTTTTTTCGAGTAGTTGCAGTGCATCGTCAGACTCTGCCATAGCGTTTTTTTATGCTCGCTCCCAGTCTCGTCGAATCGTTTAATGTTACGATACACAAACTTTTCACTCAAATTCATGTGATTATTTTTCCCTAATTTCAATGTTTGACTTTCCAATCAAATGAAGCGCAACAATTGAATTTCGTTCAAGGTCCATTGTACAAGAATATTTTACACTGTGATCGTATAAAATTCATTCGATCAATGCTTATATCAATTTTTAACTTTTTATTGTAGAACTAAATCAAAGAAAAACAACATAAAAAAACCCGCAATTTCGGCTATCAAAAATTCAACTTAAAATAATAAAAAAAAGAAGAAAAAACAAAATGGAGGTATTTTCAACATGTGGTGACATCTGCAACATCATGGCCGAGAACGAAAAAAAAGGAATTGTCAGTATGAATCCGGCTTTTTCTCAACCATCATAGTGGGAGACGCCCGCTTCATTATCTAAATTAAAACCATCATCTCTAACAAAACGATTCAACACAAAAATTAAATAATAAACCAACATATTAGGAAAATTTTAAACAACAAAAGAAAAGGAACATATTTTATTTGCTAATTCATAAAATAACTCATCGATGGAAATTGGAAATATATGAAATTCCATCCTTCAAATTTAAGGAACCTCTAATAAAAATAATATTATAAAAATTTTAAAATCTTTAAACAAACAAAATATAAATATAATAAAATTCGAAGTAAAATAAGAAAAAGAAAAATGAAATTTTAAATACTACAAATATAAGAAAAATCCTAAAAAGATTGAAATAAGAAAGTAGCATGGAGAAGGTTGTGAAACAAGCTCCACGCTAGTTTCCTCGTTTAGACCTTAAGTGAATAAGAAAAAGAAAAAGAAAAATGAAATTTCAAAAGATTGAAATAAGAAAGTGGTATGGAGAGTGTTGTTAAACAAGCTCCATGCTAATTTCTATGTTAGAATCTAAGCAAAAGGAAAAATGAAATGAAAGAGAGAAAAGGAAAAGGAAACTGTAATTACATTTTCAAATTTTTATACCGTAAAAGTTAGATTTTTTTTTGGTGAAGATGCTTGCTCCCTGAGAGTGGAAGATTTGAGAGATTCAATGACATAGTTATCTGTGATCAAACAAGCGAAGAAGTTGAGGGATCGTACAAAAAAAAAATAATGTCGGTCTAGGTTCGATTCAGGGTGTAATCAATCTTTAATCGATTGCCCATATGGATGGAAAAATACCCTGATTTTTCTGATACGGCATTTGTCTGAAAAGCTTTTCGTTGTTGGGTTTATCGACTTTCGGATATCCTGTTTTTCGAGTCGCAATTGATAATTCTCTCTGTCTGACCATATTGTACTGGAAAAGTGGATTTTGGTTTCGGTTGTCCTTTATTTAGTTTACAGTACATTTCGCTGGAGTTCGAGCAGTTATCAGCTTTTGACAACTTTTAAATACTCTTAACGAGTTTAATTACATGTACAACCCTTTTTGCACGTATAATTTGTAGTAATATTGAAAGCGCAATAAATCAAATGGTAAATGGCGACCCACCCCACCGACGAGCTAGAACGTGCCAGCCAACTATACGTGCAACTCTATTCGTTTACCAGATAGTGCCAGCGTTCGAATTTAGTTCGGTCATTCTTCATTAAGACAAAATTAATCTCTACTTACATATTCGTGTCGAATTATAGTATTCCAGATTTGGGCTATAAGTTAGTTTTTCTTTCGAATAGTAAATTATATTTTTCCACAAAATTATGCTTATCACCTTAAAAAGCGGATGCAATTGCGTGGGTACCTGGTCACTCGGGTATTCCGAGCAATGAACAAGCTGATTCACTCGCAAGATATGGGTCAGACGCACCATCAGAGGTGGCAAGAGTTAAAACAGTGTAGGCAAGCTAAGATGATACTAATTGAGCCGGACTGCCGTAGGACCAATATGTTGATGGGACTCTAGTGTAAAACCCTTAGAACCATTGTGGATAATGTGACAGGAAAATATGTTGAAAATTTCGGCTAACAATATTTTGCCAAGTTCAGAGAGTGTCGTTACAATCACAAGCGCTAAGCGAGCTATGAATCCTTTTTTCTTTCCCATTAGAGCATGCCACGCCAGGCACATCAAATTTAATAGATACATACATGGAGATTACGTGTCGAGTTTCGTCTTGATATTATAATTTCATACACGAATTTCACTGGCATAAACAGTAGTGGAATCGTGTAACTCGCTTTGGACCAAATCGTTTCGACAAATTATAGCAATCGTAATGCATTTTCGGTTTGATTTAGATTCAATTAGATTACGTGAATCCAGAAGTTTATTTATAGTGTCCATAGTTTTTACGAGAAGTATCTTCACCACATTCCTTAAGATAAGACTAATCGTTGGCATAATTTTAAATTATTGAATTTCCATTTAAAAAGATTTTAGGGCATAAAGGATTTCTTCAATACT
Source organism: Xylophagus ater (assembly GCA_963422695.1). Lineage (NCBI taxonomy): Eukaryota > Metazoa > Arthropoda > Insecta > Diptera > Xylophagidae > Xylophagus > Xylophagus ater. The sequence goes on from OY730481.1 coordinate 50,663,863, forward strand.
GTTGGCAAATTGGTAACCCTGATCTGGAATCACCACGTTCCCACTTTTAGGTTTTTTTTTTTAGATTAAGTTAGTCTTATATGTGAGCTGTTCAATAAAGGTTGTATGTTCAGTAATTGGTCATTTTACAAAAACAATTCTTCTGGAAGATGAGCTAGATTGGACTAGAATTTCTTATAAGGGCAGAACGAATCCAATGTCCGAATGGATTGAAAAGTTTCAAAGTTTCAAGCTAATATTTTAGGTGACTAATATAGGTTATTTATTTAATGCAGTAATTACATCGATTTAAGATGTGTGGGTCGTAGTTCAACGTATTAAACTACGAAGTCTGTGATCTCAAGTTCGAAAGGAGGAAACAAATTTTTTGTCAGTTTCTTAGTTTGAATTTGCGATATTAGCCCCTAGCCTTTATTTCCAGAGGACACGTCATGCGTTCGGTCCCACTAAATTAGGGCTTAACTACTAAAACAAATTACAAAAAAGGGATGCAATCGGCCACAAAAGCTTTAAGTACAGAATCTTCTCAACCGATAACTTCAATTTCTTATTTTACCTCTTACGAATGAAATATGCAATTTGTTCAAATTTTAAATTTAATTTAAACTATTAAAACAAAATATTAGAATATTTAATTTATGTTTGCAAAATTTGAAAGTAATTCTCATAAAAAAATATTTAATCCTTTGCTGGGACTGCTTTAAAGTTGAGTACCCATCCGGTACCGTCGAAGTGTACAGTTCTCTGATAAACAATAGCAACAACATTCCATTTACTTTTGTAAGGCGCAGGAGAATCCTAAAAGGTATTCAATATTTAAAGTATTTAAAAAAAACAACATTCATGTTAAAAAAAACTTACTCCTCCACAAAACTGTCTTGCCTTTTCTTCGGTTCCAGTACTGGAAATATCTACGATTTGGACGTGATCATCTTTACATAAAATTTTTGCACCCATATCAAATTCTATTAAATGAAATATTATATATAAGTTATATACATGATGTATTGTATATATAGATTGTGAGTGTTCCCCATGAATGAAAGATTACAGGACTACGTCGTGCACATGTCGGCCATTTTGAATATTTATTTTCATATTTTTATGACATGCGACCTTATTTCAGTCAAATATAATAGTGATTTTTCTCACAAACTTTGTATTGCGGGTCACGTATGACGTAGGTGCGCAGATAAAACCAATTTGAAGTATGGGTTGGCTGGCGTAATCTTGTATTCTTTGATTCATGCATGTTCCCTTGTTGTAAAACCTCATGTTTCATTGCATCGTTGTGTGATTCGATACTTTTTTATATAGAAAAAAAAACCGATCATATAACGATACACCACGTATTACAACGGTAAGGAAATATGGCTATTGCATCTGTCACATTTAAAGTGTGGATTCAGCAAATTTAGGAAATGTATACATTTAAATTTACTAGTTAATATATACATTTACTGATTGATTTTGGAACAAATACGTTAGTAGTTATCCTGTCAATTGAGACCGGCTATGGGTATTCTTTCGCTAAAGATCGATACTCGCACAGCTGTTCAAGTCTTGTACTAGTACTGTTAAAAGCTGTACGAGTATCGGTTTCTAGCGACAGAATACCCATAGACGATCTCAGGTGGACGGATACCTACTTACGTTCATTGGGGAATGAATACATTCACGATTGATAATAATGTTCTTATATATTTTTAAATATTTCCATAAACTTCTAAAACTCAATTTACCATCAAAAGTTAGTTCAACTTTGTAATTTCTAGGTACATGTATGTCCCATCGACAGTTTGAATAGTTTCTTTCTGAGTAAGGATATAGTGGACTCGATAACATTCCACTCTGAGAAAATATTTTACCACCGCATCCTTGTCCAGCTGAAGATGCAAAATATGTTATATCATAATTTACTGTTGCATGAATATCCAAGCGAATTTGACTTGAATTTGAGAAAATATGTCTTTCTCCAGTATTTTTACAAATAGTTCCTAACGTACTGTTTGCTATTACATCGTAAATCTGAAATTTATTAAAAAAAAAAATGGAATAAATATGATGCTAATAAATTGTAAAACACTTTTTCCATGAATTTGGTTGTGTTGTGCTAACGTTACGAAACGTCTTGGTAAAAAATGGGCTCTACTGATCAAACAAATGAAAGAAGAAGATTGCGCATTTCGGCCATTTTGAATTTTTATTTTCATACTTTTATGGCATCACGTGTGATTTCCTTCCAAAAAAATAATCGTGACTTCTCATACTAACAATGTATTTCATGTCTCGCGTGACGTAGATGCGCAGAAAAAACCTATTTGAAATATGGGAAAGCGTAATCTATATATTCTTTCATTCATACTGATCAAGTCCCTTTGGCCATTCATATTTAAAGTCGAGGGCACTATGATCTATACAGGTTTATACTGTGACTTGAAAAATGAATTAATTAATCGTAAAATTTTGTTGTCCAGTGGAGTGCACAGACTATGTAAGGCCTGAATATTACATAAGTACGTGGGCTTCTTAGTTACCTTGAAATAATCAGTTGAACAATCACTATAGAAATATCCTAGATCATAAAAATGTAAAGCAATTGTATGATTTGCTGGTGCAGTGATAAACATTTCACATTCATTTCCATCATCCTGAATTCGGCCAGATAGTCCAGTATGATTTTTGCAATCTGAAATTTGATAACGTTTATATTTCTAGACATATATGTATATCTTTTCAACATACATTTTCCATATTGTGCTGTAAGTCGGAAACCTTTTCCGCCAATTTCTCCATTCGATAGAAATTTCAAATTCAATTTTTTACTATTTGAAATATAATCAGCCGGTCTCATATTACCACAGAATATTTTCTTTCCATTTTCTCGGACATTGTATTCATTAATTATTTCACTAACATCTTCATCAGGATAGTCATAATAGACTTCATCTTCTGGCTACAAAGTTAAAGTTACATAGATTATAAAATGCATTATATCTAATCGAAAACATTATATTTACCTTATATAATGTGGCCATTCTATAAAGAAAAATCCTTGAAATAGTAAAACAAAGCTCTTCTTTCAGTGGGTTAGGCAGTTAATTATTGAATGAAGGAAGGAACTTATGAGGGGAATAGGTCCTATAGGGACTCGGCATTTACATCACGAAGCGGTTGAATTCGCCCTACAATGAAGTCAGATATCGGACTGGCAGAATCCCATTGATGGTATTTGATTCCACAAAGCGGTCACTGAAATTTTTGAGTCCGTGATTTTGAAAAGCATAAGAAGTGATTCCCAGGATGGATCATTCGCTGATTGATTCCATCTTATGATTAGAATAAATTTTTGGTATTCAAACACAATTTTGAATCTAGTGTAAAATTCATATGACTATTACAAGGATTTTTTCTTTTATAGACTGACCACAATAGGGACATCGGCTGTAATTTGATACATTTACCAAATACAAATATCTTACCTCTTCACCAGAAATCTCTAAATAATCATGACAAACTCCATTCAGAGATGATTCTTCTATATCCATGAAATCAAAATGTAATTTTATTGCACTTGATCCAGTTAAAGTCCAGAAACACAAATAATTTGCTGGATACGATGAATTATCATCATTTGATAATTCAATTACAGTCTGGAAAAAAAATGATTATGAGAAAATGAAACTAAATGAATTTGAAGCAAAATATGAAAACGTCCCTAATTCGGTCAATAGTAAGGATAAACTGACGTAATATAATGAAATGTAGCTCTTTATCGAAGGACAACCCATGGCTGACAGTTCCACGGGATGACATTGGGAGGAGACTCAACTTCAGAAGGAACTTCACTTCAGATTTGATCAGCGAAGAGGAATGGAGAGGGGAAAACACCAACTACCAGATAGAAAACCACGCCATCAAATGGTTACAGATAATTCCAGGACAGCCGAAGGTACAGGAGTTGTAGTCTATGGGCCCAGAACCAAATACTCCGAACCTATGGGTGTACCTGCCAGCATCTTCCAAGCAGAGGCGCACGCTATTGCAAGATGCACGGAAGTCAATCTTAACAGAAACTATCGCAATAAGGACATAACCACAATGGTAGATAGTCAAGCTGCCATCAGAGCATTAAGCTCGCATACAATTTGCTCTAAGATGGTAGAAGAATGTGTGATCAAATTAAACAAATTAAGCACAAATAACAAAGTCATCCTGTACTGGATACCAGGGCACATGGGTATTGAGGGCAACGAAGAAGCCGACAAACTGGCCAGGCAACAAGGAGCAGGTACATCCTTCATAGGTCCAGAACCCTTCTGTGGAATCGGACCACACATAATCCGAGAAATTTCAGCGAAAGAAGAGTCGGCAAACCAACCAAACACTGGGAAATATAACCAGAACTAAGTCAGTCCAAAAATCTCCTCGGGAAGTACAACTCCAAGAGATTCAAAGCTTTTATCAGCACTAATAAGAAGAATATAAGAGTACTGGCAGGAATACTAAGGGAACACTACAGACTCAAAGCACACCCTAAAAAACTAGGACTTGAACTAGATAGCACCTGCAGATTCTGCGAAGGGGACGAAGAGATTTCAATGCATATTTTCTTCGACTATGAAGCACTACTCCGCAGAAGGAGGAAACACTTGGGGGCATACTGGTTCTCCTCAAGTGAGATACAATCTCTTGACTCACTCCGGATACTAAAATTTCTCGGAGAAATGTGCCTGAAGGAGGTGCTCCTAGAATGGGAATTTAATCTAGCTACTGCACTGAAGAAGATGGAGTACAATAGATCTTAAAGGTCAGAGTACAGGAACACACTTAAACCTAATCTTAATTTCAATCTCTGAGAACTTGTTGGATATTTTCCCATTAGAAATATATATATGAATAATAATATTTTTGAACTTACACCTGATGTACTCAATTCGATAGCAGTTGGTCCACATTGTGATTTTGCAAGTGATACAGTAGCATTGATACCAGTTTGTGGTAGATTCGAATTCATAATGTAACGAATAAAAAGTGTATTTTTTGATGTCATATAAGTTCTTGGGAAATTTTCACCACAAAATCGTTCGGAATCCATTGAACTGATTCCATCATGTATTTCAATATAATTACATGTACACGCATCTGTTCCATTTTCCCGACATAATGGTATATTAAATTGATGGAAAATAATTTTCATTACATAACCATCAGCAACATCAAATACATAATGACAATCTAATTTATTTGTAGAACGTTGATCATAATAATCTAAATTGTAATTTGATTTTGTTTCATCTAAATGATATTTTCCACCACATTTATCGAGAATATCGATAACAGCTTCAAATCCTTTACGTGTTAATGAGTAATCTGTACGGAATGTGAATGTTGCATTATTATGATGTATTATATAATGTGGATACAGATTTGTAAGATTTCCACATAGTACATTTCTTTGATCACCAACAATTTCTACATAATCTGATTGACAGTTTGAATCTAATTCTAAATCGAAATATCTAAATGTTATTAAAATTGTTTTTCCCGTTGGGGCTGTTATATTCCATAAACAATTTAAATCATTATAATATGTCTCAGTTTCATCATCGATCGGACTACGAATTATTGTATTCTCTGTTATTAAACCACCACAATTATCAAGATGATATTCTAGTTCGAATCCTTTTCCTTCTACGTAGATATTCGAACGAAATATTAAGATAACTTTTTCAATAGTTCGAATTTCTTCAATCGAATTCCGTTTACAATAAGTTCCTTTTAGAATTGCCTCATTGGACCATCGATTATATATAAAAACGGTTAAATTATCACTTCGGCAATCAATCGTATCTTCCAATTCGAATTCTTTAAAATGTATATAAATTAATTTCGTTGAATTCGTTATAAAAGTATAATTACATGTTGCCATCGATGGATATGAGTCTGGCCAATTTTGTGATGTTAATATATTTTTAGTATCGGTAACTTCATAGACGCCACCACAATTTTCATAAATTCGTATAAAAAAACCATCACCAACATTTTCAGAATCTGTACGAAATATTAATTGCATACGATTCGATGTCGAATTAAATGTTGGCGGATATTGTCTACCGCATACACGTCCTATCGATTGCCATTCATTATTTCGTAAATCACGTATATCTAAATAATCTTTTTGACATTTGAAACTATCTTCAATAAAAAATCTTCCAATAAATTCAATACCAACATGTGTACCAGTTGGTGTTCTTATATCCCAAATACATTCGATATTATTCTTATATAATGATGATGGAAAATGTATATAACCGTCTGTTATTTCACCGCCACATTGATTTGGTTCGACAGTACCAATTGTAAATTCAGATTGTGATTGTTTTTCTGTATGATAGACAATTAATATATCACGACGTGGTTTAAATTGTGGCATCTGAGTATTATTACCACAGAAACGTCCAATTTTTGGACTACTATAAAAGATACCATTGAATACATCAATATATTCTTCATCACATGTTAATTTAAAACTAAAATTTCCAGTAATATTAAATTTATTTAAATAACTGCGACTTGATATATACCAGGCGCATGTTACTTCACCATAAGATGGAATGAATTCGGGTTTCGTTATATTCAAATCTGTTGAAAATATTGCAACTCCACCACAACTATGTGTTTTATATTGTATCACAAAACTGGAATTGATAGTATTCAATGAACGTGACGTTTGTAGTTTATTACTTGTAAATGGTAATGCTATAAGTTCATTGGCGGCTTCACAGACTATCCTATGTTTAGCCCATTGTTTCACGATAATTATAATCGGTGATAATGTAACACAACGATTTGGTATTGATAAATTCTCAACACGTATCTTTAGTGCTAACGTTTCATTACCATTCAATTGTCTTTCATATTCACAATAATAATTCATCATATTGCCAGAATTTGTATTATCCACTTTCTCTTGTATTGATGTAATCTCACCAACAGTTTCATCCAATGTACCAGGACAAATTGTTAACTCATCGGATGTATATTTTATTTGGAAACCAATTAGATTTGAATTTGGTTTTATTACAGATCTTATAATCATAATTTTATCAGTTGAATAAATATATTTCGGTGCAGTATTTGTTATTTCAGTTATTAAATTTCTCATATTCAAATCATTATAGAATTGTACTTTAGATGGTTGTGTTGTATTCATATGTTCCGAATCAATAAGATAATCAATCATTTCTAATTTGATGCGACGCCCTTTTGGTACTTCTATCCGCCATTTACATAACGAAAATGTATGAACTCTATTTGGATAATGTGGTGTTTTTAAAATGCCCGATTCACTTCTTTCAACGCTATCACAACGACCATAAACTTGACGATATGACATCTTAAAACCGCGATATATTAATGTCGATTTGAATGTATGAAATTCAATTAGAACATTATTCGATGATGATAATATACTTTTTAGAGTATTATTACCATAGATTCGGCTTATTTCATGTTGTATATCTTTTTCATTATCTTTATAGACATCATAGATAATAATAAAATCAGTTTGATTATTATCATTTGTTGGTGGCGGTAAATGAATATCATCGAATGTTATATTAACACGAAATAGTCGTCCAATTTGGATACGATAATCACAAATTGATCCGCTAGGATATGCACCAGGTGTAGGATAATGAAATGATTTAATTTGTCCACGATAATCGGATGATGTTGAACCACATTTTGCTAATGTAAATTTCGCTTTAAAACCGCTTCTCGGTTCTGCTAAATTCGTAACATATTTCATACGTAATGTATTCCCGTTCGAATGAATTTGTCCCGGATCATTACAGTATATACCCAATAATGGTGATATACTAGTTGAACCGTCACGAATTTCGACATATTCATCTTGACAACCACTTTTCTGACTTAAATCAAATCTTTCTATAAATGTTAAATTTATAGATTCACCAACCGGTGCTATTACAGTCCATATACATTCCGTATATGAATTCGGATTAAGTGGATAATTCGGTGTTGTAATAATACTCTCATTTTCATAATGTGTTAACATCAAATTATCCTCGCATACATCACTAACTTCTCGAAAATTCAAAATCCAATCATAATCCGAATCTGACATTCGTCTTGTATTATTAAATATCACAAATGCTCTATGTGATGTTGTCAATGGAATGTTATCATTGTGATCACTACAATATTTATCAAGAATCGGTGAGAACTCATCAATTCCATTTGCTATTGTTATATAATTTAGACAATTTCCATGCGAATCCATCGAATTTAGATGTTTTATAAATTCAAATTGAATTTGTTTACCACGTCGTACTTCTATTTTCCATGTACAATTCGATTGGGGATATCCCAAGAATTGTTCACCATGAATACTTCCCGCAGAACTTGATATTTCACCACCACAAATTGTATATAATCGGCCGGTAAAACCGGTCGCATTTACTGAATAATCTGTACTGAATTTTATTTTCAAAAATGGATTACCATGAATAATATCACGATTATTATCACGATCGCTATTAAAATCGCACATTGTTTTTACGAGATTCCATGTATTCATATCTTGACTTGAGTAAATCGATAAAGAATCAGCGGAACATTCATATAGAGATTCTAAATCTACAATAAGTGGTCGAAAACCAACATGGGCACCAGTTTCATTTGTTTTTATAATCCATTCACATACTAATGCCGACGCATATCCATAAGGATAACCGGGAGATTTTAAGTTTACATAATCTCTATTTGGTAATATCATTATTTCATCGCCGCAAGAACTGTGTGATGTGTTTGCGGCTAAAGCGGTTTTCGGTACAGTTCTCCATTCTAAAAGGAAATTTTTCAATAACATATGATCACCAAGGATATACATAGCATTCGTATTTGAGGTGATTGTAGATTTATCTGTTATATCAATTTCTACGGCAGTCTCATCAAAACCGTCAAACATCTATAAATATATAGTTTTATTAGAATTGTTATAATATGAAAAAAAAGGCGCATGAACACACTTTCAATCCTTGAGAATATTGTTTTATCACTAAAGATATTACATTGCCACGTTCAACAGCAAGTCTCCAACTGAAATCCGTACTTTCTTCGTGTGCCCTCTCGATTGGTGGCGGACGAATTTTCCCTTGAGTTCCGTTTATTTCATTTTCATGTGCTAAAATGTTAAAAACGAATGTTATGCACGCACATATATAGTATATAATACGTAGACAGTTTGAAAAGTTCGTGGCCTGAAGAAGAGAAGGAAGAGGGAAATTTTAGTTCACTCTGTTCAGGAATTTTTCAGTTTCAAACACTTCAAAGTCAATGTATCGAATGATTTACGAAAAACGGAAACTATTGAGCACCGAGAGTTTATGAAATACCTGGGTCCGTATTTGGTTTCTCGACTCGAATGATCGAATCGACAAATCTTTGTCTTCAGACAACGACTTATGGATCCAATCAATCGAGTCGAGAAACTAAACACGGGCCCTGTATAAGAAAAGTTTAAAGCTTCAAGCAATCCATGAAGACCTGATTAAAACTTTGCCTGAATCTATATCTTCGTACATTATAGTTTGAAAATGGGCAGCACTTTTCAAACATTCTACAGATAGCGTTCAAAGTGAAAAGGTCATGGCATCATTTTTTGGGGATTCAAAGTCAAATAATAACTGAGGACTATTACGCTAACTTATTCTGCCAACTGAAACTGAAAAATTATTAAAGTTTAACGAAGAAAAATGTGCCCTATCATGTTGAAAACGCATCGGCTCACTTATTCCAAATCGCAACTTCATTTGGCTACAAATCTATGGAATGTATTCTTCAGATTTGACTGTCTCTGACTACTATCTGGCGGTTCATTGTAGACAAATATATAATTTATTTTTAACTAAATCACAAAGTGTTTCTATGCTAGGCCATAAACATTTCAAATTGCCCTCGTAAGATGAATTTAAAATCAATACCATAACTGTAGGTCGCAATAAAACCGTTCCCAACACGATCATTATTACTGCGAAATTTTATCCACATATTCTGGAAAGCTCTTAGTTTTGGTGGAATTTCTGAACTACAAAAAATTCCCAATAAAGTACCAGATGCGCTCCGTTCTCTGATTTCTAAATAATCTTCATTACAATGATCCGACATTGGTATATCCATATTTTCAAATTGTAATTCAATGAAATTTCCATCACGAAAACTAATCTGCCATATACATTCCACATTTACTGGATATGAATTTGGATATAGTGGAGTTGCGAAACGTCCACGTAATGATGTTAAAGTTCCACCGCATGTGTTATCATAGATTGAATAAAACGCTTGAAAATATCCATTTTTAGCATCAATTGTTAATGCATTTCCATTACTTATTATATCGGGAGGATGTTCTGAACAAAATTTCGTTTTTAAAGGTGACTCAATAGAATCACCATCATAAACCTTCATGGAAAGAAATTTTATTTAGAAATGGTTTTTTTTTGAATAGTCAATAAAACTCACGAATGTACCCTTCGAATTGGTCGTATCATCATTGCAATCGCCTTGGACATGTTTAAAGGTGAGTTGAATATGTTGATCTGTAGCAAAAAAAGTAAGCAATTGTAGTACATTCGTTTTCAGAAACTTACATATATCCTTTGAGCGAATGGTCCAGATACAATTGTCATCATTAAGATCCTTAATTAGCCAGCCGGGAGAGCTCGTCTCAATGGATTTGCCACAGTTCTATGAAAATTAGAATATTAAATGCAAATGGCACACAAGTTATGTACTAACTAGCGCATGGTTTGATTAATTGAATAATTGAGTAATCAAAACCAACAATTAATCACTTACCTCTGAAACCAATTAATCAACCATGCCCTAGTACTAACGTAAAGTGTTTTAATTCCGACAGTTTCATGATTCTAACGTCTTTAATTTTTATTAATACCAGTTTCGCTACGACCCTAAAAAGCTCAACAATAAGCCAGTTCGGAATTAAAACATTTTGTCGTTCGTTCTATACTAACCCGTTTGAAACTCAATTGGAATCCATGCTTTTCAGTTTGATTATTTGTTCCCATTACAACAGCAAATGTACTTTCTGTGGAAAAAAATTTATTGGGCACCGGCAATTCACTACCGCAGTGGCGTAAAAGTAATTTATTTGAACTCTTGAAGTTGCCATTGTAAATTTCTAGATAATCATTTTTACAATCTGGACTTGCTTCCATATCAAACGACATAACTGTTAGATCCAATGTATGATACTCATCTGTTTGTATTAACCATTCACAATAAGAATTTCCAAAGTAATTATCAGGAAAATGAGGTGAATATATATTTCCACTAAGACTTTTCATTAATCCGCCACATTCTAGAAACAAAGATTGTCTTTTATACCGTTTTTTTTTATATTGAGTTGGAAGATATATTCGTATCCTTTTATTTGTAGTTCAGAAATAAGTTTAATCAATTATACCGTTTTATTGGTACGATCATTATCCCCCCTGTAGAACACTTCTGGGTTTTCTACGCGAAAAACCGAGAAAAGTGATTTTTACAGACTTCTTTTAAAGAAGTTTTAAAGAGACGGAAACAAATACCAAGTGTGCAAGTTTGGAATGGGGATTTCAGACAACAAATGGTGCACCAATGCAGTTTGTGCCATAAAGATTCGATACTGCGTCATTTTGTTGTGTTATCAAGTGTCAGACGTGCACGAGTGATTAATTGGAAAAGTGTGTGCATATTGTTGTGTTGTTGTGTTCAATATGTCAAAACTTATACCGAACAAAGTGCATTAGCCGACAGCATTAATTTTTTGTTTTCATTTGAAGACAGGCCAGAATACCGAAAGAGGTAACACAAAAGCATTTTTCTTCATGGCAATGCTCCATCACATACGGCAAAACCGGTTCGCGACATGTTGGAAGCACTCAACTGGAAAGTTTTACCCCATGCGGCTTACTCACCAGACTTGGCTCCTTCCGATTACCACTTGTTGGCAACGATCGATCACGTACTTGCTGAGCAGCGCTTTAGTTCTTACGAAGATGTGAAAAAATGGCTCAATGAATGGTTCGTAGCGAAAGGGGAAGAATTTTACTGGCGTGGTATTCACAAATTGCCCGAAAGATGGGAAAAATGTATAACAAACAATGGACCATATTTCGAACAAAGCACTTTATCATTCTTCCGAATTTAACACGTATTTATAGAAAAAAAATCCGCAATTCATACTTGTACACCTGGTAGTACTCTTATATGGTAATGTCGGAACTATATGGGGAAGATTGATTGTATCAATCTTCTTAGCTAAACACTCTTGTTCTGGATCATCAAAACGGTATTTGGTCTAGCATTGTCATGATAGATAAGACCAAGCTCTTTTTGATGAAATTGCTTTCTTTAATATTGCTAGTAACCGAAAGTAGAGATCCGAATTAATCGTTTCAGTTTTGTGGAAGTTAATTCAAACTTTGTGGTCGTTCCTGGAGCTTCTCCTTATTTGACCTACTTTGTTTTTCGACTATTACTGTTGTACATATTTCAATTTTCATTGTCTGTGACCGATCTGTCTAGAAACGGTTCGACAAATTACACAAATAGAAATTCGATTTGTTAAAGTTTTTCGAGTGTAATTATGAGCCACCCAAATATTGTGGTGTTTTTTGTATTAAATCTTTCCCAAATTAAGATGATTTTCTTCCTTAGGAATGACCACAATACTTTTGTGCTGGTCTCGTTTAATTTTTCCCAGAATTACATAGCCATTTCCAACGATAGAGGTCAATCATTGAGATGGAGCTTTGGACATCAAAATTCTTTGCCTTGAGACAATCATAACAATAGTAACATGTAGTTTGAAAAAAATATCGTATTACGAAAAGATACAGGCTATAAAAAAAAAGAGAAAAATCTCTGTTCTTTTTAAAGAACAATCACAATTTGTTCTGGTTCTCTTTGAAAATAACAGTTTAAGTCGTCTCTAACGGTATAACGATATCAAAAAAGCAATGCTCCGACAACACGGGGATAAATCGAATATATCTCTTTTTCAACCAAATAATATTATCGCATAATTGTATAGAATTACGTGATTCCTTGATTTTGTACGATGCTACAAATAGTTTTCGAGTTCGAATAGAGTCTGTATAAAATCGAATATACATTTCGTGACCAGCTGAATTAAGAACTTGCCCGGAAACTTCACCACTACAAATTTCCGTGATAATTTGTGAAACATCTCTTCCATTGGAAACCTAGAAAAAACAGATTCCAAAGATACATTTTTTTCAATATTTTTGGCCACAAAAATCACTCCTGTTCTGAGATACGGCGTTAGGCGAGTAAACGTAACACTTTCTTTTCGATTCGCAACGCGATCTGTGTTCTCAAAAACTGCGTTCGCTGGTTAAAGAAATGACATGCATCGCATGTCAAAAAACAACTGGTTGTGTTTGTTTGTTCATTAGCAATTTTATTGTAAGCTATATTGGACCAATCAAAAGGATTTAACGCTTCCAGTTTACTTGCTAATGAGACGGTAGGAGATAAATTCGCCACCGTGAACAAAGAATTCTTTTGAGAGCCAAGTTAGGGTGATTTTTCATTGTGTCGATTACTACGTTGGATTGGGCAGTATTTGTAGAAATTTTATTTCCACTCCTAATTTTGAAGAATACATTTCGTTATTTTATATTTAAAAATACATTTACCAAACTCTTTTGCCAACATTTTCAACCATCAGGCTTTATGACACTTGCACCAAACATATCGAAACTAAAGTTAGTAGTTTAACCATAAAAATTACATTCCGACGAAACACAGAACCACAAATATCGAATAGAATCGAATGCGTTGGCACGTGTTGTTCCCGGTTGAATTCAAATGAAGCGTTGCGTATTTAAGAACATCAAAAATAGAGTACCGAAAACGTAAACGCCGTATCTGAGAACAGGGGTGAATATCTTACATATAATCCATTAGCAGAACAATTTTTAATATTTGTATCAATTTCAAATTCACTTATAACCAATTGAATTGTCGAACCGAAATCAGTTTGTATAATCCATTCACAATAAATATCGACACCATTCGGATAATCAGGAGCTCGTATTTCACCAAATTTACTATTCAAAATACCACCGCAACCATCGATTTTATATTCTAGACGAAAGCCTGTAAAGACTTCGGAAAAATCAGTTCCAAAACGTATTGTGACCATTTCACCTTCGGAAACGAATGGCGGCGGTTTTGTCAAACAATATGTATTAATCTTTAGAGTTTTGTTATTTTTCGAATCTTCAATTGTAACATAATCATAATGACAAATCTCATCATAAGAACCTTCTAAATCGAAATGTGAAAATTCGATAGCAATTCGATTATTTTTACGTCCAATAATTTTCCATTCACAATATAAACTTCGAGGATATGTATTTGGAAAATTCGGTGATTCAATAACACCATATAAATCATGTAATTCACGACTACATATAGTTATATAGGATAGATAGAATTTCCGTGTTATACCATCTGCATTCGATACAAAACGGATTAGAGCTTCATTGCCAGTTGTTTCTAGAGTTGTTTCCAATGGATTATCATCACTACATGTTTGTGGAATTTTCCGACTTGATGAATGTAATCCATCAAATATTGTTAAATAATTTCGATGACAATCTTTCGATAGATCTGATTCTAAATTTTTAATACCAATCCGTATTATAGAACCTTTATTAATGACAATTCTCCAATCACATTGTGCCACATCATCTACAATATCTGGATAATGTGGTGATTGTATGGAGCCTTCATGAGATTCTAAAATACCACCACAACCAGATGCTGTTTGACGCCAATCAATTTCAAATCCAGAATATGTTATTGAAGAATCCGAAATAAATTTAATATATAAATGATTTGTAAATGATGGAATTCGTGATGGTATCTCATCACCACAATATCGGCCAATAAGTGGTGCATCTTCAGTCATTCCATTTCTAATAGTGTTAAAAAAACGAAAAACAAAAAGAACAATAATTGTAATTAGTTATTAAAAAGAAGTTCTTGTACGTATTTCCAAATTATACAAGATTTTTGATATGGTTTCTTCAAAATGTTTCCCTGTTCGAATTATATCTTCGAAGAAAATTTGTGTATCTTTCCTATTTTATTATAGACGAAACTAAGTAATTTATTGAACCTTAAAATTTAAGTAAATGCATTAAATTTTGACTTTTCCGAACAAATTATCTCTGAATTCAAAATTTTCTCAAAAAAATGCTGCATTTTAATATAAACCGTCAAATAGAAGTCAAAATCAAAATAGCAGCTCATAACGAATCGATTACAAACATGAATAATCAAAAAAGAAATTTGAATATTTTCCGTTCTTTTCTCATGTGAGAGAGCAGAATTGAAACAAAACAAAAAGCGATATCTGTATTAAAATTTTGTGGGCTAATGCGAACAAATTTTTTTGACGGCCAAATATCCATGCAATATGGAATGTATTCTCTTCATAATAATGTCCAAGGATGCCTCAATCTCACGATATGTCACATGACGATCTTGCACTATCAGTTCATTCACAGCATCAATATTTTCCTGAACAACAACCGATTTTGGACGACTCACGAAATTTGTCGTTGAGCGAACTACCGCCACGATTGAATTCAGTAAACCATCGATAAACATTGGTCCTTGATGGTGCTTCATCGCCAGAAATCGACTTAAATTCATCGATGTACTGTTCAGATAATCCACGTCGAAAGTTGTAAAAAATAATTGTATGAAAATTAATTCTAAGTTTTGGTTAAGATGACGACACAAATAGCGCTCGTACGTCAAAACGTTCCGAGTACGTATGCCGTCAAAAATGTCAAACTTTACGATACAGACGTTAGTTGCCACATGGCAGAATTAGGGTTGCCCAATCACGAAATATAAATAGCAACCTACGTATAGATATATGCTTTCTACGCCATTTGCTATTGAAAAAAAGGTTCTTCATTAAATATTTTGTGTTTGAAACTTAACTTAACAAAAATGTTAAACTGAACGACAATTTAATATAGATTCTTCGTTTTTTTTTTTGGAAATTATCTAGTTTTACCTTATTTCAAGATAATCCAGGCGACAATTGTCGGTGTGCTCAAGTGAAAAGCTTTTTACATTTAATTCAATTTGATGACCAATCGGAGCCGATAGTATCCATAAACAATTTGCATAATCCGAATATTCGGATGGCCAGCCAGGTGATGTTATTGATCCAAATGGTGCAGAATAATTAGCTTCACAAACTGTAAAAAAGATATGTAAGTAAAGATACATAAAATTCTAAAAATATTTTCTATAATATGAGTAAATTATATTAGCTGTGATGGCAACTTCTTTTAGAAGCTTTTAATCTCTTGCCATAAGACGTAATGTAGTTTACTCAAATTATATAAAAGCTCTTTAGAATTTTCCATGTCTCTAGATTTATATATTTGCTTGTATTATTGGAAAAGATTACCAGAACCAGGTGGAAAAGCTTGATATGTGAATTCAAATCCATTTCCTATTAGACTTTTCGTTGAAAATTTGATCGTTACTTTACTTTTAGTATAAAACATTTCTGGTGGTAAAGTTCTTCCACAAATTCTGTATAAGAAATATGTTTTAGAAATAATATTAGATTAGTTAAATATTGATATCTTGAATTAATTCTCATTGTCTAGCAGATGGAGTTACTCATTTTATTTTCAAATTGTTTATGGTGGACAGCTAAAGGACTGTCTATAAGCCTTCCCACACATCGATGTCATCGATTAAACACCGTTTTCGCTAGATATTGCGACTGTGACTTTTTCCTCTTCCACCGGTTAAAATTATCACTTCGTGGAACACGTTTTGTAAGTCCATTGAAGGCATAAAACAAAATTCGTCGAAGGTGCTGGAGGCTATACTAGAAAATCCTTATAAGAAGTGTTTCGACGACTGGATTCAACGTTGGCATATGTGTATTGTATCAACTGGGATCGTTTTCAAGGCGACAAAATAAATGTTGATAATTAATTGAACATATTGTGCTCTATCTGAGACCATATGTAGAGATTGATTTAAAGTTAAGTTGTTAAAACTCGATGAAACAGTTAAACCCAGATCAGTATCCGATATCAATTAATCAATAAAAAGCAAGTATTCGAAGAAAAACGACTAAATTTTATCAAACGAACCCTGAGAATTAATACAAGTATCCAATATATCCGACATTACCTATTCGTTTCATTTTTTTCCATTAAATTTTCAGCTGATATTTCAAGATATTCATTGGGACAACCATTTTGCGCATCCAAATCTATTTGATTGAATTTTAAGAATATATTTGCATCCTCTTTTCCAATAATATGCCAAACACATTCTTTCGAGACTCCCTTTTCTTCTGGATTATATAATATTGTATGATTCAATTCTTTTAAAACTCCACCACATTCGATATCAATAAATGAATATTCAATTTTGAATCCTTTTAGTTCATCATATTCATTAGTCTTAAACAAAAGATAAACACGATTTGTGGTAGTTAATTCTGTAGGTGGTGGCGGTTTATCTGAACAGAATCGACCTAATAAGTTCTTTTCTGCTTTCCATCCATCATATACCTATTTTGATATAGAAAATTAAAAACAATAGATAGTACAAAGAAAGATAAGTAATTGTGAATAACCGAGAAGAGCAGGTATCGAATTTGGTTCTTAAGAGTTACCAGCAACAAGGCTTACGTGCCACCAAATTCAATCATACCTCGAATTCAATGTGTTTGAAGTTATATCATGCATAGTTGTGTTGAGATTGATAAAAACCCTGATGGGACTATTAAAAATGAGCAAAATAAACTATAGCAGTGAGTTTAACAACGTTTATGTATTCCGGCTTGTCCGATATGGAACAAGGTCGTTGAATGCACTACTGTGCTCTTGTTTCAAAACCCGCTCAGCTCTCGTCCGGTTATGCTTCTCCACTGCTCAGTTCTCTCCTTTAAGCTCGCATCCGTCCCGTTTCCATAAGAATTCGATGGAAAATTTGCTAGGACTGCCTCACTTCAAGAATATAAATTTCGTCGAATTCGCTCTAGTAATTTCACTTCCATGAAGCATAAAAAAAAGTCTTGCCATAGCTAGATTCTGAAGAAAAATCTAATCGGCTTCAGATAAGTTGAAAGATAAAAAAAAATCAGCCCGCGGGCCATCGGATACAAATAGTTGATTTAAGGCAAATTTTGATTTGGTGTAAATAACAAAAGAGCATTTTTCACTTGTATCCAATAATTATGAGATAAATATAGAGTGCGGCATAGTTTGGTTCGTGACAGAAATTCAGTATTATATTATACTGAATTTCTATCACCTGACAGATGACAAGTGAGCTATGCGCGGCGAAATAATCGCTAGTTCAAAAACGAACCAAAAGATCGCGCACGCTATATAATAAAAAAGGGCGACATCAATACCTATAATGAAAACAGAACAGGGCCGGTGCTTGATTTGTTAGGCATATTCTGTGTATGAGAAAGAATTACAATTTTAAAATATTCTTCTATACGTACCTCTAAATAATCATCTTCACATACGCCTGTCACGTTATAATAACTTGAATAGTATTCACTAAAAAATGACATTACATCGAAATCTTTGAATTCTAGTTTAACAGCTTTATGAATTGGTGCCTCAATAATATAAAGGCATTCTAGATTTGGTAAATACTTATGAGGATACAGCGGAGATGTTATAATGCCTGTACTATTTCGATAGACATCACCACAACCTATTATTTCATCAATCGATTAATTCTATATTTCTAATATATATTTATTAGGTGTACAAAAAAATTCTAGGCTATAGTTTAGCTGAAGCTAAATAATTGATTAATTGAATATCTTAAAAGTTGGTTTGCTAGATTTCGTGGCAGAGATTTTAGTATTCAAGATAATCTACGCCCTAAATTTAAACGGAAACTGTTGGGCGAAGAACTTCAATTAAGTTTGCGGGATGAAACAAAAAAAATGTAAGTGATGAGGTGTCTTAGGAAGAACCCTTCTACATCGTCATGTAATCAGACCTCTAGCATTCGAGAATCAATCAATCGACACTTTAAAGTTTTTGATCACGGGTTCTTGATTACTACAAATTTGTAGCGAAATGCGTTACCCACGACGATGAGCCACGATCTCCGACATAATGGTGAAAAGGCTAGAATTTTTTGCGTACACCTAGTATTCTATTTATAATAACGTACCAAGTTTATAATTCACTCGAAAACCGGCATGTGGTGAAGATAAATCAGTTGTGAACTTTATTAATAGATAATTAGAACTGGATTCATAATCTGGCGGTGTATCTTCGCCACACCATCGACCAACTAATGGAGCATCAGCTGTTTTACCATCAAAAATCTAGAATTTTTAAAAAATTTAAAATCGAAGTTTCCTAAACTAACCAAATTTCTTTGCAACTACGAAAGTTCAACTGTATTTCAAAGATTGTACTTTACCTCTAAAGAATCATAATAACAATCCTCTTCATATTCTAATTCGAATTTAGTAAAATGCAAGTTAATCTTAGTTCCGGGCGGAAGTTTAATTAAATAATCACATAATAAGTTATTGTGATAACGACCCTCAAACGATGGTGACCCAAATTCACCTCTGTACATTGTAAAATGTCCTCCGCATTCTGGTATGCCACTCACAAAAGAATAATGCAATTGAAATAGATTATGACCACTCGGACCAGATTCGAAATGTATTATAACATTGTCGGATGATGTTTGAACTGGTGCTGGTAACACGGATGTATTACAAAATTTCTCCACCAGAGGACCTTCTACGGAACCACCGTCATGGACCTAACGTAATTTTTTCGTATTAGTATCAAATGAATATATGTATATTGAGTACTTGAGTTAATTTCCGCTGTTTTTTTTTGTCGTATAAAGAGCGGCGGTATAGCTTGGTATAGGTGTATGTGGTTTCAGACAAAGCATATTCACCATAAGCTTCTACAAATAACTCTTATGGACAGTTTATTCGTTTAAACTCTTTAAATCGACCAATTAAGTTAAACTGAATTTTAATCGGGCTTCACGGGTTAAACTCGAACGGCTATGACTCTTACACAAACAACGAGAATTAAATCAAGAACTCAGGATTTACAAAAATGTACCGCTAAATAATCTGTTGTACAAGAATTAGTACTTCCAGCGAATTGTATTTGATAAAATACTAATCGCACGACTTGTCCATATGGTGAAACAATACTCCATTCACATGCCCGATTTGGTGGAGAATTTCTAGGAAATGCCGGAGATGATATTGTTCCTTGAACATCATTTAAATAGCCACCACATGATGGTTCTGCACTTGTCCAACTCAATTGAAAACCATCATGTTGGTTACCACTATCCGAACGAAACCATAAATAGATTTTATTATGAAATGAAACAATACTTCCGCCATTTGGTAAATCTGTACCACAAAATCGTCCAAATAAATAACCACTCGATGAACGACCATCATGTATTTGTACCCAATCACGTTTACAATCTTCAGATTTTTCCAAGTCGAATTTTAAAAATGTTACATTTATCACTTTATCGACGGTCGTTTTAATCACCCATGCACAACTTTTATGTGATTCATATTTTCCTTCGAATGGATATTTCAAAACTCCCGAAGATTCGGCTAGTAAACCACCACAACCTCTTGAATTTGTATTACATAAAGTTCCTTCGAAATCTGGATGACATTGGCATTCAAATAATGATGCTGTTTTATTACTACGAATACATGTGCCACCATTTAAACATGGATTGTTACGGCATGGATCAGTATTATCATCACAATTCGGTTGTTCATACCCGTCTAGGCAATTACATGAATAATTATTTGCTCCAACTCGAATGCAAGTTCCACCATTCTATTAGATATGATAAAATTTCAAAATAATGAATTTTTTTTTTTTTAGATAAACGAAAGGTAATTACATTGCATCTATTTGGTATACATGGATCTCGTGAGTTACGATTGCATCCGCTGGGTCCAAATCCATCTCCGAACATTCCTTCTGGGCATATACATACCATTCGATTTGAAATATACTGACAAGTAGCCAATGGATGACAAATGTTATTTGTTAAACACTGATCAGATGATAACCTCGAACATATTTTTCCATCTCCAGACCAACCAATAGGACAACTTCCACAATGATAAGAACCCTTCCAAAAAAAAAATCAATAAAATTAACATAAAGAATTATGAAATTGTATATAGGGTGACCCATGCATCCTTATTGGGTCATCATTTATTTATATATAAATATATGAAAATGTTACTTCAGTATTGATGCATAAAACTCTTGGTGATGTACTGCAACCACCATTATCTACGGCACATTCATTTAAATCATGACATCTAAAACCATTGCCAGTATATCCAGCTGGACACGGCGAACATGTAAATGATCCTGGTAAATTAATACAAGACGAAAAACAAGCTGCATGAGATTCAGCGCATTCATCAACATCCATTGTACAAGACGGTGTCTGATAATTCGATTTCCAACCTTGATTACAGATACATGTGTATCCATGTTCATTATTAGCTGGAACACATGTTCCATGACCACACAATTCTCCTGGAGGTGCAGAATAACAATCTACTTTACGTAATGTACAATGTAAACCTACCCATCCAATCGAACATACACATCTGAAAGTATTAAGTAACATTTATAATCTAATGCAGTGATCTTCAGCCTTCTTATCCTAGGAATACTATGATTGAAGATCACTGTTCTCTTGATCAAAAAGTCATTGTGTGACGACAAAATAAAAGTATTAAACGAAACGAATCGTCGTTTAATGATCCAAGAGATTGTTCAGAATTTTAACATATCGAAATCGAGCACTGAAAACCATCAAACAAATTGTCTAGAATTGGTGAATCGCAAAAGTAATACATTTCTTTATGATATCACTGGACCACTATATAAATTTAGTCATTCATCAAGAATTGAGAAAGAACCTTGTTAGATCCGTGTAGTCTTCTGAGCTTACACCATCGTACCACCATCATTTGCTTCGTCCTCTGCAGAACTTTAATGGTGTAAATTTGAGTATAAAACAATTCTATGAAAAAGACTCGTGAATTGGTTTTTCGCCAAGAAAATCGAGAAGTTCTGCACAAGTGACGTGATAATGATCCCGCCAGAGAAATGGCGAACGCTCATAAAGCAAAATGTACAATATTTAATATAATAAAGTTTTTGTTTCTCATCAAAAATTCGCCAAAAATCCAACAACTTTTTGACCAATCAAATAAAATATTGTTGTTCCTTGGGATTTGAAACTTACTGATAACTGCCTGGTGTATTAATACATTGAGCATTATTTTGACATCCTAAATCGGTTCCGGCAAAATAAGCACATTCATTAACATCCGATTGGCAAGTTTTTCCCTGGAAATATTTGCAGAATTTCGTATTTATTTAAATGAGAATCTGATAAACGATTGTCCACTATATACTTTCCATCCTTCTGCACAATTACACAAAAAGTTATCAAACAAATCTATACAAGTTCCGCCATTTTGACAGGGTTCCTCTAAACAATTATTCTCTAGCAATTTCTCCTTAAGCGTATAAACAGTAGATCTCAATTCTGCAATTCGATTTTTCGTCCTCCGAACCCATGTCGAGTTTGAAGTCAATTGAAATTGTGTACTGAAAATGAAAATCGTCATAATTTGATGATACACTGCCAGAAAATTAAAGACCATCATATTTCATGTATTTTATAAGGAATCAGATTCACTAAATTTTGGGAAAAATGTAGCGAATACGAGTATCAAGGTACGGTATTTTCAGAAAATTCCTGCAAAACGGAGTTTTCATTTTGATATCCTGTTTTATTTTTTTTCGTCCTTTTTAATACTGTTGAGTAATGGGTCCTCGTGATTCAGGATTCTGATGCAAGATTTCATAAAAATTGCTTGAAAATTTACTTTTGCGAAAAGGATTTCGTTCCGCAGGACCCGTATCTTTCCTTAGATCGTGGCGAGAAACAACAGATATCTTACCCTATGTACAGTCAATGAACTCGCCAAATTTCGCTAAAATCGGGAAACACGTTTGTAAGTTATGGAAGGAAATTTCGGAAATCGTTTTATTTCATACAAAAAGTCCGAAGTTTAATAGGCAGCTACCCGAAGTTGTAATCGGATTTAATTGATTTTCGGACACAATTGTTCTTTTAAGTATGATATGGCGAAATTTTATTGAAATCGGTCCATAAACAACGTTACAATATCCGGTAATTTAAAAACAAGAAACGAAATTTTGTTTGGCAGCTACCCGAAGCTTTAGTCCGATAGGAGGCCCCACTTTCTGATAGGGAACATTTCTATCATAAAGTGGGGATTCCAAACGATCTAGAATCTTCCCAAACGTGAAGATCATAATTCCAGTAACTTTTGTACTTTATATAGATGTTAAAATAAAGTAATACTACTCGAAAAGATTATTTTGAGTAAAAATGGCGAATCCGAACGTAAAATTGCACAATTGATGGTGTTTTCAAAACAGGAGTTGCTAAATCTCGTAAAAGCTAAGCAACAGAAACTGATGATCGTCAAACTGTTAAAGATAAGGAAGCGTAATCGATTCAAAACAGTGGGTGTGTTCGTTACGGTGAAGTTGGCGAATTGGTCAAAACTAATGAAATGCTTAAAAAAACAATATCTCAGAATACTCCAACATAGTGCTATCATCCGCTGGCATCGGTTTTGATTGGTTATGGTTTTATATTTCAGCAAGATCAATAATCCCGAGCATCCTTCTTGCTTTTGCCGTAACTACCTAATATCAAAAGATAAGAAAAGTGTTTTGGAAATGTAGAACTTGCCAACATGTAGGTGATTTCGTTTCTAGCGCCAGAATACACATAGTGCGTCTCAAGTGACGGAGATACCGTCGTATGAATAGAGATTTCTTGTAAAATATATAAAACGGCCTTAAATTTCTCATCAGCAGTGTAACTAAATATGAATTTAAAATATTTACATATTTTCAATATGATTCATGCGTTTTATAATTCCATTTGGACCAGATACTTCGTTTATTAATGTCGTACATTGTTGTCTTAAGGATGTATCCTCCTCATGACTAATTGCGTCAAATCGTAGTTTTGCTTCTTTTACAACACTTAAAAGATTTACATTGTCCACCATTAATTTGGAACGGCCATTCAATTGAAATGTTATATTTCGATCTTTTGCTGGTTGAAAAATTAGATGACCATCTTCGCTAATTATTTTTGGTCTAAGAAATTTCATGTAAAGAGATTATTCAA
The DNA here is from genome assembly GCA_963422695.1 of Xylophagus ater. Taxonomy (NCBI): domain Eukaryota; kingdom Metazoa; phylum Arthropoda; class Insecta; order Diptera; family Xylophagidae; genus Xylophagus; species Xylophagus ater. The sequence continues at coordinate 50,688,292 of OY730481.1, forward strand.
TCGGTTAGTTTTCGAAGGATTTAACGATCACATCCCAAGCAGCACATTTGACGCATATAAAGGGTGGCATATTTTTGTTCGTTTTTGAACTAGCGATTATTACGCCGCTCATAGCTCTCTAATGCCATCTGTCAAGTGACAGAAATTCGATATTATATTTAATAAGAACTATTTTTTCAATCGGGTTGTATTTGTTTATGATGAAAATTTTATCATTCAGTTTTTTGACATAATTCCAGTAAAAGGTCTAGATTTTATTATAGTGAATTCAATTACGCCCGAAAATCGCATAAAAATAATTCAAATTCATTATGAAAATGGGCGATCTATGAGATCACATCTATCTATTATATAAAATAGTTTTTCCGCGCAGGTGATTATAAAATAACTTTTATAATTAAACTACACATACTTTTGGGAGAATTCCTTTATGATTGGTTGGTGAGTCAAGCGAGTATGGGGCAGAGCCCCTTAGTTTTGTAACAAAAAAAATCGCTTCTGATGAAGCTTATTTTTATTTAAATGGCTACGTTAATAACCAAAATTGTCACAGTTGGGCTTCGGTAAATCCAAGAACAATTCCTGCACAATCATTACATTCATCGTGTGTCACTGTTCGGTGCGCTTTATTAGCTAGCGGTAATTATGGTGCTATGACGGTATTTCTTCTAAAATGAGGCTGCTGCTACTGTTATTGTCAATGGAGTGTGCCACAGAGACGTAATAACCAATGGCTTTTTTTGATGACGGATGTCGACGACTTGTAGTTTCAACAAGCTCAAGAAACAATCGATTTTTTGAAAACCAAATTGAATGGTGTAGTGAATTGGCTACACCAAGATCTTGCGATTTAATCTCGTTGGAAGTTTTTTTGTGGATCGACGAGAAAGATGAGGTTTATAAGAATCATCCAAGAACAATTGCAGAACTCAAAGCCAATTCGTGAGATAGAGCTAGAGTTATGCAGAAGTGTGATTGAAAATTTTCTCAAAAGAATCGATGTCTGCATATAAGTAGTCGTGGTGGACATTTACTAGATATTCTTTTTCATTCATCAATAGTAAAGTTTCCTATAAAGCGTCCTTAAGTTTTATATACGTATAATGTCCTGCTTTTGGGATTTGAATAACTTACTGGTTGTCGATAAAGCAACTAATGAAATTTGTCAAAAAGCAAAAGATATAATAAAAAACAAACAAATTAAGAATTATGATTTTCGACATTTTTTAATTTTCAAAATTTAGTATTAAAAGTCTTTTTCTTTCACTTAACTAATTTCTAAGAAGCACATTTACACTAAATTTTACGCCCCTTTAATTTAGTCTGAATTTAGTCCGTATCCAATTCAGTTGTTGTTACTCACAAGAAATATAAAATTAAACTGAATTAAAATTGAAATTGAAAATGTTCTAATAAGAAAAGGAGGCGTATCAAACGAATTTTATTTCGATAAGAATATTTATACCGGGTCCGCCAATTTAAGTGTCCGGATTTAAAAACCCTGTAATTTTTTTGTTTATTGGTTGGTTTTATTAAAATTTACGGAAATGATAGTTTATATCATTATAACAAAATAAAAAAAACGTCACCGTATAAATTGAGGACCGAAAACACTTGAAGATATTTTGTTTTATTGAGACCAACAATTTCAATATTTATTATTAAATAAAAAATAATTCAAAACTAAAAACAAATCTAAAACACAAAAATTTTAAATTAATTTTTTCAAAAAAAACTATCAGCTGTCAAAATTTCATAAAATTTCATCGGGCAATTTGAAAATTTATGCCATTTACGTGGAATTCTCAACAGCCACACTAATAACCATACGATAATTTTACGCGATGCCAAAAAGAATTCAGATCGAATATTAAATCGAATCGAAAATTCAGTCGGATCGAAATACAAGATTACATCCCGGGTGAAAAAAGGTCAGACCACGCGGTGTGACACAAAATCCAGCGAAAGGTGGGAAAAATTTTCGCTCGTTCTTGATAAGATTATCCGGAAATAGTAAAATAATTTGAAGGTGTAATTGGAAGTTTGATTAAAAAGTGAAATAATCAAAAAGGGAAACAAAAAAAAAACCAACAAAAAATAATTTTTTTCATTAATGCTTATATCAATTTTTAACTTTTTATTGTAGAACTAAATTAAAGAAAAAAAACAAAGAAAAACAACATAAAAAACCCGCAATTTCGGCTATCAAAAATTCAATCTAAAATAATAAAAGAAAGAAGAGAAAACAAAATGAAGGTATTTTCAGCATGCGGTGACATCTGCAACATCATCGCCGAGAGCGAAAAAAAAGGAATTGTCAATGTGAATCCGGCTTTTTCTCAACCATCATAGTGGGAAACGCCCGCTTCATTATCTAAATTAAAACCATCATCTCCAACAAAACGATTCAACACCAAAAATTAAATAATAAACCAACATATTAGGAAAATTTTAAACAACGAAAGAAAAGGAACATATTTTATTTGCTAAATCATAAAATAACTCATCGATGGAAATTGTAAATATATGAAATTCCATCCTTCAAATTTAAGGAACCTCTAATAAAAATAATATTATAAAAATTTTAAAATCTTTAAACAAACAAAATATAAATATAATAAAATTCGAAGTAAAATAAGAAAAAGAAAAATGAAATTTTAAATACTACAAATATAAGAAAAATCCTAAAAAGATTGAAATAAGAAAGTAGCATGGAGAAGGTTGTGAAACAAGCTCCACGCTAGTTTCCTCGTTTAGACCTTAAGTGAATAAGAAAAAGAAAAAGAAAAATGAAATTTCAAATATTACAAATATAAGAAAAATCATAAAAAGATTGAAATAAGAAACTGGTATGGAGAGTGTTGTTAAACAAGCTCCACGCTAATTTCTATGTTAGAATCTAAGCAAAAAGAAAAATGAAATGAAAGAGAGAAAAGGAAAAGGAAACTAATTACATTTTCAAATTTTTATACCGTAAGAGTTAAATTTTTTTTTCTTTTTTTTGGTGAAGATGCTTGCTCCCTGAGAGTGCAAGATTTGGGAGAGGGAGGACTGTGACGAGGTTGCTCCTGAGGCGATCCAATGACGTAGTTGTCTGTGATCAAACAAGGGAAGAAGTTGAGGGATCTTACCAAAAAAAAAAAAAAATGTCGGTCTAGGTACGATCACGGGGGTAATCAATATTCAATCGATTGCCCATGTGGAGGGAAAAATACCCTGATTTTTCTGACACGTCATCTGTCGGAAAAGCTTTTCGTTTTTCGGTTTATCGATTTTCGAATGTCCTGTTCTTCGAGCCGCAATTGATAATTCTCTCTGTCTGACCATATTGTCCTGGAAAAGTGGATTTTGGTTTCGGTCGTCCTTTATTTAGTTTACAGTACATTCAGCTGGAATTCGAGCAGTTATCAGCTTTTGACAACTTTTAAATACTCTTAACGAGTTTAATTACATGTACAACCCTTTTTGCACGTATAATTTGTAGTAATATTGAAAGCGCACTAAATCAAATGGTAAATGGCGATCCACCCCACCGACGAGCTAGGACGTGCCAGCCAACTATACGTGCAACTCTATTCGTTTACCAGATAGTGCCAGTGTTCGAACTTAGTTCGTTCATTCTTCATTAAGACAAAATTAATCTCTACTTACACATTCGTGTCGAATTATAGTATTCCAGATTTGAGCTATAAATAAGTTTTTCTTTCGAATAGTAAATTATTATATTTTTCCACAAAATTATGCTTATCACGTTAAAAAGCGGATACAGTTGCGTGGGTACCTGGTTACTCGGGTATTCCGGGCAATGAACAAGCTGATTCACTCGCAAGATATGGGTCAGACGCACCAACAGAGGTGGCAAGAGTTAAATCAGTGTAGGCAAGCTAAGATTATTCTAATTGAGCCGGACTGCCGTAGGACCAGTATGTTGATGGGACTCGAGTGTAAAACCCTTAGAACCATTGTGGGTAATGTGACAGGACATTGCTCCTTAAACGAAAATATATTGAAAATTTCGGCTAACAATATTTTGCCAAGTTCAGAGAGTGTCGTTACAATCACAAGCGCTAAGCGAGCTATGAATCCTTTTTTCTTTCCCCTTAGAGCATGTCACTCCAGGCACATCAAATTTGATAGGTACATACATGGAGATTACGTGTCGAGTTTTGTCTTGATATTATAATTTCATACACGAATTTCACTGGCATAAACAGTAGTGGAATCGTGTAACTCGCTTAGGACCAAATCGTTTCGACAAATTATAGTAATCGTAATGCATTTTCGGTTTGATTTAGATTCAATTAGATTACGTGAATCCAGAAGTTTATTTATAGTGTCCATAGTTTTTACGAGAAGTATCTTCGCCAAATTCCTTAAGATAAGACTAAGCGTTGGCATAATTCTAAATTATTGAATTTCCATTTAAAAAGATTTTAGGGCATAAAGGATTTCTTCAATACTGTTGGCAAATTGGTAACCCTGATCTGGAATCACCACGTTCCCACTTTTAGGTTTTTTTTTTAGATTAAGTTAGTCTTATATGTGGGCTGTTCAATAAAGGTTGTATGTTCAGTAATTGGTCATTTTACAAAAACAATTCTTCTGGAAGATGAGCTAGATTGAACTAGAATTTCTTATAAGGGCAGGACGAATCCAATGTCCGAATGGATTGAAAAATTTCAAAGTAAAATTTTTATCAAGCTAATATTTTAGGTGACTAATATAGGCTATTTATTTAATGCAGTAATTACATCGATTTAAGATGTGTGGGTCGTAGTTCAACGTATTAAACTACGAAGTCTGTGATCACTGCGTCGAATCTCAAGTTCGAAAGGAGGAAACAAATTTTTTGTCAGTTTCTTAGTTTGAATTTGCGATATTAGCCCCTAGCCTTTATTTCCAGAGGACACGTCATGCGTTCGGTCCCACTAAATTAGGGCTTAATTACTAAAACAAATTACAAAAAAGGGATGCAATCGGCCACAAAAGCTTTAAGTACAGAATCTTCTCAACCGATAACCTCAATTTCTTATTTTACGTCTTACGAATGAAATATGCAATTTGTTCAAATTTTAAATTTAATTTAAACTTTTAAAACAAAATATTAGAATATTTAATTTATGTTTGCAAAATTTGAAAGTAATTCTCATAAAAAAATATTTAATCCTTTGCTGGGACTGCTTTAAAGTTGAGTACCCATCCGGTACCGTCGAAGTGTACAGTTCTCTGATAAACAATAGCAACAACATTCCATTTACTTTTGTAAGGGGCAGGAGAATCCTAAAAGGTATTCAATATTTAAAGTATTTAAAAAAACAACATTAATGTTAAAAAAAACTTACTCCTCCACAAAACTGTCTTGCCTTTTCTTCGGTTCCAGTACTGGAAATATCTACGATTTGGACGTGATCATCTTTACATAAAATTTTTGCACCCATATCAAATTCTATTAAATGAAATATTATATATAAGTTATATACTTACATGATGTATTGTATATATAGATTGTGAGTGTTCCCCATGAATGAAAGAATACAGGACTACGTCGTGCACATGTCGGCCATTTTGAATATTTATTTTCATACTTTTATGACATGCGACCTCATTTCATTCAAATATAATAGTGATTTTTCTCACAAACTTTGTATTGCGGGTCACGTATGACGTAGGTGCGCAGAAAAAATCAATTTGAAATATGGGTTGGCTGGCGTAATCTTGTATTCTTTGATTCATGCATGTTCCCTTGTTGTAAAACCTCATGTTTCATTGCATCGTTGTGTGATTCGATACTTTTTTATATAGAAAAAAAACCGATCATATAACGATACCCCACGAATTACGACGGTAAGGAAATATGGTTATTGTATCTGTCACATTTAAAGTGTGGATTCAGCAAATGTAGAAAATGCATACATTTAAATGTACTAGTTAATATATACATTTACTGATTGATTTTGGAATAAATACGTTAGTAGTTATCCTGTCAATTGAGACCGGCTATGGGTATTCTTTCGCTAAAGATCGATACTCGCACAGCTGTTCAAGTCTTGTACTAGTACTGTTAAAAGCTGTACGAGTATCGGTTTCTAGCGACAGAGTACCCATAGACGATCTCAGGTGGACGGATACCTACTTACGTTCATTGGAGAATGAATACATTCACGATTGATAATAATGTTCTTATATATTTTTAAATATTTCCATAAACTTCTAAAACTCAATTTACCATCAAAAGTTAGTTCAACTTTGTAATTTCTAGGTACATGTATGTCCCATCGACAGTTTGAATAGTTTCTTTCTGAGTAAGGATATAGTGGACTCGATAACATTCCACTCTGAGAAAATATTTTACCACCGCATCCTTGTCCAGCTGAAGATGCAAAATATGTTATATCATAATTTACTGTTGCATGAATATCCAAGCGAATTTGACTTGAATTTGAGAAAATATGTCTTTCTCGAGTATTTTTACAAATAGTTCCTAACGTACTGTTTGCTATTACATCGTAAATCTGAAATTTATTTAGAAAAAAAAAAAATGGAATAAATATGATGCTAATAAATTGTAAAACACTTCTTCCATGAATTTGGTTGTGCTGTGCTAACGTTACGAAACGTCTTGGTAAAAAATGGGCTCTACTGATCAAACATAAATGAAAGAATAAGAAGATTGCGCATTTCAGCCATTTTGAATTTTTATTTTCATACTTTTATGGCATCACGTGTGATTTCCTTCCAAAAAAATAATCGTGACTTTTCATGCTAACAATGTATTTCATGTCTTACGTGACATAGATGCGTTTGAAATATGGGAAAGCGTAATCTATATATTCTTTCATTCATACTGATCAAGTCCCTTTAGCCATTCATATTTAAAGTCGAGGGCACTATGATCTATACAGGTTTATACTGTGACTTGAAAAATGAATTAATTAATCGTAAAATTTTGTTGTCCAGTGGAGTGCACAGACTATGTAAGGCCTCGATCGATAGGTCCAGTGATTCTCTAGCTAGTGCAATTTTACCGAATAGAATTGGCAGAGTGCGATTGGAAATATCCAGTGTTGCACGCATGATTTCAACTTTCAGAAGAATGACAAATCTGTGAACAACATCATAGAACGTCAAACGTAATCATTTATAATTTTAAAACTAGAAATAAGAGAATTATTATCTTGATCATTAGTTAAGACCGACTGGAAGAAAATGCTTTTTCTGAATATTACATTAGTACGTGGGCTTCTTAATTACCTTGAAATAATCAATTGAACAATCACTATCGAAATATCCTAGGTCATAAAAATGTAAAGCAATTGTATGATTTGCTGGTGCAGTAATAAACATTTCACATTCATTTCCATCATCCTGAATTCGGCCAGATAGCCCGGTATGATTTTTGCAATCTAAAAATTTGATAACGTTTATATTTCTAGACATATATGTATATCTTTTCAACATACATTTTCCATATTGTGCTGTAAGTCGGAAACCTTTTCCGCCGATTTCTCCATTCGATAGAAATTTTAAATTCAATTTTTTACTATTTGAAATATAATCAGCCGGTTTCATATTACCACAGAATACTTTCTTTCCATTTTCTCGGACATTGTAATCATTAAATATTTCACTAACATCTTCATCACGATAATCATAAAAGACTTCATATTCTGGCTAGAAAAAGTCAAAGTTATTTGGATTATAAAATGCATTATATCTAATCGAAAACATTATATAGGGGTAAATGTGGCCATTCTATAAAGAGAAATCCTTGAAATAGTAAAACAAAGTTCTTCTTTCGCTTCTTTCAGTGGATTAGGTAATTAATTATTGAATGAAGGCATGACCTTATGAGGGGAATAGGTCCTATAGGGATTCTCGGCATTTAGATCATGAAGTGGTTGAATTCGCCAGTCTACCAGAACCTACAATAAAGTCAGATACCGGACTGGCGGAATCACATTTATGATATTTGATTCCACAAAGCGGTCACTGAAATTTTTCAGTCTGCGATTTGGAAAAGGATAAGAAGTGATTCCCAGGAAGGATCATCCGCTAAGTTCAGTTTTCTGTTAAAACACTTACCAAAGGCTGATTGATTCCATCTTATGATTATAATAAATTTTTGGTATTCAAACATAATTTTGAATCTAGTGTAAAATTCATATGACTATTACAAAGATTTTTTCTTTTATAGACTGACCACAATAAGGACATCGGCTGTAATTTGATACATTTACCAAATACAAATATCTTACCTCTTCACCAGAAATCTCTAAATAATCATGACAAACTCCATTCAGAGATGATTCTTCTATATCCATGAAATCAAAATGTAATTTTATTGCACTTGATCCAGTTAAAGTCCAGAAACACAAATAATTTGCTGGATACGATGAATTATCATCATTTGATAATTCAATTACAGTCTGGAAAAAAAATGATTATGAGAAAATGAAACTAAATGAATTTGAAGCAAAATATAAAAACGTCCATAATTCGGTCAATAGTAAGGATAAACTGACGTAATATAATGAAATGTAGCTCTTTATCGAAGGACAACCCATGGCTGACAGTTCCACGGGATGACATTGGGAGGAGATTCAACTTCAGACGGAACTTCACTTCAGAGTTGATCAGCGAAGAGGAATGGAGAGGGGAAAACACCAACTAGCAGATAGAAAACCACGTCATCAAATGGTGTACAGATAATTCCAGGACAGCCGAAGGTACAGGAGTTGGAGTCTATCGGCCCAAAACCAAATACTCCGAACCTATGGGTGTACATGCCAGCATCTTTCAAGCAGAGGCGCACGCTATTGCAAGATGCACGGAAGTCAATCTTAACAGAAACTATCGCAATAAGCACATAACCACAATGGTAGATAGTCAAGCTGCCATCAGAGCATTAAGCTCGCATACAATTTGCTCTAAGATGGTAGAAGAATGTGTGATCAAATTAAACAAATTAAGCACAAATAACAAAGTCATCCTGTACTGGATACCAGGGCACATGGGTATTGAGGGCAACGAAGAAGCCGACAAACTGGCCAGGCAAGGGGACGAAGAGATTTCAATGCATATTCTCTTCGACAGTGAAGCACTACTTCGCAGAAGGAGGAAACACTTGGGGGCATACTGCTACACTCCAATTGAGATACAATCTCTTGACTTACTCCGGATACTAGAATTCCTCAGAGAAATGGGCCTGGAGGAGGTGCTCCTAGAATGGGAATTTAATCTAACTACTGCACTGAAGAAGATGGGGTACAATAGATCTTAAAGGTCAGAGTACAGGAACACCCTTAAACCTAATCTTAATCTCAATCACTGAGAACTTGTTGGATAGTTTCCCATTAGAAATATATATATGAATATTAATATTTTTGAACTTACACCTGATGTACTCAATTCGATAGCAGTTGGTCCACATTGTGATTTTGCAAGTGATACAGTAGCATTGATACCAGTTTGTGGTAGATTCGAATTCATAATGTAACGAATAAAAAGTGTATTTTTTGATGTCATATAAGTTCTTGGGAAATTTTCACCACAAAATCGTTCGGAATCCATTGAACTGATTCCATCATGTATTTCAATATAATTACATGTACACGCATCTGTTCCATTTTCCCGACATAATGGTATATTAAATTGATGGAAAATAATTTTCATTACATAACCATCAGCAACATCAAATACATAATGACAATCTAATTTATTTGTAGAACGTTGATCATAATAATCTAAATTGTAATTTGATTTTGTTTCATCTAAATGATATTTTCCACCACATTTATCGAGAATATCGATAACAGCTTCAAATCCTTTACGTGTTAATGAGTAATCTGTACGGAATGTGAATGTTGCATTATTATGATGTATTGTATAATGTGGATACAGATTTGTAAGATTTCCACATAGTACATTTCTTTGATCACCAACAATTTCTACATAATCTGATTGACAATTTGAATCTAATTCTAAATCGAAATATCTAAATGTTATTAAAATTGTTTTTCCCGTTGGGGCTGTTATATTCCATAAACAATTTAAATCATTATAATATGTCTCAGTTTCATCATCGATCGGACTACGAATTATTGTATTCTCTGTTATTAAACCACCACAATTATCAAGATGATATTCTAGTTCGAATCCTTTTCCTTCTACGTAGATATTCGAACGAAATATTAAGATAACTTTTTCAATAGTTCGAATTTCTTCAATCGAATTCCGTTTACAATAAGTTCCTTTTAGAATTGCCTCATTGGACCATCGATTATATATAAAAACGGTTAAATTATCACTTCGGCAATCAATCGTATCTTCCAATTCGAATTCTTTAAAATGTATATAAATTAATTTCGTTGAATTCGTTATAAAAGTATAATTACATGTTGCCATCGATGGATATGAGTCTGGCCAATTTTGTGATGTTAATATATTTTTAGTATCGGTAACTTCATAGACGCCACCACAATTTTCATAAATTCGTATAAAAAAACCATCACCAACATTTTCAGAATCTGTACGAAATATTAATTGCATACGATTCGATGTCGAATTAAATGTTGGCGGATATTGTCTACCGCATACACGTCCTATCGATTGCCATTCATTATTTCGTAAATCACGTATATCTAAATAATCTTTTTGACATTTGAAACTATCTTCAATAAAAAATCTTCCAATAAATTCAATACCAACATGTGTACCAGTTGGTGTTCTTATATCCCAAATACATTCGATATTATTCTTATATAATGATGATGGAAAATGTATATAACCGTCTGTTATTTCACCGCCACATTGATTTGGTTCGACAGTACCAATTGTAAATTCAGATTGTGATTGTTTTTCTGTATGATAGACAATTAATATATCACGACGTGGTTTAAATTGTGGCATCTGAGTATTATTACCACAGAAACGTCCAATTTTTGGACTACTATAAAAGATACCATTGAATACATCAATATATTCTTCATCACATGTTAATTTAAAACTAAAATTTCCAGTAATATTAAATTTATTTAAATAACTGCGACTTGATATATACCAGGCGCATGTTACTTCACCATAAGATGGAATGAATTCGGGTTTCGTTATATTCAAATCTGTTGAAAATATTGCAACTCCACCACAACTATGTGTTTTATATTGTATCACAAAACTGGAATTGATAGTATTCAATGAACGTGACGTTTGTAGTTTATTACTTGTAAATGGTAATGCTATAAGTTCATTGGCGGCTTCACAGACTATCCTATGTTTAGCCCATTGTTTCACGATAATTATAATCGGTGATAATGTAACACAACGATTTGGTATTGATAAATTCTCAACACGTATCTTTAGTGCTAACGTTTCATTACCATTCAATTGTCTTTCATATTCACAATAATAATTCATCATATTGCCAGAATTTGTATTATCCACTTTCTCTTGTATTGATGTAATCTCACCAACAGTTTCATCCAATGTACCAGGACAAATTGTTAACTCATCGGATGTATATTTTATTTGGAAACCAATTAGATTTGAATTTGGTTTTATTACAGATCTTATAATCATAATTTTATCAGTTGAATAAATATATTTCGGTGCAGTATTTGTTATTTCAGTTATTAAATTTCTCATATTCAAATCATTATAGAATTGTACTTTAGATGGTTGGGTTGTATTCATATGTTCCGAATCAATAAGATAATCAATCATTTCTAATTTGATGCGACGCCCTTTCGGTACTTCTATCCGCCATTTACATAACGAAAATGTATGAACTCTATTTGGATAATGTGGTGTTTTTAAAATGCCCGATTCACTTCTTTCAACGGTATCACAACGACCATAAACTTGACGATATGACATCTTAAAACCGCGATATATTAATGTCGATTTGAATGTATGAAATTCAATTAGAACATTATTCGATGATGATAATATACTTTTTAGAGTATTATTACCATAGATACGACATATTTCATGTTGTATATCTTTTTCATTATCTTTATAGACATCATAGATAATTATAAAATCAGTTTGATTATTATCATTTGTTGGTGGCGGTAAATGAATATCATCGAATGTTATATTAACACGAAATAGTCGTCCAATTTGGATACGATAATCACAAATTGATCCGCTCGGATATGCACCAGGTGTAGGATAATGAAATGATTTAATTTGTCCACGATAATCGGATGATGTTGAACCACATTTTGCTAATGTAAATTTCGCTTTAAAACCGCTTCTCGGTTCAGCTAAATTCGTAACATATTTCATACGTAATGTATTCCCGTTCGAATGAATTTGTCCCGGATCATTACAGTATATACCCAATAATGGTGATATACCAGTTGAACCATCACGAATTTCGACATATTCATCTTGACAACCATTTTTCTGACTTAAATCAAATCTTTCTATAAATGTTAAATTTATAGATTCACCAACCGGTGCTATTACAGTCCATATACATTCCGTATATGAATTCGGATTAAGTGGATAATTCGGTGTTGTAATAATACTCTCATTTTCATAATGTGTTAACATCAAATTATCCTCGCATACATCACTAACTTCTCGAAAATTCAAAATCCAATCATAATCCAAATCTGACATTCGTCTTGTATTATTAAATATCACAAATGCTCTATGTGATGTTGTCAATGGAATGTTATCATTGTGATCACTACAATATTTATCAAGAATCGGTGAGAACTCATCAATTCCATTTGCTATTGTTATATAATTTAGACAATTCCCATGCGAATCCATCGAATTTAGATGTTTTGTAAATTCAAATTGAATTTGTTTGCCACGTCGTACTTCTATTTTCCATGTACAATTCGATTGGGGATATCCCAAGAATTGTTCACCATGAATACTTCCCGCAGAAGTTGATATTTCACCGCCACAAATTGTATATAATCGGCCGGTAAAACCGGTCGCATTTACTGAATAATCTGTACTGAATTTTATTTTCAAAAATGGATTACCATGAATAATATCACGATTATTATCACGATCGCTATTAAAATCGCACATAGTTTTTACGAGATTCCATGTATTCATATCTTGACTTGAGTAAATCGATAAAGAATCAGCGGAACATTCATATAGAGATTCTAAATCTACAATAAGTGGTCGAAAACCAACATGGGCACCAGTTTCATTTGTTTTTATAATCCATTCACATACTAATGGCGACGCATATCCATAAGGATAACCGGGAGATTTTAAGTTTACATAATCTCTATTTGGTAATATCATTATTTCATCGCCGCAAGAACTGTGTGATGTGTTTGCGGCTAAAGCGGTTTTCGGTACAGTTCTCCATTCTAAAAGGAAATTTTTCAATAACATATGATCACCAAGGATATACATAGCATTCGTATTTGAGGTGATTGTAGATTTATCTGTTATATCAATTTCTACGGCAGTCTCGTCAAAACCGTCAAACATCTATAAATATATAGTTTTATTAGAATTCTTATAAAACGAAAAAAAGGCACATAAACACACTTTCAATCCTTGAGAATATTGTTTTATCACTAAAGATATTACATTGCCACGTTCAACAGCAAGTCTCCAACTGAAATCCGTACTTTCTTCATGTTCCCTCTCGATTGGTGGCGGACGAATTTTCCCTTGAGTTCCGTTTATCTCATTTTCATGTGCTAAAATGTTAAAAACGAATGTTATGCACGCACACACACATATATAGTATATAATACGTAGACAGTTTAAAAAGTTCGTGGCCTGAAGAAGAGAAGGAAGAGGGAAATTTTAGTTCACTGTTCAAGAATTTTTCAGTTTCAAACACTTCAAAGTCAATGTATCAAATGATTTACGAAAAACAGAAGCTTTTCAGCACCGATAATTTATGAAATATGTGGGCCCGTATTTGGTTTCTCGACTCGAATGATCGAATCGACAAATCTTTATCTAGAGAATGTGGCCCGCATTGTCTTCTATTCTTCAGACAAAGACTTATCGATCCAATCAATCGAGTCGAGAAACTAAACACGGGCCTGTATAAGAAAGGTTTAAAGCTTCAAGCAATCCATGAAGGCCTGATTAAAACTTTGGCTGAATCTATATCTTCGTACATTATAGTTTGAAAATAGGCAGCACTTTTCAAATATTCTACAGATAGCGTTCAAAGTGAAAAGGTCATGGCATAATTTTTTTGGGTATTCAAAGTCAAATAATAACTGAGGACTATTACGATAACTTATTTTGCCAACTGAAACTGAAAAATTATTAAAGTTTAACGAAGAAAAATGTGCCCTATCATGTTGAAAACGCATCGGCTCACTTATTCCAAATCGCAACTTCATTTGGCTACAAATCTATGGAATGTATTCTTCAGATTTGACTGTCTCTGACTACTATCTGGCGGTTCATTGTATACAAATATAAAATTTATTTTTAACTAAATCACAAATTGTTTCTATGCTAGGCCATAAACATTTCAAATTGCCCTCGTAAGATGAATTTAAAATCAATACCATAGCTGTAGGTCGCAATAAAACCGTTCCCTACACGATCATTATTACTGCGAAATTTTATCCACATATTCTGGAAAGCTTTTAGTTTTGGTGGAATTTCTGAACTACAAAAAATTCCCAATAAAGTACCAGATGCGCTCCGTTCTCTGATTTCTAAATAATCTTCATTACAATGATCCGACATTGGTATATCCATATTTTCAAATTGTAATTCAATGAAATTTCCATCACGAAAACTAATCTGCCATATACATTCCACATTTACTGGATATGAATTTGGATATAGTGGAGTTGCGAAACGTCCACGTAATGATGTTAAAGTTCCACCGCATGTGTTATCATAGATTGAATAAAACGCTTGAAAATATCCATTTTTAGCATCAATTGTTAATGCATTTCCATTACTTATTATATCAGGAGGATGTTCTGAACAGAATTTCGTTTTTAAAGGTGACTCAATAGAATCACCATCATAAACCTTCATGAAAAGAAATTTTATTTAGAAATGGTTTTTTTTTTGAATAGTCAATAAAACTCACGAAAGTACCCTTCGAATTGGTCGTATCATCATTGCAATCGCCTTGGACATGGTTAAAGGTGAGTTGAACATGTTGATCTGTTGTAAAAAAAGTAAGCAATTGTAGTACATTCGTTTTCAGAAACTTACATATATCCTTTGAGCGAATGGTCCAGATACAATTGTCATCATTAAGATCCTTAATTAGCCAGCCGGGAGAGCTCGTCTCAATAGATTTGCCACAGTTCTATGAAAATTAGAATATTAAATGCAAATGGCGGACAAGTTATGTACTAACTAGCGCATGGTTTGATTAATTGATTAATTGAGTAATCAAAACCAACAATTAATCACTTACCTCGGAAACCAATTAATCAACCATGACCTAGTACAAACGTAAAGTGTTTTAATTCCGAAAGTTTCATGATTCTAACTTCCTTAATTTTTATTAATACCAGTTTCGCTACGACTGTAAAAAGCTCAACAATAAGCTAGTTCGGAATTAAAACATTTTGTCGTTAGTTCTATTAACCCGTTTGAAACTCAATTGGAATCCATGCTTTTCAGTTTGATTATTTGTTCCCATTACAACAGCAAATGTACTTTCTGTGGAAAAAAATTTATTGGGCACCGGCAATTCACTACCGCAGTGGCGTAAAAGTAATTTATCTGAACTCTTGAAGTTGCCATTGTAAATTTCTAGATAATCATTTTTACAGTCTGGACTTGCTTCCATATCAAACGACATAACTGTTAGATCCAATGTATGATACTCATCTGTTTGTATTAACCATTCACAATAAGAATTTCCAAAGTAATTATCAGGAAAATGAGGTGAATATATATTTCCACTAAGACTTTTCATTAATCCGCCACATTCTAGAAACAAAGATTGTCTTTTATACCGTTTTTTTTTATATTGAGTTGGAAGATATATTCGTATCCTTTTATTTGTAGTTCAGAAATAAGTTTAATCAATTATACCGTTTTATTGGTACGATCATTATCCCCCCTGTAGAACACTTCTGGGTTTTCTACGCGAAAAACCGAGAAAAGTGATTTTTACAGACTTCTTTTAAAGCAGTTCTAAAGAGACGGAAACTAATACCAAGTGTGCAAATATGGAATGCGGATTTCAGGCAACAGATGGTGCACCAATGCAGTTTGTGCCATAAAGATTCGATACTGCGTCATTTTGTTGTGTTATCAAGTGTCAGACGTGCACGAGTGATTAATTGGAAAAGTGTGTGCATATTGTTGTGTTGTTGTGTTCAATATGTCAAAACTTATACCGAACAAAGTGCATTAGCCGACAGCATTAATTTTTTGTTTTCATTTGAAGACAGGCCAGAATACCGAAAGAGGCAACACAAAGGCATTTTTCTTCATGGCAATGCTCCATCACATGCGGCAAAACCGGTTCGCGACACGTTGAAAGCACTCAACTGCGAAGTTTTACCCCATGCGGTTTACTCACCACTCCTTCCGATTACCACTTACTTGCTGAGCAGCACTTTAGTTCGTACGAAGATGTGAAAAAATGGCTTGATGAATGGTTAGCAGCAAAAGGGGAAGAATTTTACTGGCGTGGTATTCACAAATTGCCCGAAAGATGGGAAAAATGTATAACAAACAATGGAGCATACTTTGAATAAAGCACTTTTTATCATTCTTCCGAATTTAGCACGTATTTATAGTAAAAAATCCGCAATTCATACTTCTACACCTGGTAGTAGTCTTATACGGTAAGAACTATATGGGGAGGATTGATTGTATCAATCTTCTCAGCTAAACACTCTTGTTCTGGATCACCAAAACGGTATCTGGTCAAGACCAAGCTCTTTCTGATAAAATTGCCTTCTTTAATCTTGCTAGTAGCTGAAAGTAGAGAATTAATCGTTTCAGTTTTGTGGAAGTTAATTCAAGCTTTGTGGGTCGTTCCTGGAGCTTCTCCTTATTTGACCTACTATATTTTCCGACTATTACTGTACGTATTTCAATTTTCATTGTATGTGACCGATCTGTCTAGAAACGGTTCGACAAATTACACAAATAGAAATTCGATCTGTTAAAGTTTTTTGAGTGTAATTATGAGCCAGCCAAATATTGTAGTGTTTTTTGTATTAAATCTTTCCCAAATTATGATGATTCTCTTCCTTAGGACTCTTCCTTAGGAATAACCACAATACTTTTGAGCCGGTCTTATTTAATTTTTCCCAGAATTACATAGGCATTTTCAACGATCGAGGTCAATCAGAGTGAGATGAAGCCTTGGACATCAAAATTGTTTGCCTTAAAACGATCATACCAATAGTAACATGTAATTTGAAAACAAAAAAACGTATTACGATAAAATACAAACTATAAAAAAGAAGAGAAAAAATCACTGTTCTTTCCAAAGAACAATCACAATCTGTTCTGGTTCTCTTTGAATATCACAGTTTAAGGCCCGTCGCACACTTGAGCTAAGGTGTGCGGGCGAGCCTCGCTGTAGTTACATAGCTTAGCTGGACTCGCTCATCCCGTTGCACACTTGAACTAAGCTACGGGGCGATATTTTTGGTAAATTCATGCCATCAGTTCTATTTGAGCCGTCAGAGAGACATAATGTGCGAGTACAGTATCGATGAATTATTGCTAGACCTAGATTCTCAATCAGGTTTGTCTGAAGAGGAATTTAAACGCATTTTCTTATACAGGGTGAAATAAAATGAATGTTATAGTATTCGTTAAGAGCCATTGAGTTCATTCCTTACTTTTTGATACAATACTTTTGCAAGCATCAATTCTACACTGTATAATGCCGAAAGTACGTATAGCAGGTCAATTGAAAAGTCCCCGGCCTACCATAGTAAAATACATTTTTTTGGCAAAATTCGTTTTTTTTATTCAACATAATTCCCTTCAAGGGTGATACACTGATTATAGCGACCCTCCAACTTTTCGATACCATTTTTGTAGTACTATTTGTCCTTTGCTTCAAAATAGGCCTCAGTTTCGGCAATCACCTCTCCATTCGACGAAAATTTCTTCCCAGCAAGCATTCTTTTGAGATCTGAGAACAGGAAATAGTCGCTGGGGGCCAGATCTGGAGAATACGGTGGATGCGGAAGCAATTCGAAGCCCAATTCATGGATTTTTGCCATTGTTTTCACTGACTTGTGACACGGTGCATTGTCTTGGTGAAGCAGCACTTTGTTTTTCTTCAAATGCGGTCGTTTTTCGGCGATTTCGTCCTTCAAACGGTCCAATAACGCTATGTAATAGTCGCTGTTGATGGTCCTTCCTTTTTCAAGGTAGTCAATGAAAATTATTCCATGCGCATCCCAAAATACAGACGCCATAACCTTGCCAGCCGACTGTTGCGTTTTTCCACGCTTTGGAGCGGGTTTATCGTGTGCAGTCCACTCGGATGACTGTCGATTGGACTCCGGAGTGAAATGTTGGAGCCATGTTTCATCCATTGTCACATATCGACGCAAAAACTCGGGTTTATTACGCTTGATCATCTTCAAACACTGCTCCGAATCATCAACTCGTCGTTGTTTTTGGTCAAAAGTGTGCTCGCGCGGCACCCACGTGATGTACACGTTCAGTTGATATCTTTAGAGTGCCTGCTATTTCATTCAATTTCAATTTACGGTCATTCAAAATCATTTTGTGGATTTTTTTAATGTTTTCGTCGGTAACAACCTCTTTTGGGCGTCCACTGCGTTCACCGTCTTCGGTGCTCATTCCACCACGTCTAAACTTAGCATACCAATCCTTGATGGTTGATTTTCCTGGGGCAATGTCCGGAAACTCGTCATCAAGCCAAGTTTTTGCTTCAACTGTATTTTTTCCCTTCAAAAAGCAATATTTTATCAACACGCGAAATTTCTTTTTATCCATTTTCTTCACAATAACAAGTTGCTTCACTCAAAATGCTATAATTCACAAACTAATGATCCGACAGCTGTCAAATTTATACACGCGTCTTTTGAAGGTTAGGGCTAACTAAAAATCATATTAATTTAATTCTAGTACCGCCATCAATGTGTCAATTGGCCTGTTATGTTAATGTCAGCGATGACAGCGAAGCTCGTTCGTGTAGTTGAGATCTGAACTACATGAGCTAGCTTGGTTCGTGTCGCTCATGACCAGGCGACGTAGTTTCATAGCTTCACTGAAGTGTGCCAAGACCAATCCTGAAATCCTGAATTTTTCAACGAGAAACTTAGCTTACGTAGTTTAGCTCGCTTTGCTCAAGTGTGCGGCGAGCCTAATTCGTCTCTAACGTATAACGGTACCAAAAAAGCAATCTTCCGACAACACGAGGATAAATCGAATATATCTTTTTCAACCGAATATTATTATCGCATAATTATATAGAATTACGTGATTCCTTGATTTTGTACGATGCTACAAATAGTTTTCGTGTTCGAATAGAATCTGTATAAAATCGAATATACATTTCGTGACCAGCTGAATTAAGAACTTGCCCGGAAACTTCACCACTACAAATTTCCGTGATAATTTGTGAAATATCTCTTCCATTGGAAACCTAGAAAAAAACAAATTCCAAAGATACATTTTTTTCAATTTTTTTGGCGACATTAATCACCCCTGTTCTGAGATTCGGTGTTAGTCGTGTAAACGTAACGCTTTCAATTCGATTCGCAACGCGATCAGTGTTCTCGGAAACTGCGTTCGCTGGTTAAAGAAACGAACAAGCATCGCATGTCAAAAAACAACTGCTTGTGTTTGTTTTTTCATTAGCAATTTTGTTGTAAGCTATATTCGACCAATCAAAAGGATTTAACGCTTCCAATTTACTTGCTAATGAGACGGTAAGAGATAAATTCGCTACATGAGCAAAGAATTCTTTTGAGAGCCAAGTTAGGGTGATTTTTCATTGTGTCGATTACTACGTTGGATTGGGCAGTATTTGTAGAAATTTTATTTCCACTTCTAATTTTGAAGAATGCATTTCGTTATTTTATATTTAAAAATATATTTACCAAACTCTTTTGCCAACATTTTCAACCATCAGGCTTTATGACACTTGCACCAACGTATCGAAACTAAAGTTAGTAGTTTAACCATAAAAATTACATTCCGACGAAACACAGAACCACAAATATCGAATAGAATCGAATGTATTGGCACTTGTCGTTCCCGGTTGAATTCAAATGAAGCGTTGCATATTTAAGAACAGCAAAAATAGAGAATCGAAAACGTAAACGCCGTATCTGAGAACATATGTGAATGCCTTACATATAATCCATTAGCAGAACAATTTTTAATATTTGTATCAATTTCGAATTCACTTATAACTAATTGAATTGTCGAACCGAAATCAGTTTGTATAATCCATTCGCAATAAATATCGACACCATTCGGATAATCAGGAGCTCGTATTTCACCAAATTTACTATTCAAAATAGCACCGCAACCATCGATTTTATATTCTAGACGAAAGCCTGTAAAGACTTTGGAAAAATCAGTTCCAAATCGTATTGTGACCATTTCACCTTCGGAAACGAATGGCGGCGGTTTTGTCAAACAATATGTATTAGTCTTTAGAGTTTTGTTATTTTTCGAATCTTCAATTGTAACATAATCATAATGACAAATCTCATCATAAGAACCTTCTAAATCGAAATGTGAAAATTCGATAGCAATTCGATTATTTTTACGTCCAATAATTTTCCATTCACAATATAAACTTCGAGGATATGTATTTGGAAAATTCGGTGATTCAATAACACCATATAAATCATGTAATTCACGACTACATATAGTTATATAGGATAGATAGAATTTTCGTGTTATACCATCTGCATTCGATACAAAACGGATTAGAGCTTCATTGCCAGTTGTTTCTAGAGTTGTTTCCAATGGATTATCATCACTACATGTTTGTGGAATTTTCCGACTTGATGAATGTAATCCATCAAATATTGTTAAATAATTTCGATGACAATCTTTCGATAGATCTGATTCTAAATTTTTAATACCAATCCGTATTATAGAACCTTTATTAATGACAATTCTCCAATCACATTGTGCCACATCATCTACAATATCTGGATAATGTGGTGATTGTATGGAGCCTTCATGAGATTCTAAAATACCACCACAACCAGATGCTGTTTGACGCCAATCAATTTCAAATCCAGAATATGTTATTGAAGAATCCGAAATAAATTTAATATATAAATGATTTGTAAACGATGGAATACGTGATGGTATCTCATCACCACAATATCGGCCAATAAGTGGTGCATCTTCAGTCATTCCATTTCTAATAGTGTTAAAAAAACGAAAAACAAAAAGAACAATAATTGTAATTAGTTATTAAAAAGAAGTCCTTGTACGTATTTCCAAATTATACAAGATTTTTGATATGGTTTCTTCAAAATGTTTCCCTGTTCGAATTATATCTTCAACGAAAATTTGTGTATCTTTCCTATTTTATTATAGATGAAACTAGGTAATTTATTGAACCTTAAAATTTAAGTAAATACATTAAATTTTGACTTTTCAGAACAAATTATCTGACAATTATCTTTGAATTCAAAATTTTCTCAAAAAAATGCTGCATTTTAATATAAACCGTCAAATGAAAGTCAAAATCAAAATAGTAGCTCATCATGAACCGATTACAAACATGAATAATGAAAAAAGAAATTTGAATATTTTCCGTTCTTTTCTCATGTGAGAGAGCAGAATTGAAACTAAACAAAAAGCGAAAACCTAAAAACCTCCAATTTCTATATTATTACGTAGGCTGCTATTTATATTTCGTGATTGGGCAACCCTAGTTCTGCCATGTGGCAACTAACGTCTCTATCGTAAAGTTTCACATTGTTGATCGCATACGTTTGGACGAGCGAGCTCTATTTGTGTCGTTTACAGTAACTTGTAAAATTCACCTCGGCCAAACAATGAAATTAAATCGTGAAAATTTTGTGGGATCTAACGCGAACAAATCTTTTTGACGGCCAAATATCCATGCAATATTGAGTGTATTCTCGTCATACTAATGTCCAAGGATGCCTCAATCTCACGATATGTCACATGACGATCTTGCACTATCAGTTCATTCACAGCATCAATATTTTCCGGAACAACAACCGATTTTGGACGACTCACGAAATTTGTCGTTGAGCGAACTACCGCCACGATTGAATTCAGTAAACCATCGATAAACACTGGTCCTTGATGGTGCTTTATCGCCAGAAATCGACTTAAGTTCATCGATGTGCTGATGTTGAGCTAATCCACGTCGAAAGTTGTAAAAAATAATTGTATGAAAATTAATTCTAAGTTTTGGTTGAGATGACGACACAAATAGCGCTCGTACGTCAAAACGTTCCGAGTACGTATGCCGTCAAAAATGTCAAACTTTACGATACAGACGTTAGTTGCCACATGGCAGAATTAGGGTTGCCCAATCACGAAATATAAATAGCAACCTACGTATAGATATATGCTTTATACGCCATTTGCTATTGAAAAAGAGGTTCTTCATTAAATATTTTGTGTTTGAAACTTAACTTAACGAAAATGTTAAACTGAACGACAATTTAATATAGATTCTTCCTTTTTTTTGGAAATAAGTTAGTTTTACCTTATTTCAAGATAATCCAGGCGACAATTGTCGGTGTGTTCAAGTGAAAAGCTTTTTACATTTAATTCAATTTGATGACCAATCGGAGCCGATAGTATCCATAAACAATTTGCATAATCCGAATATTCGGATGGCCAGCCAGGTGATGTTATTGATCCAAATGGTGCAGAATAATTAGCTTCACAAACTGTAAAAAAGATATGTAAGTAAAGATACGTAAAATTCTAAAAATATTTTCTATAATATGAGTAAATTATATTAGCTGTGATGGCAACTTCTTTTAGAAGCTTTTAATCTCTTGCCATAAGACGTAATGTAGTTTACTCAAATTATATAAAAGCTCTTTAGAATTTTCCATGTCTCTAGATTTATATATTTGCTTGTATTATTGGAAAAGATTACCAGAACCAGGTGGAAAAGCTTGATATGTGAATTCAAATCCATTTCCTATTAGACTTTTCGTTGAAAATTTGATCGTTACTTTACTTTTAGTATAAAACCTTTCTGGTGGTAAAGTTCTTCCACAAATTCTGTATAAGAAATATGTTTTAGAAATAATATTAGGTTAGTTAAATATTGATATCCTGAATTAATTCTCATTGTTGTCTAACAGATGGAGTTATTCGTTTTATTTTCAAATTGTTAATGGCGGACAGCTAAAGGACTGTCTATAAGCCTTCCCACACATCGATGTCATCGATGTCATCGATTAAACACCGTTTTCGCCAGATATGGCGACTGTGACTTTTCCTGTTCCACCGGTTAAAATTACCACTTCGTGGAACACGTTTTGAGTCCATTGAAGCCATAAAACAAAATTCGTCGAAGGTTCTGGAGGCTATACTAGAAAATACCTAGAATAAGTATTTCGACGACTGGATTCATCGTTGGTATATGTGTATCGCATCAACTGGGACTGTTTTCAAGGCGATAAAAAAAATTTTGATTATTAATTGAACATATTATGCTCTATCTGAGACCATATGCAGAGATTGATTTAAAGATAAGTTGTTGAAACTCGGTGAAACAGTTAAACCCAGATCAGTATCCGATATCAATTAAGCAATAAAAAGCAAGTATTCTAAAAAAAACGACTAAATCTTAGCAAACGAACACTGAGAATTAATTCAAATATCCAATATATCCGATATTACCTATTCGTTCCATTTGTTTCGATTGAATTTTCAGCTGATATTTCAAGATATTCATTGGGACAACCATTTTGTTCATCCAAATCCATTTGATTGAATTTTAAGAATATATTTGCATCCTCTTTTCCAATAATATACCAAACACATTCTTTCGAGACTCCCTTTTCTTCTGGATTATATAATATTGTTTGATTCAATTCTTTTAAAACTCCACCACATTCGATATCAATAAATGAATATTCAATTTTGAATCCTTTTAGTTCATCATATTCATTAGTCTTAAACAAAAGATAAACACGATTTGTGGTAGTTATTTCTGTAGGTGACGGCGGTTTATCTGAACAGAATCGACCTAATATGTTCTTTTCTGCTTTCCATCCATCATATACCTATTTTGATATAGAAAATTAAAAACAATAGATAGTACAAAGAAAGATAAGTAATTGTGAATAACCTAGAAGAGAAGGTATCGAATTTGGTTCTCAAGAGTTACCAGCAACAAGGTTTACGTCCCATTAAATTCAGTCATACCTATAATTCAATGTGCTTGAAGTTATATCATGCATGTAGTATTGACCCTGATGGGCTATAAAAATGAGCAACGTAAACTGTAGCAGTGAGTTTAACAACGTTTATCTATTCCGGCTTGTCTGCTATGGAATAATGTCGTTAAATGCACTACTGTGCTCCTGTTTCAAAACCCTCTCAACTCCACTTCTCCCGTCCGGTTGTGCTTCCCCACTTCACTACTGCCCCAGTTCTCTCCTTTAAGCTCACATTCGTCCCGTTTCCATAAGAATTCGATGCAAAATTTGCTAAGTCCGATTACTTCAAGAATATGAATTTCAACGTATTCGGTCCAGTAATTTCACTTCCATGAAGCATGAAAAAAAAGTGTTGCTACAGTTAAATTCTGAAGAAAAATCCAATCGGTTTCAGATAAGTTGAAAGATAAAAAAAAAAATCAGCCCGCGGGCCATCGGATACAAATAGTTGATTTAAGGCAAATTTTGATTTGGTGTAAATAACAAAAGCGCATTTTTCACTTATATCCAATAATTATGAGATAAATATAGAGTGCGGCATAGTTTGGTTCATGACAGAAATTCAGTATTATATTATACTGAATTTTGTCACCTGACAGATGACAAGTGAGTTATGCGCGGCGAAATAACCGCTAGTTCAAAAACGAACCAAAAGATGCCGCAACCTTTACAATAATAAAGGGCGACATCAATACCTATAATGAAAACAGAACAGGGCCGGTGCTTGATTTGTTAGGCATATTCTGTGTATAAGAAAGAATTACAATTTTAAAATATTCTTCTATACGTACCTCTAAATAATCTTCACATAAGCCTGTCACGTTATAATAACTTGCATAGTATTCACTAAACAATGACATTACGTCGAAATCCTTGAATTCTAGTTTAACAGCTTTATGAATTGGTGCCTCAATAATATACAGGCATTCTAGATTTGGTAAATACTTATGAGGATACTGCGGAGATGTTATAATGCCTGTACTATTTCGATAGACATCACCACAAACTATTATTTCATCAATCGATTAATTCTATATTTCTAATATGTATTTATTAGGTGCACAAAAAAGTTCTACTCTATAGCTTAGCTGAAGCTAAATAATTGATTAATTGAACATCTTAAAAGTGGCTTACTAGATTTCGTGGCAGAGATTTGAGTATTCAAGATAATCTATGCTCTAAATTGAAACGGAAACTGTTGGGCGAAGAACTTCAATGAAGTCTGCGGGATGAAACAAAAAAAAAGTAGGTGATGAGGTGTCTCAGGAAGAACCCTTCTACATCGTCAAGGAACTTGACGCGTAATTTTGTTTCATGGCAAACGCCCATTCAGAGATACTGTTTTGATTACAAAAATGTTGATCTCCAATTTGTGCCTATTCTCTAGACATGTTCCATTTCAGATTACTAGTTCTTCCAATCAATGTAGGTACAAAATTCGAAGACGAGGAATTTTCCAAAGTTTAAGACGTTCGAAAATAACACGATGATTATTTGGTCTTGAAAATGTCAAGTTTCCATTGGCATGTAATTCCCAAGTTACCTTAATAATAGCAAAAGGTCATAAGGTAATGATGGCGACTTTAATTAAGTGGTCGAAAAGATTCTGTACTTAGACATTGGGGTCTATTGTACCCGTTTTGGTATTTGTTACGCACTTACCCATTGGAACCAACGGCTTATCGTGCCCTTTAAAACAAAGATGGAAGATTAAAATCACAAATGCAAACTGAAGAACAGGTGAAAATTTTATTTCATTTTTTCAAACCCGACATCTAGAATTCGAGAACCAATGATCAGAGACTTTAAAGTGTTTGATCACAGGTTCTCGAGTGCTACAAATTTGTAGTTCAATGCGTTACCCATGATGATGAGCCACGATCTCCGACATAATGGTGAAAAGCCTAGAATTTTTTGCGTACACCTAGTATTCTATTATAATAACGTACCAAGTTTATAATTCACTCGAAAACCGGCATGCGGTGAAGACCAATCAGTTGTGAACTTTATTAATAGATAATTAGAACTGGATTCATAATCTGGCGGTGTATCTTCTCCACACCATCGGCCAACTAATGGAGCATCAGCTGTTTTACCATCAAAAATCTAGAATTTTGTAAAAAGAATTTAAAAATAAATTAAACATTTAAAATAAACATTCGAACTTATACAAGTCGAAGTTTCCTAAACTAATCAAATTTCTTTGCAACTACGAAAGTTCGACTGTATTTCAAACATCATACTTTACCTCTAAAAAATCATAATAGCAATCCTCTTCATATTCTAATTCGAATTTAGTAAAATGCAAGTTAATCTTAGTTCCGGGCGGAAGTTTAATTAAATAATCACATAATAAGTTATTGTGATAACGACCCTCAAACGATGGTGACCCAAATTCACCTCTGTACATTGTAATATGTCCTCCGCATTCTGGTATGCCATTCACAAAAGAATAATGCAATTGAAATAGATTATGACCATTCGGACCAGATTCGAAATGTATTATAACCCTGTGGGATGATGATTGAACTGGTGCTGGTAACACGGATGTATTACAAAATTTCTCCACCAGAGGACCTTCTACGGAACCACGGTCATGGACCTAACGTTTTTGTTCGTATTAATATCAAATGTATATATGTATATTGAGTACTTGAGTTAATTTTCGCCTTTTTTTTGTTAGATTAACGATCACAATTACTCGTTTCTTCTTGTTACACCACATCTAAGCACGATTGACGAGAGCTTTGTTCATTTTCGAGCTCAAAATCATCTTTACACAGTCTAAATCAGTCTACACATTTATACCTCGCTTTACGGCCCAGATACGTTCCGGGAAAGTTGACCGTAAAGCGAAAAGCCGTATAACGAATCAATAATTTTTGTAGCAGATCTGCCTAAATGGAGAAGCTGACACTAAACAGAAGATCGCAAACAGTATGTGAAGGATTTTTCTTGGCCGTATAATGAAACATTGGAGACCGTAAATCGAAAAGGTGCCATAATTAAAAAAGGGCGTTATAGCGAAATGCCGTATAAAGAGCGGCGGTATAGCTAGGTATAGGTGTATGTGATTTCAGATAAAGCATATTCACCATAAGCTTCTACAAATAACTCTAATGGACAGTTTATTCGTTTAAACTCTTTAAATCGACCAATTAGGTTAAACTGAATTTTAATCGGGCTTCACGGGTTAAACTCGAACGGCTACGACTCTTACACAAACAACGAGAATTAAATCAAGAACTCAGGATTTACAAAAATGTACCGCTAAATAATCTGTTGTACAAGAATTAGTACTTCCAGCGAAATGTATTTGATAAAATACTAATCGCACGACTTGTCCATATGGTGAAACAATACTCCATTCACATACACGATTTGGTGGAGAATTTCTAGGAAATGCCGGAGATGATATTGTTCCTTGAATATCCTTTAAATAGCCACCACATGATGGTTCTGCACTTGTCCAACTCAATTGAAAACCATCATGTTGGTTACCACTATCCGAACGAAACCATAAATAGATTTTATTATGAAATGAAACAATACTTCCGCCATTTGGTAAATCTGTACCACAAAATCGTCCAAATAAATAACCACTCGATGAACGACCATCATGTATTTGTACCCAATCACGTTTACAATCTTCAGATTTTTCCAAATCGAATTTTAAAAATGTAACATTTATCACTTTATCGACGGTCGTTTTAATCACCCATGCACAACTTTTATGTGATTCATATTTTCCTTCGAAAGGATATTTCAAAACTCCCGAAGATTCGGCTAGTAAACCACCACAACCTCTTGAATTTGTATTACATAAAGTTCCTTCGAAATCTGGATGACATTGGCATTCAAATAATGATGCTGTTTTATTACTACGAATACATGTGCCACCATTTAAACATGGATTGTTACGGCATGGATCAGTATTATCATCACAATTCGGTTGTTCATACCCGTCTAGGCAATTACATGAATAATTATTTGCTCCAACTCGAATGCAAGTTCCACCATTCTATTAGATATGATAAAATTTCAAAATAATGAATTTTTTTTTTTTAGATAAACGAAAGGTAATTACATTGCATCTATTTGGTATACATGGATCTCGTGAGTTACGATTGCATCCGCTGGGTCCAAATCCATCTCCGAACATTCCTTCTGGGCATATACATACCATTCTATTTGAAATATACTGACAAGTAGCCAATGGATGACAAATGTTATTTGTTAAACACTGATCAGATGATAACCTCGAACACATTTTTCCATCTCCAGACCAACCAATAGGACAACTTCCACAATGATAAGAACCCTTCCAAAAAAAATCAATAAAATTAACATATATAATTTTGAGATTGTGTATAGAGTGACCCATGCATCCTTATTGGGTCATCATTTATTTATATATATATATATGAAAATGTTACTTCAGTATTGATGCATAAAACTCTTGGTGATGTACTGCAACCACCATTATCTACGGCACATTCATTTAAATCATGACATCTAAAACCATTGCCAGTATATCCAGCTGGACACGGAGAACATGTAAATGATCCTGGTAAATTAATACAAGACGAAAAACAAGCTGCATGAGATTCAGCGCATTCATCAATATCCATTGTACAAGACGGTGTCTGATAATTCGATTTCCAACCTTGATTACAGATACATGTGTATCCATGTTCATTATTAGCTGGAACACATGTTCCATGACCACACAATTCTCCTGGAGGTGCAGAATAACAATCTACTTTACGTA
Organism: Xylophagus ater; assembly: GCA_963422695.1. NCBI lineage: Eukaryota > Metazoa > Arthropoda > Insecta > Diptera > Xylophagidae > Xylophagus > Xylophagus ater. Next base: position 50,717,407 of record OY730481.1, read on the forward strand.
ATGTACAATGTAAACCTACCCATCCAATCGAACATACACATCTGAAAGTATTAAATAACATTTACAATCTAATGCAGTGATCTTCAGCCTTCTTATCCTAGGAATACTATGATTGAAGATCACTGTTCTCTTGATCAAAAAGTCATTGTGTGACGACAAAATAAAAGTATTAAACGAAACGAATCGTCGTTTAATGATCCAAGAGATTGTTCAGAATTTTAACATATCGAAATCGAGCACTGAAAACCATCAAACAAATTGTCTAGAATTGGTGAATCGCAAAAGTAATACATTTCTTTATGATATCACTGGACCACTATATAAGTTTAGTCACTCGTCAAGAATTGAGAGAGAGCCTTATTAGATCCGTATAGTCTTGTAAGCTTACACCATCGTACCACCATCATTTGCTTCGTCCTCTGCAGAACTTTAATGGTGTAAATTTGAGTATAAAACAATTCTATGAAAAAGACTCGTGAATTGGTTTTTCGCCAAGAAAATCGAGAAGTTCTGCACAAGTGACGTGATAATGATCCCGCCAGAGAAATGGCGAACGCTCATAAAGCAAAATGTACAATATTTAATATAATAAAGTTTTTGTTTCTCATCAAAAATTCGCCAAAAATCCAACAACTTTTTGACCAATCAAATAAAATATTGTTGTTCCTTGGGATTTGAAACTTACTGATAACTGCCTGGTGTATTAATACATTGAGCATTATTTTGACATCCTAAATCGGTTCCGGCAAAATAAGCACATTCATTAACATCCGATTGGCAAGTTTTTCCCTGGAAATATTTGAAGAATTTCGTATTTATTTAAATGAGAATCTGATAAACGATTGTCCACTATATACTTTCCATCCTTCTGCACAATTACACAAAAAGTTATCAAACAAATCTATACAAGTTCCGCCATTTTGACAGGGTTCCTCTAAACAATTATTCTCTAGCAATTTCTCCTTAAGCGTATAAACAGTAGATCTCAATTCTGCAATTCGATTTTTCGTCCTCCGAACCCATGTCGAGTTTGAAGTCAATTGAAATTGTGTACTGAAAATGAAAATCGTCATAATTTGATGATACACTGCCAGAAAATTAAAGACCATCATATTTCATGTATTTTATAAGGAATCAGATTCACTAAATTTTGGGAAAAATGTAGCGAATACGAGTATCAAGGTACGGTATTTTCAGAAAATTCCTGCAAAACGGAGTTTTCATTTTGATATCCTGTTTTATCTTTTTCGTCCTTTTTAATACTGTTGGGTAATAGGTCCTCATGATTTAGGATTCTGATGCAAGATTTCATAAAAATTGCTTGAAAATTTACTTTTGCGAAAAGGATTTCGTTCCGCAGGACTCGTATCTTTCCTTAGATCGTGGCGAGAAACAACAGATATCTTACCCTATTTACAGTCAATGAACTCGCCAAATTTCGCTAAAATCGGGTAACACGTTTGTAAGTTATGGAAGGAAATTTCGGAAATCGTTTTATTTCATACAAAAAGTCCGAAGTTTAATAGGCAGCTACCCGAAGTTGTAATCGGATTTAATTGATTTTCGGACACAATTGTTCTTTTAAGTATGATATGGCGAAATTTTATTGAAATCGGTCCATAAACAACGTTACAATATCCGGTAATTTAAAAACAAGAAACGAAATTTTGTTTGGCAGCTACCCGAAGCTTTAGTCCGATAGGAGGCCCCACTTTCTGATAGGGAACATTTCTATCATAAAGTGGGGATTCCAAACGATCTAGAATCTTCCCAAACGTGAAGATCATAATTCCAGTAACTTTTGTACTTTATATAGATGTTAAAAATAAAGTAATACTACTCGAAAAGATTATTTTGAGTAAAAATGGCGAATCCGAACGTAAAATTGCACAATTGGTGGTGTTTTCAAAACAGGAGTTGCTAAATCTCGTAAAAGCTAAGCAACAGAAACTGATGATCGTCAAACTGTTAAAGATAAGGAAGCGTAATCGATTCAAAACAGTGGGTGTGTTCGTTACGGTGAAGTTGGCGAATTGGTCAAAGCTAATGAAATGCTTAAAAAAACAATATCACAGAATACTCCAACATAGTGCTATCATCCGCTGGCATCGGTTTTGATTGGTTATGGTTTTATATTTCAGCAAGATCAATAATCCCAAGCATCCTTCTTGCTTTTGCCGTAACTACCTAATATCAAAAGATAAAAGTGTTTTGGAAATGTAGAACTTGCCAACATGTAGGTGATTTCGTTTCTAGCGCCAGAATACACATAGTGCGTCTCAAGTGACGGAGATACCGTCGTATGAATAGAGATTTCTTGTAAAATATATAAAACGGCCTTAAATTTCTCATCAGCAGTGTAACTAAATATGAATTTAAAATATTTACATATTTTTAATATGATTCATGCGTTTCATAATTCCATTTGGACCAGATACTTCGTTTATTAAAGTCGTACATTGTTGTCTTAAAGATGTATCCTCCTCATGACTAATTGCGTCAAATCGTAGTTTTGCTTCTCTTACAACACTTAAAAGATTTACATTGTCCACCATTAATTTGGAACGGCCATTCAATTGAAATGTTATATTTCGATCTTTTGCTGGTTGAAAAATTAGATGACCATCTTCGCTAATTATTTTTGGTCTAAGAAATTTCATGTAAAGAGATTATTCAATCGGTTAGTTTAAGAAGGATTTAACGATCACATCCCAAGCAGCACATTTGACGCATATAAATGGTGGCATATTTTTGTTCGTTTTTGAACTAGCGATTATTTCGCCGCTCATAGCTCTCTAATGCCATCTGTCAAGTGACAGAAATTCGGTATTATATTTAATAAGAACTATTTTTTCAATCGGGTTGTATTTGTTTATGATGAAAGTTTTATCATTCAGTTTTTTGACATAATTCCAGTAAAAGGCCTACATTTTATTATAGTGAATTCAATTACGCTCGAAAATCACATAAAAATAATTCAAATTCATTATGAAAATGGGCGATCTATGAGATCACATCTATCTATTATATAAAATAGTTTTTCCGCGCAAGTGATTATAAAATAGCTTTTATAATTAAACTACACATACTTTTGGGAGAATTCCTTTATGATTGGTTTGTGAGTCAAGCGAGTATGGGGCAGAGCCCCTTAGTTTTGTAACAAAAAAAATCGCTTCTGATGAAGCTTATTTTTATTTAAATGGCTACGTTAATAACCAAAATTGTCACAGTTGGGCTTCGGCAAATCCAAGAACAATTCCTGCACAATCATTACATTCATCGAGTGTCACTGTTCGGTGCGCTTTAAGGGCTAGCGGTAATTATGGTGCTATGACGGTATTTCTTCTAAAATGAGGCTGCTGCTACTATTATTGTCAATGGAGTGTGCCACAGAGACGTAATAACCAATGGCTTTTTTTGATGACGGATGTCGACGACTTGTAGTTTCAACAAGCTCAAGAAACAATCGATTTTTTGAAAACCAAATTGAATGGTGGTGTCAATTGGCTACACCAAGATCTTGCGATTTAATCTCGTTGGAAGTTTTTTTGTGGATCGACGAGAAAGATGAGGTTTATAAGAATCATCCAAGAACAATTGCAGAACTCAAAGCCAATTCGTGAGATAGAGCTAGAGTTATGCAGAAGTGTGATTGAAAATTTTCTCAAAAGAATCGATGTCTGCATATAAGTAGTCGTGGTGGACATTTACTAGATATTCTTTTTCATTCATCAATAGTAAAATTTCCTATAAAGCGTCCTTAAGTTTTATATACGTATAATGTCCTGCTTTTGGGATTTGAATAACTTACTGGTTGTCGATAAAGCAACTAATGAAATTTGTCAAAAAGCAAAAAATATAATAAACAACAAACAAATTAAGAATTATGATTTTCGACATTTTTTAATTTTCAAAATTTAGTATTAAAAGTCTTTTTCTTTCACTTAACTAATTTCTAAGAAGCACATTTACACTAAATTTTACGCCCCTTTAATTTAGTCTGAATTTAGTCCGTATCCAATTCAGTTGTTGTTACTCACAAGAAATATAAAATTAAACTGAATTAAAATTGAAATTGAAAATGTTCTAATAAGAAAAGGAGGCGTATCAAACGAATTTTATTTCGATAAGAATATTTATACCGGATCCGGAAATGATAGTTTATAATACATAATTAATTTCACAATTATTTAAATGGTATGTAATCCTCCTATGCCTTGTAATGAACCGCGTTAATCTCATATCATATAAGACTTAAAAAGATAACATCATATGATATGAGATTGTTTTAAAATACTTGTTCATTACTTTCTTCAAAAACATTTTGAAAATATGACTCGTATATACGTATATACGGGAATTACGTCATGACTAATAAAATATATTGAGTTATTTCGAAATAAGACATGAAATTTAGTCTACCCACTTTGGGATCAATAAATCCAAATGCTGACTATAATAAACTGTCCTTCGAAATAGCTGAGATCAGGTAAAAATTCCCTATAAAAGCAGCGATCAGTTTTTAGGAAAGGCAGTCGATTGTAAATATTAAAGAGTGAATCAATATTCTCGAATGTAGGACCAAACCATAATTTTCTAGTGTGAGGTTGCACTAGGCGTTCAAAAAGAGAATACAATTTAATAAACCATAAGAGATTTAAAAAGTATAAAATAAAGAACAAATTAAAATTATCAAACGGAGTTTTATTTAAAAGTTAAAACGCGAGTGCGGGTGCTGTTAAAAGTGACGATTTGGGTGCAACAAGCACCGTGTTACAACGTGTCTTTTCAACAAGAAATAATTTTTAGCACTGACAGACAATATGTCAAGCAACATTCGTCTTAGTTAGTATTGCAAGATGTTCGATTTACATTGGACAGGCACTTCAATTGCCGGACACGGTAGTGATAGTTGGAATGTATCTATATTACTCATGCGTTGCCTTTTCTTGCCTACACGGCCTAAGTCCTCGTCTGGCTTAACGTAATTTTCTTCCCTCCTTCAATATTAATGCCCTTTGTTGCAAAATTAAAAATTTCAACAACTTTAAGGAATTCAGCGACAGATGGGGCATTAATTTCGGTTGTTGAAAGGAGAAAAGAAAAAATGAGCAAAGCAAACCATAGTAGTGAATTTACATTTTCTCTATATCGGCCGGACCACTATGGAACTTTCCCGATAACGTCATCAAATATTAATTCCAGTTCTCTTATTTTAAAAGTACATTCCAAGTTTCATGAAAATGTGACTAGTATTGGCCGAATTATAAGGGTTTTTTATTTTGCATTCCCGTAACCCCCACAGAGGGGAGACGCATTCTATCTTTTCAGTTGGCCTATCCAGAATGTTTACACTAAGTTTTAAAATTGGCCCTTTATTGAGTGAATTCTTGAAGTTTTTCTATTTGAGCCCGCACAGCCCCCCTCGAGGGGAGACATTTGACCTTTTCAGTTTGCTCATCCCAAATGTACATTTCAAGTTTCATTAAAATCCGACGGTTATTGACCGAATTATTAAGGTTTTTTTATTTCACCCTCCCGCAACCCCAACGAGGGGAGACGCATTTTATCTTTTCACTTGCTCTATTCAGAATGTACACACCAAGTTTAAAGAAAATCTGCCTATTATTGAGTGAATTATTGAAGTTTTTCATTTTTAGCCCTCCACAACCCCCCACCGCGAGGAGACATATTTTATTTTCTCAGTTGGTCCATCCCAAACGTACGTTCGAAGTTTCATTAAAATCCGACTATTATTAACCGAATTAGGGAAGTTTCTATATTTCCACCACAACATTTTTTTAAAAAAGTTCTGCGCATTAGTGTTGCCAGATGTAAATTCCGTTGAAAAGTCAATATGTTCTGATTTCGAATATAGTACACAAACTGTGCAAATCTCATCAAAATTGGACGAGCAGTTTCGGTTTTACAACAAGTGCAAAAATAGACTACATTTGGACAAAATGTATTTTTAGACAGTGTTGCCATAGTCGAATATGGCCCAAAAAGTAATCAGATCTAAGTTAGGATCAGATACATGAACTGTATAAATTTTATCGAAATTGGCCCACCAGTTTAGTCTGAATCGTGCGGACAAAATTTTGTCGTTTTCAGACAAAAAAAGTGTTACCAAATAGTGTTGCCATATATTCATTTCGCCCAGAATCTAACACCATCTGGCATTTGATGCCACACCAAAATGGTGAAAGTTTCATGGAAATCGGACCATCCATTCAGATTTTATTAACGATTTAAAAAAGCGGACGGACGGACATGGGGCTAATTATTTTTAACGAAACGGATTTTGCACTTATTTTCATCTTCCTAGCCCTTCTAGATCAAAAGTTAGGTTTTCGCACGATTATAGTACTTTCCTATAAACATTCGTTTTTCGGGAAAGTAAAAAGGCCGGGCATTCACACAAGAAATGTTCTGCTTACTCATTTTCTTCCAGACAGGCTCCGCATATAGGACTCTCGGCCACCCCTATTTACCACATGTGTTCATTTAAGGAACAATGTCCTGTCACAATATTCACAATGATTCTAAGGGTTTTACGCTTGGGCCCAATCAACATTCTCGTCATTTAACAATCCGGCCATATACAAGCTAGACAAGGAGTATATTAGTGTATGTGTAGTTTTCGAAAACAATTATGTGCCATCGGTTACCCTTTTTAACTGTGGTGATCACCAATATACGTATATGAAGGGAAATTGGGAAAATTATATCAAATAAAAGTTTTAAACACTTAAATAAGTATATTTTCTTTATTGAAACATTAATTTTTCTTTCTAATTACTATTTTTAACTAATTACAATTTATTATAATATAGATATATTTTTTCCGTTTCCGTCTCTTCTCTTCTCCAGAGATGGCAGTATTCTCCATATATTATTTAATATCCTGTAAGAAAAATATAAAATATAAAATAATTAGTTAAGTTTTGTTTAAAATTATCGACTACGATAAATTATCCAAATTTCATTTAATTATAATCTAACTTTGTATCAAATTTGAATAAAATTGAGTCAGCCATTCTGAAGTTATCGTGCATTCAAACTGTGCCTAATAAGTCACCGATTTAGTCCTGATAACAGTCAGGATTTCTGGACTTCTTAATACCGAAATTGGCTAAAATTAAAATTTCAAAAATATTATTTCGACATTTTACTTGCCTTTCTCTTGATTTTCCTGTCATCCGCGATTTTCCTCAGTTTTTCAGTCTTCCTTCTAGACCTAACTATTTTTGGTTCAATCATTTATATGCCCTATGACAGGTATTATCAGCTGATTTGAATAAAATTGGTAGAATAGATTGATGCTATTAGGACCCACGCAATCTGCGAATTAAAGCGGATTTGAAAAAGGGGAAACAAAGTTATGGAGAAAAAACCTTGAAATATACAATAATGGCTAGACTCTATTGCAGGCATATATATCTCGAATATTACGGATTCTAGATCACTGAATATAAGTGTAGTGTGATCTACTTCAGGAAACCCTTGGTTTGCGATGGAGAATCAACGAAAAACTAACCCTATTAAGGGCTTATATCTGAAATATTGTGGGTCCTAAAGAGCTGGAACCAATTTTCCTGTCATATCTCCATGAGATATGTTCTCTATGGAGATTTTTCCCCGAATCTTCCATGTATTTACATACACAAGTCCTTTCTGATTTCCCTAGAGTCTCTGTTCGTGTATTTTTATCTTAATCTTTGCAAAAATTCATACATTTGAAATAATAAACAAGCTTTTACCAGCTACTTAATATGCTTTAATTCTTACTTCTTAATTTTTCTGTCAATATTCAAACATTTCCCCTAGCCTTAAACAATATAGCATATAATAAAGTGGATACATTTTTATTAAATTAAATTATGTAAAATCCGATTAATTGAATATAGAGTTGTTACATTTCAAGTATTTCCCCCCAAGAAGCATCTTTGACGTATGTAAGAGTTACCCACGCTTTATATCATATATATATATACAATTTGTTCTAACATGGTAGAAGAATTTACGACTAAATTGAACAAGTTAGGCACAAAAAACAAAGTTACTATGTACCTGGATACCGGGACTTATGGGTATCGAGGGTAATGAAGAAGGCGACAAACTGGCCAAGCAAGGAGCAGGAACACCCTTCATATGACAAGAACCCTTTTGTGGTATCTGATGACACATAATCCGAGAAATTTTAAAGAAAGAAGAGGCGGCAAACCAACTAAACACTGGGAAATACAACCAGGACTAAAGCAGCCCAAAGATTTCCTCGGGGAGTACAACTCGAAGAGGGTTAAAGCCCTTATCAGCACTAATAAGAAGAATATAGGAAGAATAGGAATACTAACCGGATACTGCAGACTCAAAGCACACTTTTAAAAACTAAGACTCGAGCCAGATACCACCTGCAGATTCCGCGAAGGGGACGAAGAGATCCCAATGCATATTCTCTTCGACTGTGAAGCACTACTCCGCAGTAGAAGGAAAGACCTGGGGCATACCGCTTCTCTTCAATTGAGATATAATTTCTTGACCCACTCCGGGTATTTAAATTCTTCAGAGAAATAGGCCTGAAGGAGGTGCTCTAGAATGATAAGTTAACCTAACTACTGCACTAAAGAAGATGGGGTACAATAGATCTTAAAGGCCAGAGTACAAGAACACCCTAAAAATTAATCTTAATCTTAATCTTAATATTAATCTTATATCATAGATATACATATATAGTCACAAAGTAGTTCTTAAGATCTGTGTGCGTCAAATGTGCTGCTTGGGTTGAATCAACATAGCTTGCTCTCCCTGAAACACTTTATATATCATGTCGCCTTTAGTATTTCATATACAGGTCGGACCTCTTTATTTCGTATTTCCGGATTAATTCATATATTTCTACGCCTGTTCCAATTGTAATTTAGAAAGTAGTCGAAAATTTTGCGAACGCTAAATCAGCAAATCTCAATCAATTTCTATTTATTTATTTTTAGTTTTTAAGAATTTAACAACCAATGAACATATCACATCAATACTCAGGCTGTTGCTGTTTTTGAGTTGTAAAATGTTGCACCGTGCGAGCATAAGCAGCGCTAGTTACTATGTCTCTAGTGTGATCTATAATATCTTTTAAGTAGACAATTTTTTGTTAATTTGTTTAACTGCTTTCTGAATTACGTTTGATCACTTCCTAAATTACAATTGGAAAAGGTGTAGTCCGGCTCACTAGATTTGAAATCGAATTCCAGCAACAATTCCTCTTTAATTCGAATTTCCTGTTTTAAATTCTCACTTCTGTTTTATTGAATTCCATTCTCTTCCATTTAGTATCATGATTGCCATTTTCTACTCTTCGACTCTATCCATTCATATTTTTTAATTAACTATATTTCGTATCCCTTAATAGACACAGGTGGAAAATCCTCTACCAACCATTTCTCAAAGATCTAGAGGAGGCCTCTGAGTAGAGTATTAGAAAGATCCTACAATTCGCCATAAAATCGCAAGCTTTTCAGCCTAACACTAATCGGTACTTCGATTCGAAACAAAAACAAAACTATGGGAATTTTCGTAGGTCGTGGTATCTATCGCAACCATAAATAACCTAATCTAACCTAACCATGCCTTAATACATCGTGCTTTTTTTTCTGTTTGGCTCTTTCCGAATATGAAATAAAGAGGTTCAATCGATATATCCGAAAAGAAACAATCATTAGGTTTAGTTGAAATGTCAAACGGAGAAACGGATTGAAATCGATTTCGGTTTCGGTTTCGGTTATATAGTAGGTTTTCCACTAAGAAGTTAGGTTTTTTGACAGCTTATTTAACATACATATGATATTCGGATTTCTGTTGCGAAGACATGTAGAGAGGACATACAAATGTCAATTCCACGACGTTCACAACTATTGTATATTCCACAAATCAATAACATACTTGCTAAATTTTTCATAAGGATTTATTATTGAAGTGTTATAAGTTTCTGTTTGTAGAACAATTGGAACCAAAATACCATTTAAAGTGCCTTGATTGAGTTATCTTCACATAATGGTGACACCGATTGACCGTCAAAGATCATCTGTAAGTTAGCAAAAGACGCCATAATTGAAACAAACAAATCTCTTTCTTAGATGCAAGAACTAAAGAATCAACGACTTAATGGAAAACCTTCGTAATAGTAACGTTTTTGCCTGATCCCGCACCTGTATTTTTATATACATATATTCATTGCTCTGGCCCCTAGCCCCTACCCAAGTTACGCTAATTGTTATATTATTATTATTTTTTTTATACAACAATTAGTACAAAAATTATTATTAAAAATATTATTAGTAACACTTTTACAAATCACAATTGATTATTGTTTCTTATAACAAATAAAATAATATAAAATAAATTTCAAGACGCGTCCAAACCAAGCGAGCGAATGAACATTTGTCCTTAGTCTCCACGGATCATCAATAAGCGAGCAAAAATATGTTTCCTGGCGCTTACTGAGGTATCCACATTAATATGAGCATTCGTAAAGAATGTATTTTATTCTTGCTCGTAGAAATCGAGAAGTATCGATAGTACTATCGCCCCCGGCAGTACATTAGGAACTGTAACGTATGTAAAGATGATTTTGGATTGCCACAGGATGCCATAATAATTAATACAGACTTAAAGTAGACGAATGATGTAATGTATTCTATTACTCCAAAGAATATAGCATGCTCACTTTTTCTACTGCGTGACTATCGGCGATGGAACACGCTATCGATAGTAATTCTCGACCTTTTCTTGGTCGCTCGTTTGGTTTGGACGCGCCTTTAGAGATTTATTACCACAGTGAATAAAGTTTATTTAATATATTTTTTTTTTAATTTTTATTAAAACTTAATGCTGATCTTAATTTATTCCGAATTCTTGGTGATGTCCATTTTGAACTACCCGTGCCATATGCACTCAATGGTCGAATATCAGTTGGTGGGACACCTTCATCAACATCATCAGCTTCAGTTTTTATTTCCATTTTTTGAATAATCAAACGTAACAATTGATGTTGTTGATTTAATGTTTTACCAATTTCACGTAATTTACGTTTTTGTTTATCAATTTCAGATGCAAGATATTCTTCATTATTATCAAAACCCATTTCCATAGATGCTTGAACAATTGAAATAGCAAAAGAAAAAAAAATATATTGAAAATGTTTACATTCTTTTTGCAGGCATGTCCAAACCACGAAACCCTGAGCAGCAAGTGCAGGAATTTTCAAACATTTGTTAATGTTCCCATTTGTTACCCAAAAATATGCTGAACATCAACATTGGGCATTGGGCTCTTGTTTACTCGCGTGCTTCGTTTGGACATGTCTTTTTAGATGACCACACTTACCATCATCATTGTATGGATTACAAAACCATTTTCTAAGAACCGAATCCAAAAATCCCAATTTACATTTCGTATCATTCGGATATTCAATTAATTCCAATTTATCGACTTTTTCTAACCACATTTGTGGTAATTTACGTTCAAGTTCTGTATGTAGAACGACCTGAAAAATATTTAGTTCTTGTATTTGTAAATTGGGAATTATTTATAGGCAAAAATAGAAGCATATTAGTTTTAACATAGATTGCTGCAACAGCCACGGCATTCGGGCACTTCTAGTGTATCTATTGAAAGCTGCTGTTACAATTTTTTTTAAGATAAGGAAGTGTAAGAGTAAAATATGGCGAAGAATTTGAATCAATGGTTTGGTTGAAAAGCCTGTTTGTTTAGTAACCAAACATTACTAAGTTCGAATCTTGGCGATGGCGATTTCACAGTTCTGCATGTTCTTTAGTTCTTCTGTACGGAAGCTTACACAATTGGCTAGTATATTATAGCATGTCAGAATTTGAAATGGTAAAGAATTGTGGCTATTCAAGAAAAAACATCGATACTGTACGTCAAATGATAATGATGGATTGACATGTGAGGAAGAGTCATCTCTTAGCATCGACATGAAAGAAATACATACGATATGACATGAACATTTAAGTGTAACGAGTGCAATAAGCTTGTACTCGGATTTGGATTCACTACAATTTGATGCATAGTGATAAATTGGGTTGGAATCGTGTCTCTTGATTTGAAGCAAATCATATCGAAAATACATAGCAATCGCGCAATGCAATTTTTCGATTGGATCTGGTATTAATTACATGATTCCGCTCCTGGTATACATCATCACAGATAACGAAACTTAAATTTATTCGAACTGAATCTGAAGTCCGCCGTTTAAGCTATTCACAGTAAACCAATGTTTTTTTGTGATTAAAATGGGATTTAAAATATTTCTTATTCTTTCTTGTTCCATCTCTCTCTTTTTGTTTTGTTCAGAACCACTGGTTCGAGAACCACTAGGCGCACACACATCTATAATAAACATGAGGTGACATCAAGACTGAAAGAATACAAGATTACGCCGTGCGCATGTCGGCCATTTCGAATATTTATTACCATACTTTTATGACATCACATGTGACCTGATTTCATTCCTATAGAATTGTGATTTTTCACACAAACAATGTTTTTCGGATCACGAATGACGCAGGTGCGCAGAAAAAACTAGTTTGAAATACGGGTTGGCGTAATCTTGTATTCTTTCATTCATGAGGTGACATGATGATCTCATGCACACACACACATCAATAGGATATTCACAAAACAATTTCCCTTATTGTTTATTATATATTTCTCTTTCGTTTTCATTCTAACTCTTTCTTTCATGTCGCTTTTTCGTTACATTAATTAAAAAACGCATCTTCATTTCGTCATACCTTAGCGAAACAGTTGCAGCAACCTATGTCAAATGCATTATGAATTCCATTTTAAACAATTCATTACAGATCTCTTTAGGATATGCTATTGGAGATTGCGCAAATATAATGCATCCTGTAACGTCCAAAAAAAATCACATACCTGCATTGCTAAACGTTTGAGTTGAGCATTCCTTCGAACCGATTCAATATCACCAACAGCCAAACCGATAAGTAGGTTCATCAATAGAATAGGCATCAAAATCATGAATAGACCTAAACGAAAAGCAGAAAAGGAAAAATTAATATCCAAAACCTGGACCTGGACACATATTTACATAGTATTAGAAATGATGGAAATGCTTGTCTAAGTTGATTATTATAAAATGGATTAACAAAAGTCCCGACAAAATCCAATTCACCAAGCATCATTGAAAATGTACGAAGTAATGACATCGGAATATTTGAAAATGATAGATGTATTGGTTGTTCATTTGAAACCTATTTTATTAATATAAGAAAAAAAGTCAATTTTAAATAAATTCGATTAATAATTGAATATATATATCCTGTCTCTCGATTTACACGGTACTCTTTTTTATGTGCGGCAGTACAAGCTCTATTAGAATCTTGAAACTCTTTACAGCTTACCATACGATCGAATGTAGTCTGATGGCTGACTCTGTCTAAAAGTTTCTTGAATATTACGAATCTTTATTCATTTATATCTTTGGTTGATGGATTCTTTTTTTGATGAAGTTTTATTCTGCGTAGACCGATTAGTTCCGCATAAATTGAGAGAGACAAGTATCAGTAATAGTTCACCTTTGATATAAGAATAAAAAATGCTAAACCAAATGCAATTATCAATATCGAAAATATTGATAGTACACGAATAAGTGTTTGTAAGATTTCCAAAAACATTACAACATAAATTCCAACCTATTTAAAAAAAAAAGGAAAAGAAATATAATATTGATTGATTGACCAATCATAAACATTGTAAATCACATCAAATGACAGTTAAAGGCTAAGATGGAAAACTAAACTTATATTTTTAGAATAGGAACGGTGCTGACCTTCATTGGAAGGACTAACCGGTTTAGGGGAGAGATCTAACCTCTCAATCAACCCTTTTAGGAAGAGATACAACGGGGTCAATAAGCCCCACGTGCTAAGCCACTTCAATACAATGATTCACTTATGAGAAAAACGGCGGTAATCTCCTGGTACGAAATGATAGTAGAACCAGTGCTACCCGATGCAATGCAAATTATTAATACCACAATCGATGACCAGATGATGCATTGTGACTTGAGCGTAAAACCCTTAGAAACATTATGGGCATTGTAACAGGACATTGTTCCTTAAACAAACATATGTGGAAAATAGGGGTGACCGAGAGTCCCATATGCGGAGCATGTCTGGAAGAAAATGAGTCAGTATAACATTTTTTGTGTAAATGCCCGTCCTTTTCTGGAACGAGATTTGTTACACTGGGTGCATGCACCCTGAGTAAGGAGGAGTTAGCTTACTTGGATCTAACTACGGACGACGGCAAAGGACGATAGGGCAAAATAAAACACTTAAGCTGAGCTCATTTTGTTCCACTTTCCATTATATTTTCTCGAGTTGCCTCCGGACGAAAACTTTGAAGAATCGAACGCAAAGTCAATCGAATTGTTCATTTAAGAATCTAACCTCTTTTTAAAAGAACAAAACGATTCCATACAAATTATAAGTTTTCCATCTTTACCTTAAAATAATGATTATATAAATTCGCGTCCAAATCAAACAAGCGAGCAAGACCAAAATATATTCTCTGCCAATGTTGGTATGGATGCATCACTGAGCGTGATCAAGAATGCTTTTATTCGATCTCGTTCCCTAATAATCCGTGGCAAGTATGAACATCAAAAAATGCCTCTCTTGCTTGCTCCCTTGGTATGGATGTACTTTTCTTATATATCCAAAATAACATACTTGATCAAATCTTTGTAAGAATAATAATAATTTAAACCATGATAAAAATACAGTGAAAGATGCCGCCGAAAAATGACTATTCGTAACATTTCCATTATCAATGAACATTGGTGAAACCATCCATAAAGCAGATAAATGTAAAATCCATGTTATTATATTGACAGCTTCCAATATATAGTTTAGTTTTTGTTGATAAATTTGTACAATTTCACGTAACGAATATAATAATACATAAACAAGAATTCCAATACCAGACACAAACATTCCAGTTGTCTTAACAATATATTCAGATTCTATAAATCTGAAAGAGAAAGTAAAAATAAATAAAATTACATTTCAATTTTTACTCAAATTTAAAACATAAAAACATTAGCCATCTATCGGAAGAATATAATTTTTTGGTTGTGATCTTAGGTAATATCATAGAAAAAGAAGACACGGAAGATTCATTTCCAATATTAGTATGATACCAGTTCGATGCTTAAGTTACATTAGTATTCATCGGTCTATATTGAGACTGTGTGTATAAATCATACACACATTTATTTTATCGAATTTCCACCCCTTCAAAATAATTTCAATATAGTACTCCAGGAAATGATTAAATGGGACATCATTTTTATTCTGATATATTTCCCCAAAGAATTTCTGAATAATTATAAAGCACGAATCAGAAGTCCCTCATCCTGATACGTTTTGCCTTTGAAAATAACTGATCGTGCTCTTTTGCACTTATTGTAAGATATTTCTTTTTCACTTTATTTTGATTGGTGCTTTATATCCACTTTGTTTTGGGGAGTATATCACAATTAAGATCGCGTCCCATTTAATCATTTCCTCCTATTTAAATCACGAATTCAACTATGATAATACTGGCGGCTTCTATTACACACGGATAGCAAAGCACATGGAACAAAAAATTAATACATATTAGTTCCTCTATTATTATATATACTTTTTGATAATAAGGGAGAAAAAAATGTAGAATTTTTGCAAGTCTTTTTATGAATACAAAAGGGAAAGATAAAAAATTCTGCATTTTTTAAGGATTATTGAAAAAGCCATAAATTAATTCCCTTTTTTAAGAATTCTATTCTAATTTCTCTAAGATGATGTCAGTGGATAAGTTAGCTGTTCATATAATTTTCTCAGTTTTCGTTTTGGCGAGCGTTAAAGCTTGAGACTAGGCTTCACTTGTATTCTTTAAAAAATAGATACGTAGTACATAATTAATACGAACGTTTTGATGATGATCTTGATTTTTGTAAGTAATAAATTCTTTTCTTGTTTATACAGACTTTGTATTGTAGTTGCAAGAATAAAAGGTCGTATATAGCAAGACTTCACATAAAAAGTTCTATAAATATTACAAAAAAAAGATTCTAGGGCAATTTAACTAGGCACAATTCGACTAGGCATAATTTAACTCGGCACAATTCGACTAGGCGCAATTTAACTCGCCACAATTCGATTAAAGAACAACTTAATTCAATGTATTTAACATGTGCAAACGTGCTACAAAAGACGCTGAAATTTTTTTAAACTAACAAAGCAAACATCATAAGATTCCTATTAGCTGTTCACAACAGTGATACCAATCTATCATGAAAATATACACATTGATATTCATTGAAGACAGTCTCATTACTTTTTGTCCATAGTAGTATGCCCTCTCGGGCAAAATTTTGCTTTCAATGTTTGCCGTACTTTTCATGCTAATTGCATAAGCGATTGTTTATCTCACTCATATATCGCTGGTTTATTTTGCATGCCTCGATGATGTAAATTAGGCTTTAATCCCACGACTGAAAATATGATATTTTAAATGAATTTGCTATATTCAGTACAATTTTTATAGACTCTCACTAACAAAGTTATGAACATATATACACGGGGATTAAATAAGGAAATATTTTCTCTAAAAGCCTATAAGATTTCCTGTAGTTGGGCTCTGTAGTAGAGCATACTAAATACATTCGAAAGTTGAAAATGTACAAAATAAAATATTAACTACTTACTTTGTTGTGCTATTAACATTAGTACTAGATATGTCAGTTAAACGATATTTTATGTTGACCATCATTTGTGAAGAGTAAAATGTTACAAATATTAAAAATACTGAATAAAATAATAAATTCGCTAAATGAAAATATTTTCCATATGAATTCCATTTCATTTGTAAATATTTTTGACTTAACGGATGCGCTAAAAGTTCTACACGGCCGTGAGTAACCATTGTCTAAAAAAGAGAATACAATATTATAGTATATAATTTAAAATATTGTTAAAAATTCTAATTAAATCAAATAATACAACAATTAGTGTAAATATTTATATTCATATTATATTTATACATCTAAATAAGTTTTAAAGTCCCTTCAAACAGATCTGCTTTGTCATATGTTTTCGTATCTGCTTTTTGGTTTTGAGTTGTCATATATGTATGT
Source organism: Xylophagus ater (assembly GCA_963422695.1). Classification (NCBI taxonomy): domain Eukaryota; kingdom Metazoa; phylum Arthropoda; class Insecta; order Diptera; family Xylophagidae; genus Xylophagus; species Xylophagus ater. The sequence continues at coordinate 50,734,625 of OY730481.1, forward strand.
TCTTAACAAATCATCATAGTAGTCTTAATAGTTTTGTTCACACCTATCTGACAAACTGTTTGAGTAAAATGTCAAAATGTTAGGTTAAACGTGAGGTGACAAACTTAAAATGGACTTTAATATAATCAAAAGATTACACCTTTAAGTGTGAGTAAGCAAAAAGCATAATATTCTAGACAGAACTCCGATTTTAATTATCATTATTGCCCAATCGGTCATTAAAACTCAATAATGACATCTATTTACGTAATAATGATCAATATTAAGTATCTATTTCAAGCATCATTATTGTTTTAATTATCAAATGAAATTGTAAAGAGGTCCCAAATTTTTGCCTCACACTGTTTACAGGGCCATCTACATTTCAATATTTTTAAAATTTCATCCGGTTTTGACATGTTTTCTTCTTTCACATAAACTTAAAAGGAGGCAAAAATGGTTATTATTCTAAAAATTCTTTAAAATTTACTAAAATACAATTTAAAAAAATTAATTCTAATGAATCAAAATTAATAAACATTCTATTCTGAAAATTATGAACAAAATAAGAATTTTATGAACCTTTTGGAATGACAAGAATAATGATCATTGTGAAAAAAGTTGTGTCATGGGTCATCCAGAAGTATCATTAAAAAATAATTATTGTAATTAAAATCGGAGGTCTGTGTAGGGCATAAGGTATCCAAATCTGATTAATAGTCATGGAACTCTGCTCGAAGGAATGACATTATTATTGACAGTTTATCAAGTTTCCAGCGTCTACTGTGGTCAAAAAGACAATTCCACAAAATTCAAATTGTGCGTTTCTTTCGGAGCATTCTTTATTTAATTAATTCTTCAATTCTCTATCGAATGGCGGTATGGATCATACCTATAGAATCTAGAATATCTGATATATACATATACCTTCATACTAGAGAATTTTTGTATTTCCTGTCCGAAAAAGAAGTATTTTTGAAAATGTCGAATGATATTTAATTCGTTATTAAATTGATCGTCGAATGAGGTATGGGTCGTAGCTATAGGATGCAGAAAACCCAAGAGTTACGAGCAAATTTAATCTTGCGCTTATATTTATATTACATAAAAGTTTAACGAAACCATTTAGGAAGAATTCAATTAAATAAATGATAAAGAATATTTTCTAAAAATTAATTTTACAAAAAAAATGATTTCCTTCGAGCCGGATTTGAACCAGCGACCTATGGATTTCTATACGTATTTTTCTTCTACAGTCCACCGCTCTACCAACTGAGCTATCGAAGGCGATATAAGTTCTAATACAATTATCGATGAGTCGAATTTTACAAAATGTAATTAACATTTGTTATGACCCCATTTTAATGATAAATTAGCTTTTAAATATAGAACATCATAGTCCAACGATTTCACATATTTTATTTTCACTATCGCTAACTTTAATCGCGAGCGGTATTAAAAAAAAATAGTAAAATGACTGTGACGCATGCGAGTAAATATCTTTTTATTTTCAAGTTTTTATTAAGTTATTGAATATGCTTGAATATGAGCTAGTTTTGAACTAAGCGGAACGAACTACCGAGATAATTCAAGAACCAAAGAAACTCATGCTCTCTATCTGGTTTGATTGGAAAGGAATCCTTTATTATATTACCAAATAACTTCCATTAACCAATAACTTCAGAAAATACTGCTTCAGAGTTAGCCTATCAGCACAATGTCCAGCCTCATACCTCTTGGAGTATCTGACAAGAATTTTTGAATCTTGGCTGGGATGTGCTATTCACTGTCTTCACCTGAAATTGTATCATCAGATTATCATTAATTCAGGTCTTTACTAAATTATTTTAATGACCAGAACTCCAACTATTTTTGGACAACATTAAAAACCATCTTGAGAAGGTTTTTGCTAAGAAACCTGAGAAATTCTAGGAGTTTGGAATATTCATGTCAGTATGAATGGTGACAAATCGCAATTCTGGTTTGCAGAATGTAAATGTGACCAAATCAAAATCCAAGTTGAGAACTCTGTTTAATGTACTCTTTTTTTTCCGCTTAATACAAGCGTCAGTCAACTATAGATATTATACCGCTCGCAACATTAGGGAAATAGACTCGTTTTTCGTTTCAGTTAGTCCTGTGATACATTATTTAGAATATATTTACAGACCTCAGGGAACATGTGTCTAATATTAGCTGCATCTTTTCTAAAAGAAAAACAGCGTCTATAAAGCCATTAATAGTTTGGTGGACAAAAATGACATCAACTTTTTTCCAGAAAATGAAGACCAATAAGTTTCAATCGATTCTCCTATGGAGATAGAAAGAAGTGGTCTTCATATGGAAGATTTTTTAAGGCAAACCGTACGAATCTACGCTAAACAGATTCCAGTCTATTGATTTGGACCTTGTAGCACGGAGACCACACTTAGGTAGCATACTCCAGCATAGCCCTAGATGGGGTACTAAAAAAAACTTTGGTAAGGTAAAGATCATCATATTCCTTTGACCAATTTTTAATAAAGCCAAGAGTCGAACTGGCTTTACGGATAGCAGACTCAATATGTAGGTGAAAATCCAGTTTACTGTCACAGATCACGCCCAGGTTAGTAATATTACTTACCCTACATCTCAGCGTACATCTCATATCATATAGGCATGGGGAAATATTACGTTTCCTGCCAAAAGTAATAACCTGACTCTGTAGTATTAGATAGTATGATTGATTTTATTTCAGGCTTCGATAAACTTCATATATTTTCTTTTCTTTTATAATTCAGAAGTGGGATAGAGACATCCAGTAAGAAATGTATCTCGACTCTTATAATTATTTGTGTTTTAGCTTTGGCTGTGTTGTAACTTGGTGGTATCTACTTACCTGTTTTTGTATAAATATTTAAAATTATAATAATTTAATGGGGAGCGGACATCCTTTCTTAACAAAATTGATTAAATTTTATTGAATTTCTAAAAGATTTTAATTAAAAAAAATGCATACCATAAAAATGCGTTCATGCTTTTCTTTACATTCAATTAATATAGTACAATAAAAAGCAACAAAAAAACATTCTTATTCTTATTAAAAACCTAATTAAATAAACAATTACTAAGAAACAAAAGAAAGTAATTTTAAAATGCAATTTTTCTTCATGCAAAATAAGCAATTGAATAAAAATTAATGTACACAAATTATGTAATTTTTAATTATAGTATCACACAAAAACTCACGTTTGCAACACAAAGTGGAGACGGTACCCATTTCGGATCATTCAATATAATTCGTTGTTCTTCGATTTTCTCTTTAGATTTTGTATATGGCCAAAATGAATATTTAACCTATAAGAAAAGAAAACAATATTGCGCACAAAAAACAGAAGAACATTTTTACATGCATATTTAAGATTAAAAAAAAAAAAAAGATTAAGCATTCAAATATTATTATGTTCAAAATTTAATTCAAATAAGTCATTGAATATTCATGCCGCATGCGGAATTCTTACATATAGTATAAAAACAGTAGAGTAAAAGTTAGCGATTACCGAAATTTCCGCTCGAGAACATACTAAATTTTGTCTTTTGATTTAAATCAAAGCCAATCTCCACACAGCAGACATCCTACTTCTGATGCGTATATGAGATACCGCTATACAAAGATTGGTTAAACAGAAAGGGAAAAAACAATCATTCTACAAATTTTGTCGGCTTCTGCATTTCTGATTTCTCCAACTGATTTTCGATCTGTAGATGATTCCCCTCAAAAACAGATGAACATGTTTATCTGATTTCGCAGATGCGAAAATAAAATCAAAGCCGAGAAAGGAACATTAAACAATAAAGAACATAAGTATGTATATCATGCGAACTACAAACGAAAAATTTGTCGCATCGTACATCATGCATCATGCTACACATGCAACATTTTGATGGAAATTATTCTTACGTTAAGAGCTGGTAATGGAATTGGTTCTGATATAAGTAAAGCCTCGCCAGATCTTTCATCCATTTGTGCATAAACGATTGGACATTGAAGGCATGAAAATGAATACTTAATCTGAAGGTAAGGAGGTTTAGAATTAATAATTCCAAATAGAAAATTTTTTGTAGAATTTTCAACAAAAAATAATTAATATTATAAAATAAAAATATACTTACATAGAAACTTTTCGAATCTTTTTTGCAATTCGCTTTTGTTATACATTTATCTTGAACAGCTTCAAATACTCTCGGCATAGATGCAATTAAAGCTAACGTAACACATGGATGCTTATCAGATTTCATTTGCATCACTTCATTTGCTCTTTCATCATGTGTTACCATTGCTAAAGCTGCTTCCGGATATTTATAATGAATAGCATAATCAATAGCACTCATATCGATATAGTTGTATAACATTTTACAATTCATTGATAATAATATTGAAATGGAGTTTGGTTTATTTTCCATTGTTGCCAAATGTAAGGCGGTATTCTAAAATGGTCACCAAAAAACGGAAAAAAATTAGTATAGTTCCATTTGAACACTTCAAAAACATGTAAGTACTTGAATACTTAGTATTCAAGTACTTATATGTACTCAACGTTTAGTCCAAGGGTATCCAACCTTTTTGTTTCCCTGGGGGCCGCATTGAAAGAAGACATGGTGTTTTGGTCCACAAGTATATTACTATGTATAAATTCATATCATAAAATGAATGTGATACTTGGCATTGAAGTTGAGAAACTAAACCATCAATATCTGGTTCGATTGACGTGGATGCAATTCTCAGACAGTTTTCAAGCTGTTCATCCAACATGTTGGTTCTAAGTTTACACATAGTATGTTTCATTCTTTACTTAAGCCACCAGGTGACATACAACAGAACAGTGTAGCTGAGCGAGCAATGCACATAGAAAGAGAATTTACTACAGAACGAAAGAGATTTCTGTTCTGATCCTGTTTCTGTTGTTTGTCACTTGGCAGCTTTAGCACGAGAGCGCAAACACACAAATCATTCCTTAGAAAAATTTACATCCTTCCAGTAACTTTGAATATTTTCGGACCGCATTGATACTTGCCTTGGGCCGCGGGTTGGACAGTCTTGGTTTAGTCCCTAATCAGACGCTTTTCATTTGTACATTTTCAAGCGTTTCAAGCACATTTACGTTCCTTAAAAAGTGTGCGAATGGAAAGCTCTTAAAATTGTTAATTTAAAAAAAATTCATACCCCATCTTTATCGACTTGATCCAATAAATGTGAATGTACCGAATGTAATAATTCCATAGTTTCTGTATAACCGGACATTGCAGCTAAATGTAAAGGATTACGTCCGTTATGATCACGATGTAATAATGCACCACGATTCAATAGTAATTGTACAACTCTGGTATGTCCTTGCTGGGAAGCTATATGCAATGGTGTTAAACCTTCACCATCACTTTCGTTTATAATAAATGTACCCTTTTCTGAATCCAACAATTGTCGTACGGTATTGTAACGACCAAAACGTGCAGCAAAATGTAATGGACTTTCATTATTATTGTTTTTCAAATTAATACATGCCCCCAAACGTATTAAATTCTCCAACGAACGTATATGTCCTTCCCGACTAGCATAATGTAATGGTGAACAACCTGTACTATCTTTTTCATTTAGTAATTCTAAAAGATTTGTTTCCGATTGAATTTTTCCAACTTCATCAGCAAACTCTTGTAACCGGCCACCATTCATTATTACAAAATGTAATGCATTCCGATGATTTGCATCTTTAATACTGATTTTTGCACCCAAACGTATTAGTATATGAACAGTTTTCCATCCACTTCTTGATGCAGCCAATAATAATGGTGATCTATGCTCTTTATCTAATGCATTTATATCAGCACCTTCAGTTATTAAATATTCAACAATTTCTGGATGATCAAACATTGAGGCGCAATGTAATGGTGTCATCTTTTGTATATCAGTACAAGCTAAACAGTTTTTCTTTTCTTGTGGTTGCATTGTAAACATCAATTTTACTATGTCGATGGCGCCCTAATCATTCAAAAGGATTAATAAAAAATTAATTGAACATATTTAAGTAATGAAGTAAGTAAGTGCGAGAGAGAGAGAGAGAGAGAAAGAATCGTCATAGAACGCGATATGTACACAATGTGTTGGCTGAACAAGTAAAGTTAGAAGAGCTTTTATTACAAAAACATCTAATATGCGCCTAATGTCAAACATACAGTAGGGCATGATTGATTGATTGGTTTCCAAGGTAAGTGATTAATTGATTAATTGTTGGTTTTAAATTGATTTTTTGGTTTCTATTATAATAGCCAAGTTTCAGCATTTTTCCGGTAAAAATAACAATTTCGAAAGAGTAAAGTAAATTTTTATATAAAAGAAAAAAACATAAAGCATAATACAAAACAAAAGAGAAAATATTCTCTTAAAAATATATGTATATGTATTTGTTAATACTTTACTGTCATAGGATTTCTCTCTCCAAATTTATTTTGTTTTGTTTCTCTTAAATGAAACAATTAATGAGTTTTCGCAGTTGAATAATCAAAATATTGAACAAATTTTGATTACTCCTCAATTAATCAAACCATGCCCTAACATACACCACAGCGTGTTTCATTCAGAACGGTTTGTTCTAGGCATTTTATCTATGTATGTATTCTATTACCTTTAAATATGTTAGTAAATTGATTTTTTTTTTACCTGTGCACAAGCTAAATGAACTGGTGTCGATTTATCATGTTGTTTTGTTGAAATTTTTGCACCATATTTTAAGCATAATTCAACTGCTTTAATATCACCACCATGAACTGCTGAATGAAGTGGTACATTACCTTCATTATCATAAAACGATATCATTTCCTCTCGTGTACAACCGCGTGATTCACCCCACTAAATTAATTGAAGGAAAATAGAAGTAGAATTAGTGTAAATATAGTGTACGTCAATTAAAATGTAGTACTCCTAACCTTAAAAGAAAAGAAGGAAAAATAAAGTAATTTAAAAACTTTTTTCTCACTTTTTCCTTTAATTATGCATTTTTTAAACAAGAATTTTTATTTCTTTTTATATTTTTAAGAAGCTAGTTTTATGAAAATAAGTAATTTAAAAACAGAGTTGAAAATTCTTTTTAAAGAAAGAAAGAAATATTAATTGGTTTAAATATTCTAGAGACTGAAAGTTTTATGAAACTCAATTTAACTTTCGCCACAGCACCCTTAGTGTCGACTGAGTTTGTGGTCTACTCTTTCTATGTGTTTTTAAAAAACAATTAGCGAAAGAGTAATAATACCTTTCGGTTCGGAAAAAACCGTCATAAAAGAAAATTTTCCTAAATTCTAGTTCAATTCTATGAACTAGATGGCGAACCGATGCATTGCCGTAATAAGATCATATAAAAATTATGAATCAGTAGTGGTAGTATTGTGTTACGACCAAACTCACAACATACAAATAAGCTTCACATGTAATTAAAACAAGTTAAGCTGCCATTTTTTTGAAAAAGTCGGCACACATGGTCTGAAATAAGTTGCGTACTACCACCTCTGGACTTCTCTTTATGGAATGGAAGAACTTTTGCCTATTATCACTCCTTCATGTCTTACTGTGAACAATTTCATTTTAATAGATACAAGAAATTCTCTTTAAAACTAAGAAATTAATTCGCTCTTTGCAGTTCTGCGACAAAATTTACTCTTTTAAGAAATGAAATGATTTTTAAATTATAAACCCGCTCATTTCTTCAATTTAGTCTAAAGATAAATCTCAAATTTAAAAATACTTCGCGTCGTATATGCGGTCCTTGTTAGAAGTCTGGAGGAGAAGATACAATACCGAAGTATACCAACTATACGGTGACATGGACCTAGTTCAGAAAATAAAACTTAAAAGGCTTCAATGGCTGGGCGACGTGGAGCGAATGAACAACAATGTTACAGCTAAATCGATCCTTGAATCCAGATTTGAAGGAACACGTCGCAGAGGGGGAAAAACACCACAGCCGTGTCCTTATGCCCTTCGGAGAAGTTGACGTGATTTACTTTGCTTGCGACAAAAATGTATGGCATATTCCGCGGAATGTAGGTCTTTAATACGGCTTTGGTGCATCTTCTAGGTATGGTCCATTTACTTGTGTGTCTTCCAGCTGCCTAATTTGAATTTACGGCTACTTTATATGGAGCAATAGACGAGTTTTTTGAATAGAACCGACAAGACTCCTGTCTTCGTGGTCACTTGTGACTCTATTTCTGCAATTTTTTTTGATTTTTTTAAATGTTTCTAACTCTTTCTTTTTCTCTAATAGTAGACAAATAGTCTACCATGAAATCTGATAAGTTTCCACAGTTTAGTAGCAGAAATTTCACACCCAAACATCGTTAAAATGGTCGCACGGTCTTCCACATTGATTTCCCTTGTTTTCGCCATTTTGAACGTTTTCCCAACAAAAATTTTTTTTTAAATACCAAAGATTAGATATTAAAAAATAATTTCCTTCAATAATTTTATTAAGTCGGACCATACTGACCAAAACAGACGATTTCCGACACTTGTACTGTGTGTAAAAATACTTATGCCCTACGCCAATAAAAGTTTATACTGCTGTGCATAAAAAACCTCCATCCGTTTTCGCCACTTTTTTTGTTTTTGCATTTTAAACATATCATTGCTAAATCTCCAAGAAAAAAATTTTGTAAATTCTAATTACAACCCAATAAAATCGGCATGCAATTAAACGTTTTTCAAAAAACTTCAAGTGTAAAAATAATTATGCCCACCCCTGTACATTCGAAATAGGCCAACTGACAAAATTGGGTATGTCTCTACTGGGTTTGGGGCTGAGGTGGCCAATATGGAAAAACTACTCTAATCGTATTTTCGTGAAACTTCGCACATACATATGTACATTCGGAAGTTAACATATCTTAATCTATAAAAACGAAGTGTACGGTGTATCTGATCCTAAAACTCAAGAACGGCTGGACGTATTGACACCATATTTGGACCATATGCTCATCAAACTCCTGAAGAAAGCCCGAACAACGTCGGGTATTCTGCTTGTATCATATATGTTATATGTATAGTAATATAGCTTTTTGTTTATATTTTAATTTTTCAATAACTTTTTAAAATTAGTTTTAACTGAAAAGTTTCAGTAGTTTTATTAGTTTTCCCGCTAAGTTAGAGCCGAGCCCGAAATATAAATATACAAATAGAAACTTACAAGGTGGTGTCCAAAGTAATCAGGACTTTTTGAATCTAGCGCCCCTAGTGGCGCCATCTATATGTCGACTGGTGCGTTAGAATCTGCTATCCTTTATCGACTTCCTGTGAGAATTTCATGACATTTCATCTATTGAAAGTGAAGTTATTGCGTTTTAAGTGTCAGTATGTTTGTGTCATCGGTGCGAAAATGAGCTTCAAACGACCAAAAATTGCTCAGAATTCAACATTCGAAGGACATCATTAAAGAGGTCAAAAAGGACAAAAACTTCCTTTATAACATTGTGACTGGTGACGAAACGTGGTGTTTTCAATATGATCCCGAAACGAAACGCCAGAGTGCTGAATGGAAGGCGCCGGACGAGCCGAAACCCAAAAAATCGCGCCTGGAGAAGTCGAAAGTGAAGACAATGCTGATTTGTTTTTATGATTCCAAGGGTATTGTCCACCAAGAATTTGTTCCACCCGGTCAAAACGTTAATGCGGTATTCTACCTAGGAGTTTTGAAGCGTTTGGTGCGCCGTATTCGACGTGTTCGGCCCGAATATCGCGAAGATGGAAGTTGGCGTTTGTTGCACGATAATGCGCCGTCTCATCGATCGACGCTTTTGACCGATTATCTCACCAAAAATCACATTTTAACCATCAACCACTCCCCGTATTCACCGGATATGGCACCGTGCGACTTCTACCTTTTCGGAAAAATGCATTTGCCGATGAAAGGAAAGCGTTATGCAGACGTAGAGGCCATTCAAAAGGCTTGCACCGCCATACAGGCCAACGAGCTAAAACACTCGTTCGACATGCTTTTGGACCGTGCAAAAAGCTGTATTGAAGCAGAAGGAGACTATTTTGAATAAAATCAATTGATTTTGCCGAAAAAAACCATTTGTTCTGTTTTTTTTTTTTTTTAAAGTCCTGATTACTTTGGACTTCACCTTGTATTAATCAAAGAAATTTGAAAATGATTACATTAAGTATAATATCAAAGCGATAGACTTTGGGACTTCGTACTGAAAATGTTAAGTAATAGAGTCTAATTCAACAACGACATTTCTTACGATAACGATAACTTAAACAGTGACTTTTATTAGAGATTATATTAAACAAATACATATTTAAGAACATATTATACATAAATACATTTACCTTTATAAATATTCTTATATAAAAAACAATCAGAATTACTTGCCTGAAAAAATACTTCCATTGTTTTTGAGCTGGCATTTTTGGCAGCTTCATGAATTGGATAATAACCATTATTGCATGGCTTTCGAGGACATGCACCAAATTCAGTGATCTGAAACAAAGTTTTTTTTTTCGGTTTTTTGTGTTCTTATTTATTTTATAGATTACTTTTAAGAATTTAGTATAACCCCATGACTCCAGTTCCGACCGAAAATAAGTCTTGAAATTAAAGTCTAATGAAGTTGCCTGGTTAGTACAGAAACTCGGCCGTGACATTTTTACCGAATATTGTTTGGAACATTTTTAACCAAGATCATTTCTATGACTGGCATTTATACTAAATTCTTTTTTAAAGCAATCATAAAATATTTTACATTAATTTACAACAAAGTTTAAAACATTTAATAAATTACAATTAAGATATTATGCTTTTCTAATGTTAGAATACAATTACTTTAAAATCAAATCAAACATATCTAACTAACAAGTGCTTAGAAAGATAATTGCTAAATAATTGCTAAAAAATTGCTAAATAATTGCTAAATCATAGAACAATAAATAAGCAACTAAGCTGAAACGTAGCATCGCTTTCAATGCTAAGAAATATAAGAAAACGTTACTCAGTTATAGTCGACTCAATTCTTAGCGGGAGCCGGCCTTGAACGGAGCTCTTAGTTATAAAAGTTATAATAAAGTTGAATAACATTAACTAATATTAATAAGCAATTACTTTAATTCCGCGTATAAAACTACAACTATATTACAATACAGATAACTCGTTTGATTCACAAAAACAATGAGTGCAATCGTGTAACTCGATTTGAATTAAATCGTATCGAAAAAGCATAGGAGTAGGCAATGCTGTATCGATAGGATTTAGTTTCAATCGAATTACACGATTCGATTTCAGTTCATTATATGAAATCGTGTTATATCGAAGGACGAGAAACTTGATGGTACTCGAGCATAAAACACTTAGAACTATTGTGGGCGTTGGGACAGTACATCGCTCCTTAAACGAACATACATATATGGAAAATAGGGGTGGCCGAGAATCCGATATGCGGAGCCTGTCTGGATGAAAATGAGTCAGCTGAAAATTTTTTGTGTGAATGCCTGCCCTTTTCTAGAACGAGACTTGCAGCACTGGGTTCATGCATCCTGAATAAGGAAGGGTTATCTTACTTGGACCTAACTACGGTGCTGATCTTCATTAGAAGGACTAACCGGTTCGGGGAAGAGACAACCTCGCAGCCAACCTTTTTTAGGAGGAGGCACAATGGGCCGCTTATTAGTCTGTAATCGAAGGATGTACTGTATTATACGAAGGGTACCTGTATATATATGGAAAATCTATTAAAGTACTCCATTTCGTCTATAGTAAATATAGGTACCTATACTAGGGCCCAGTAAGGTATCATCATATATCTTTTCTCATGATTACTTTTAATTGAATAATCAAATATTCTAATGCAGTGCTTTGCAACCTTTTGTTATAGATGGTAATCCTAGGTTCTTTCCAAAAGTATACAACTAATATAAGAGCTACTAGAGCGACGGAATTTTGTAATTGTGACAGTGATTATTACTTTGGTAGTTTTCAAAAATGACAGCATCAAAGTAAAGCTATTACTTTGTGAAATCAACATTTATTAAACAAATTACATGCATAAATAAAACGATATGCATTATATGCCTTTCAAACATGGCCGCCGAAAAAACAAGAGTCGAAAGCTTTGATCACATATACAAGCGGTTAAAAATTGTTGCAGAACTGCAATATATTGTAGTATCCTCGTTAGAAATTCCCTTAATTTGAGAGACTTCTTTTTAATTTGAAGGGAAAGTTATTTTGGGTACAATAGATCTTATAGGTCACAGTACTAGAACTTAATCCATTCTGTCGAACTTTAAGCGTATGGTATTGAATTGCAGCACGTAATTAATATTATCTCGAGAATGTCCAGGAAAATCACTTTCAAAATGATGAAAAATTTAAACAGCAAATAAGGAGAGATAAAAACAAAAATAAAGGTTGTGTGCTGTTAGTAAAAGCTGTCCCAAAATTAATGCAAGATTTGAATTTCGCGCCATTTGTGCGGTGAAGTGTTGCCAACGAGAAAAAAAAGACAGTGTTACAGCTGATATTTCAGGGTTATTAAAAATGGAGCGGTACATGCGAAAGAACAACGCGTTTTCATTGTTAAGCAACATTTTAAAAATAATGACTTATTTCCTGGTTGTGTAATTTCCCGTTTTGGAGATCCAAATTGGCCGCTCAGATCATGCGATTTGGACTTTTTTCTTTGGGGTTTTTTGAAGTCTAAGGTTTATGCCAACAAGTCCACGACCATCCATGCTTTGAAAGAGGAAATTGAGTGCTTTCTCAACGAAATTCAGCCACATTTATGCAAAATGGTCATGGAAAATTTCAACAAAAAAGTGCGTATGTGCCAGCAAAGCCGTGGGGGGCATTTACCCGATATGATATTCCATACACAACCCTATACTGTATACTTTATAAATCAATAAAAATTTTACAATTTTTAATTATAAATCTGTGTTCCCTATCGAAATTATTTCTTGCGTGAATTTTGGGACACCTTTTACTAAATATCTAACAGGCCAATTGACAAGTCCCCGGCCTGACACATAGATTGCGGTACTAGAATTAAATCCATATGATTTTTAGTTAGCCCTAACCTTCAAAAGACGCGTGTATAAATTTGACAGCTGTAGGATCATTAGTTTGTTAATTATAGCATTTTGAGTGAAGCAACTTTTGCTATTGAAAAAAGAATGGATAAAAAAGAATTTCGTGTGTTGATTAAACATTGCTTTATGACCAAAAAAAATACCGTTGAAACGAAAACTTGGCTTGATAATTATTATCCGGACTCTTCACCTTCGAAATCCACCGTTGGAAAATGGGGTGCCTTTTTATATCTGGTCGTACAGGCCTTGAAGACGATCCATGTCAAGAACATCCAAAAAGTGTACCAACAACAGAAAAGATACAAAAAATACAGGATATGGTTTCGGAAGACAGACGAGTGGCTGTGGATAAGGTAGCTGACATCCTAGGCATCTCATATAGACCAGTACATCACATCTTAGCTGAAGTTTTAGGTTTCAAAAAGCTCTGTGCAAAGTGGCTGCCGCATTTCCGAAAAATGGAACAAAAACACATGCAAATGCGACTTTCTCATCAACATTTGGAGCATTTTCGAAAGGATAAAGTGGATTTTGTGCGCCGATTCATCACTATGGATGACACTTGGGTCTATCACTATGATCCTGAATCAAAAAACCGATAATTCGGCTCCAAAACGGGTTAAGGCCCAAAGATCAGTGAAGAAGGTTATGGCATCAGTTTTTTGGGATGCAAAAGGAATTTTGTTGGTGGATTACCTCCAAACTGATAAAACAATAAACTCAGATTATTATTACAACCTTTTGGATCATTTGGATGTAAAAATTCATGAGAAAAGACCTGGTTTGAAGAAGAAAAAGTCATTTTTCACCAAGACAATGCACCGTGTCACAAGTCGATAAAAACGATGGCAAAATTGGATGAATTGGGCTACAAATCCCCATCCATCGTATTCTCCAGATTTGGCCCCTAGTGACTATTTCCTGTTCGCAGATCTCAAAAAAATGCTTGTTGGGAAGAAATTTTCGTCGAATGAAGAGGTGATTGCCGAAACTGAGGCCTATTTTGAAGCAAAGGACAAAAATGGTATCGAAAAGTTGGAGGGTCGCTATAATCAGTGTATCACCCTTGAAGGGAATTATTTTGAATAAAAAAAAACGAATTTTGCCAAAAAAATGTGTTTTACTATGGTAGGCCGGGGACTTTTCAATTGACCTGTTAGGTTTGGACAAATCTCAACTTAATAAAGATTAAAAAATTTATACAAAATATTTGCCTGATTAATTAAGAAAAACAGAAAAATTAATATAATTTCATAAAATACAAAACATATATATAAAAAAAACATTAAATAAATAAAATCGAATTTAAATATTAAAAATTAAGAAAAGAAAGACATACCAAAATTCTGGCACATTCTTCATGATCATAAATTGCAGCTAAATGAAGTGCTGTTCGTCCATGTTCACCACCTTTTTGGATATCAATTACTTTACGATGTTTTCCCATAATTTGAAGTGCTTCAACTTTATTCAATTCTGTTGCAAGATGAACTGGAGATTGTTTTTTATCATTCAATATTCCTGTATTAACTGGTCTAGAAAATAATTAAAGTAGAAAATGTAAGACAAATCAAATAATTACAATAAAATAAACATTAATCATAAATTATTATGTTCCCAAAGTAAGTATTAAATCAAAACATTTTGTATAATTAAAAGCTGATTACTTTGGGGAACATAAATAAATGGTGACTAAGACGTGCAGCAATTTAGATAAAAATATATACAAGGTGGAGTCCAAAGTAATCAGGACTTTAAAAAAAAAACCGAACAAAAGGTTTTTTCGGCAAAATCAATTGATTTTATTCAAAATAGTCTCCTTCTGCTTCAATACAGCTTTTTGCACAGTCCAAAAGCATGTCGAACGAGTGTTTTAGCTCGTTGGCCTGTATGGCCGCCAGTATGCCGGTGCAAGCCTTTCGAATGGCCTCTACGTCTGCATAACGCTTTCCTTTCATCGGCAAATGCATTTTTCCGAAAAGGTAGAAGTCGCACGGTGCCATATCCGGTGAATACGGGGAGTGGTTGATGGTTAAAATGTGATTTTTGGTGAGATAATCGGTCACAAGCGTCGATCGATGAGACGGCGCATTATCGTGCAACAAACGCCAACTTCCATCTTCGCGATATTCGGGCCGAACACGTCGAATACGGCGCACCAAACGCTTCAAAACTCCTAAGTAGAATACCGCATTAACGTTTTGACCGGGTGGAACAAATTCTTTGTGGACAATACCCTTGGAATCATAAAAACAAATCAGCATTGTCTTCACTTTTGACTTCTCCAGGCGCGATTTTTTGGGTTTCGGCTCGTCCGGCGCCTTCCATTCAGCACTCTGGCGTTTCGTTTCAGGATCATATTGAAAACACCACGTTTCGTCACCAGTCACAATGTTATAAAGGAAGTTTTTGACCTTTTTGACCTCTTTAATGATGTCCTTCGAATGTTGAATTCTGAGCAATTTTCGGTCGTCGAAGCTCATTTTCGCACCGAAGACACAAACATACTGCACTTAAAATGCAATAACTTCACTTTCAATAGATGAAATGTCATGAAAAATTCTCACAGGAAGTCGATAAAGGATAGCAGATTCTAACGCACCAGTCGACATATAGATGGTGCCACTAGGGGCGCTAGATTCAAAAAGTCCTGATTACTTTGGACTCCTCCTTGTAGTGTTGTAAGGCAAAGAAAAGTAGAGAAAAAGTGAAGAACCGAGACTTGGTTTGGAACCCCAGGGTCTTATCAGTCTCATGAGGCGAGGTCGAGGTCTTTTTTTTTTCACATTGCTTAATGCAAACAACAGTCTTTGTATAGGAGTTCCTTCAAATGTCTTTTGCGCCAAACCAAAATCAAACACCTTAGCGTTATCGTTAGCTGACCTCAGCATTCGGGAAACCGGTTAGTTTCTACCGTACTCAGTTTTATGGTAACTAATTTTGAATATTTCTACAGATCTTAAGGACCGTGTATTAATGTTAAGATGAATTTTGTTCAACATAAAGGGGAAATCAATAGCACCATTAATGGTTTGCCTCACGAAAACTATATCCGCTACTAGGCGCCGCTTTTCTAAGGATTGTAGACCTATCAACTTTAGTGCCTATCCAAGTATGGTGGCAGTAGAAAGGGGTCATTCCACGGAAGGTTACGTAGTGTAAAGCGTACGAAGCTACGTTGAACAGACTCCAGTCTATTAATTTGAGCTTAACCAACTAGACCATTCTAAACTGTCTCTACTGCTGTTCCTTTGCCTTTTTTCCCTTTTCTACTAATATTATCAAATCATTACAACTGTTTTTGTGTCAAAACCTTTCAATTGTTTTACCAAATTCAGTTGTATCCGATTTTTAATTCTTAAAGTGTAGCTATTTGGGAAACATCAATTAATAGAAGAATAAGAAGAGAGTCTAGAAGCCACTATGCTAGAGACAAGAATTAGTCGGCAGCTGGGCTTCAAACCAAATTCTTTTTCAGCCAACGTTGTTAACTCATGAAACAAAAATAAAGCTCATTTTCAATCGGTCATGGCGCTTTGACTCAGTAGTGAATACCATTTTATCGCAATTCACATGTAAGAAGGATGTATAACTTATTTCAGAAAAAGGAAGTCATCTCAAACAGGACACGTGGTTTGTTGTAGCATCTATGTGTAAAGTGTACCAATAAGTACCAATGGATCAAGAACATAAATTAAGATCCAAGATGACGTAGGCTACTTTTACGCTCTCAAGAACTCGTAAGTAATTATAAAATTTTAACCTCTCAACCAATGACTTTTCAAGGTATGCTCCATCTAAAGCTACATCTCATCTTTCAGATAACTTACGGATTCTCCGTCTGAAGAAGTTTGGGTATTTGCAAGGGATTCAATTGATATTTTCATAAGAAGTAAAGCGCTCTCGAGTAATGGGTGACTGCATCTACCGGAATAAGTAGTAATCTGAAGGAGGTATGTCTGAAGAATACGGCGGGTGTGGTAACATTCTCAGTCCTATCAATCTAAGTAGTTTTTAACCGGTTGAGTAACATGAGGTCTGGCATTGTCATATCGAAAAATCAATTTATTGTTTCTATTCACCCATTCGGGTTGTTTTTCCTGTACAGCTTGCTTCAAATGCATTAGTTGTTGACCAGTCGCCAGTAATAATTTCAGGCGGTTTCAGAAACTCATAATAGATTACATCTTTCTGATCCCAGCAAATACATTTGATGAATGTTTCGTTTTGGCGTTGACGGGACTGGTTGATCAGGCTTTACTTTTGCTTTTTCTGCATTTAGTATTTTCGAAGTAGCATTTCACAAATGGTTTTTCGGCGTTCGATGTCTCTTTTAATTTATATCCGACCTAATTACAATGTTTTTGAATCATTCCCATAGATTGGAGACGTTTTGTAACAGTTGATCAATTAGCATTTAATAATGCTATCAATTCTGCTTGAGTATGACGTGGATCATCAACGAGTAATGCTTCTAATTCTCCATCTTTAAACTTTTTCGGTTCACCTTCATATGCTGTGTCTTGAACATCAAAAATACCTTCTCTAAATTGTTTAAACCACTTTTTATAACTGCTTTGGCTTAGAGCATGCTCACTGTACTTCTCTTCACTACATTTCTACAATCAAACGATAGCTTTTCGTAGTTTTTTCTTTTTATTAAAACAGAAAAGTAAAATTTCCCACAACAGCTGTTTATTTGGCAGGTAACTTTCCATTTTTAATCGAATAAAAAACAATGTTTTTTGTACTTTAACCAAATGTCATATAGTAGGGTTTAAAGCATGTCATAAGACCTTTTAAATATAGCGTGATTCATTCTTTACTTTTTTTTAAATAAAAATAAAACACTTAGAATTGAATGCAAATATGAAATCAATATTATCAACTTTAAGCACATAGTATGGCAATTAATGTTTGAAAATAATTTCCTTCAAATGTTGGCCCGCACTACGTTTCAGCTCGGCCAGTCTGGCGGTCCAATTTTCGATTACTCTCTCAAGCATTTCGACCGGAATCTCATGAATGACACGTGTAATGTTCGCTTCCAATGCTTCAATTGTCACTGGTTTATCGGCAAAGACTTTTGACTTTACATAGCCCCAAAGAAAAAAATCCAAAGGTGTGATATCGCACGATCTTGGTGGCCAATTCACTTGGCCAAAACGTGAAATTAATTGCTCACCGAAATGATTTTGCAATAAATCCATTGTAACACGGGCTGTATGGCTCGTAGCACCGTCTTGTTGAAACCAAATATTGACGAGACCACGGGCTTCAATTTCAGGTACCAAAAAGTCCGTTATCGTGGCACTATAGCGCTCACCATTGACGGTAACGTGGCCGCCGGCCGCATTTTTGAAGAAATACGGACCGATGAGATGCCCCCGGCCCATAAACCACACCAAACTGTTGTTTTCAATGGATGTAATGGTAGCTCTTGAAACTCTTGTGGATGCTCATCATCCCAAATACGGCAATTTTGCTTATTAACGTAGCCATTAAGCCAGAAATGAGCCTCATCACTGAACAAAATTTGGCTTGAAAATTCCGGATTTTCTTCGATGCGTTCAAGCGCCCATTTGTAAACGTTGCTCAGATGTAAGCCTTGAATGATGAATTGCTATGCAATACTGAACAATAATGACAAATCAGAATGAGTCACGCGTGATCTGTCAAAAAAACCCTATTGAAAAAAAAGTAAGGTTTGAATCACACGTTACATATATTGCCGGTTCACACGTATTATATATATAGTGTGACTTACGCCATCTAATGTAAAATCGTTAAAACTAATTCCCAGAGCTTATATTATTTCTCCAGAGCCATTACACCGAGTGGTAATTCTGAGGTTACTGATGAAAACGATCTGGAATTATGTAGTTTTCGGCAGTTCTAATTTTGATTCCTTATGAAACAATCTGTATTTAATTTATTATCTTTAAATATAATTTAATTAAATCACTAAATCAAAGATTTTAATTGGTTAATCTATTCTAATAAATTTAAGAATTTCGATTTACTCTTTTTTACTTTATTTGAAGAACTTTCTTTTGAAAAGCTTTAAGAAATTTAATCGTGTGAATGAAAGTTTTTAAGTGTTTGATGATGCTGGAACTTGTGAACAACATTGTGACAAATGTCGTATAAATAACTTTTTTGGATATTTGATTAAATTGAATTTTATGTAAATTTAGAAATGGTTTATTTTTAGGGAAAAAAAAACCGACATATTTTCTTCTCTTCTTGGAATTTTCAACCTAATCAATATGTAAGGAAGTGTTTGCTTCTTGAATTGTATTATTTTCTTATTTCTCAAACATTTGAGTTATCTGTTGTCGTCTTCCACCAATTCTTTGTGTTCGATAGAATATTATGTCCTAGTCATGAATCTTCAGAAACCGTACCTGGAGGTATTATTTTTGGGTTGAATGACTGCCATTTTCTTTACCAGTCAGATTGTCTTTACCATCTTACTTAATAATCTAGCTAAACTTCTGTAACTATTCGATTTTAATATAGGGTGAATATATTGTTTTGTAGTTGTATCGTATTTGTTACTGGTTGTTCCACTATATACCATATTCTATCAAGAATTCATTGAATGATGGATGTCCGTCTGTATATGGATTGGATACATACAGGATAACTCAAACGTATAGTCTCATTTGAATGAAATTCACAATTTAGATTGGCTATTGTTTAACTGGATTGGGTAAAATTTTTGGTCGTTTTTTCTTATTTTCTTTTCATATTTTGAATTTAATTGGAAAACTTGTGAAGTAATTTATATTAAATTATATTATATAGTCAAAAATATTCATTTGAATCTCTATAATTATATTTGAAAAAAAAAATGTAAGAGAAAGCGTTCGAAAACATTCCTTCTCTCTCCCTGCCTTCGAAAATTGGCCATGCTCTTTTGCACTTATTGTAAGATATTTTGTTTTGATTGGTGCTTTATAATTATGCACATTTTGTTTGGTGGAATATGTTACAATGAAGATCACGTATCATTTAATCATTTCATCCAGTAAAAATCACGCAATCAACTGTTATAATACTGGTGGCTTTTATTACATACGGATTGGAAAACATATGGAACCAAAAATGAATACACGATGGTTTCTCTGTTCCCTTCTCTGTGATTAAACATGCCACAACTTAAAATGGAAAACTAGGGATTTCAAGATTTGAAATGCTTTTTTTAATTTTTAATCTACTAGGCGGCTCCGCCACCGCTCGCTTCGCTCAGTTATAATTACTTATTCAGTTCTGATTTGATATCAACGAACCTGAATCCCTTGAAGAATTAGTTTCGATGGCGCAGCGAGAAAGCGCATTACTCAGTACAACAATTGTCTGTGAGTTCAAATCCCGTCGGTGCCGAAAATTTTTTCAGTTATAAATTATTTATTATTTATTGGAAAAGTGTGTGCATATTTTTGTGTTCAATATATGGAAATTTGTGTATTTTGAGAATCCCAAGCGCAAACATTCATAGTTAGATCCAGACGCAGACCATCCATATCAACCGTAAGACCGAATGGCTGTACACCTGGTACAAGTATTTGTAAGAAAAACTGTATATACTTACAATGCTAGTAAATAGTCGAGAGCTTCTAAAGAATTATTTTCAACAGCTACATGTAAAGGTGTATTTCCAGCAGCATCCTGTTCATTAAAATCTAAATGAAATTTAAAATTAGTAAAAAGAAAAGAAGTTAAGTTTTAAAATCAATTTTATAGAATTTAAACAAAAAATCAATTTCTAAATTGCAATTAAATAAGAATGGATTTTCTACTTTTATATACTTTTATTTTTTTGTTTCTATCAATTTATTTAATTAGAAATTAAGTGCCGGTCATTAACTCTATGGAAGACGAAAAGTATACTTACTTCCGTGCTGATCACGTATAAACTGTAAAATGTTAACTCGATTTCTTGCAGCCGCTTGATGAACAGCTGTTCTTCCTTTTCCATCACGTATTGATAGACGTGTATTATCACCTTGAAATAATCTCGAAAAATCATCCAAATTACCAGCTTCAGCAGCCTAAAAATTTCAATTGAAACCTTTCTCTTTATTTAAATATTATTTAAAGTATTTTATTTCATTCATTATAAATAAATAATAGATGAGCAAAGGACTACACGCTTCGCGAGCTCATCTCATTTTCAACCTCCCAACAATTCTCCCAATAAACTTTTAACTGGCCCAGCTCCCCTTAAAATCTGAAAAAAAATTTCTTCTACTTCTTAAGTCTATAAATAGTATTATTTAGTCTATGTCGATACTCAATAGGAATACCAACTCCATCTTTTGTCAATATTTACAATATTCTTGAACCTTCGTTACTTAACAATTGCAACGAATGTGTATTGAAAACTTTGAAAAGAACTTAATTTCTAAATAAAGTTTCTTCTAACTAATTTCAAACTAAAATCAGCACAAAAATTTGTACTAAAACTTTGAAATAAGTTTTCCTTACGCTATTTTCGGCTATTTTAGTTCAAAAAGTAGTGAACTTACTGAACTTTTTAGTTGAGTGATTCTACTTAAAACGATTTAATTAGTTTATCTTAAATATTACAATTTAAATAGGGTAAACTTGTCAGTCACTGGCCAAACTACCAGTTAATTATTGAGGCAGTTTGAAACATGAAATGTATAAACTTATGAAGACAGTAGGTTTTGCAGGTACTCCAGCAATTACAAACGAAATTTTTATTATAAAGGGTGCGGGATCTTTTGATTCGTTTTTGAACTAGCAATTATTCCACCACCTCATAGCTCTAATGTCATCTGTTAAGTGACAGAAATTCAGTATTATATTCCCGGTGAACGAGATGAGTCGATATACCCATGATCAACGTTGGGAAATATTGAAAACTTATTTCCAGAGTAGCGAGTCTGTTGCCAGTTGTCAGTTATCAAATAACCATCTTTACCGACGAAGCTCATTTTCACCTCGGTGGTTATGTGAACAAGCAAAATTGCCATATTTAGGGGACAGAAAATCCACACGTAGCAATTGAGAAGCCAATGCACCCAGAACGAATGACTATATGGTGTGGAATATGGTCCAAAGGCATCATAGGGAAATGTTTCTTTGAGAATGAATAAAGAGCCGCATTATCAGTCAATGGGGACCTTACGATTGAAGAAGAAGACTTGGCCGACATTTGGTTTCAACAGGACGGCGCCACTGCCCATACAACCAACGCTACAATCGACGCTTTGCGCCATATCTTAAAAATTCGCATTATCAGCAGAAAAGGCGATGTCAACTGGCCTAGGAGCTGGGATTTGACTCCGTTGGAATATCATCTGTGAAGAGCCGTCAAGGACAGATGTATGTTAATCATAAAGGGACGATTGAGACTTTGGAAGACATAATTTGATGTAATAGAAGCTCAAACGATTGAAAACGTATTGAAAAATTGTGTACAAGGACTTTTTTAATGAAGCTTAAAATACTTAATTTCCCAATGCTTAAATGCAATTTAAACCAAACATGTACAATATTATTAAATAGTTTTGTAGCTAAAAGTTTCTTGTTATTTATTATTTATTTTCATGAAGATTGCGGGCAGTAGCGAGCCTGGGGCGATGTTTAAGAACAATTATTATAGTCACGAATATTTTTCATCAATAGATGTGAATTCTTTACAAATTTTCTGAATCCTCATTTCAAAGTATTAAGCTGGAAGGCACTCCAATAAGGCTGTACAATGTAAAAATAATAATTAGCTTTTCGTTCAAGTATCGACAGTTCCATTACTCAAAAAAAAGTTCATGCACGTTATAACATTGTGACAGAATATTGTGTCCAAATGATTGACTTTTGACTTGTCTTGCATGTACGTATTATTTTCTTCCCATATAGAATGGGACTAACAGCCTTGTAATGGTAAAAAATTGCTACCTATCCATTTTCATGGAACTTGAAATGATTTACGTTCGCACGACTTATTTTCAGGGAATGCCAGTTCATTTGTCTGTCTACCTTTTATGCCTGCACATAATAGCACATAATATCTGTGTTTTATTGGGAATTCTATCGGGCGTTATTTCACTTTCTCAACACAAAAAAAGAAGATTTTTCTTATATATGTTCTTAATACTCTTAATTTCGAATGTTCGAACCACTGAAATTATTTGATGGAATAATTTGGTTGCGTAACTAACACATAAACAAATAATATTTTGCGAGACGGCTATTTGACGTACAAAACAAAACGCATTAAAGATAATAGAAAACCAACTGACCAAAATCAGATACGATTCAAGATTCAAACCAATTTTCGGTTAATTTTAAATATTACAGTAAAAAAAAAGTTTTGGTTTGCGCCATCTATCATCTGATAGATAGTACTTAGTACATGTCTACTATCCATCGTTAATTTAGCGGCTAATATCCGGCGCCAAATAAGCGCCTATAAAATGTGTGGTAAGCGCGGATAGCATTCTAAAAAAAAACAACTGATTTTATCTAAAAAGGATAATAAAAGACATGGAAAGTTATTTGATTAATGGAAATTATTATAAGGTTGAGGATGAAGAATCTGAAAATGTTTTAAAAAGAAGGAACTGAGATATATTTGATTTAGATAGAAGAAAGGACTCTTCCAGTGTATGTATTGATAGTGTATTTTGCCTGTTTTGAATTTCCATTATAAATAAAAAACACTGTCTGGTCTGGAATGGAGATGACATGTAATATTTCATGAATAATAAACGAAATATGATATAGAGACTATATATAGTCAGATATAATAATACACCTGATTATATGTCATATGATTTTGTAACAGTTTAATTTAGACAAGTTCTTATTCGAATGTAATTTTAAATGTTGACACTTATGTGTTATATTATAACTACTAATTTTTCTTTTCTTTTAAACAATTGATATTCAATTTAATTGTTTTTATATGGCTCATATTTCCAATAATTGCAATGTGTCCCTTTTTTTTTTTAAACCCATTGCGGCCCATTATACCCTCGGGGAAATCTGGACATATGTCCTGGGATCGCACAAGTTTTCCAAGTAAACCTATAGGAAAAAAGACTAATTACCTGTATCCTGTTTACAGAGTGGCAGGTTGTCCCAACTCTGGAAACAGTTCTGTCTTCTTCAGGTAATCGATTATGGATTCCACCTTGAGATTCCGGGCATCCGACAATGTCAAGAATGTGTCCCTTTAATGCCACGTCTCCTCTATTGAATTCAATTTTTATGTTCTACGGTAGGTACTACCATAATAATTATATTGGGCAAATACATAAATGGTCGATGGCATGTTAAATTTCAACAAAATCGGTCTAAGGATAGTGGAGAAAGAAATAATCCTAGGGGAAATATAGTAAGCCTGTTCATAAAGATTTTTTGATGTACATTAAAAACTAATGCATCGATTGGTATAAAATTTGCAGGTTGGATATGTGCTATCAGGGCCTGGGTTACCTACAAATTAGAGGAAATTTTGTAATAAAGAAACAGCCTTGAAATATTTTTAGTTTTGAACCTTTTTCTCTTTCATTTCTATAATAGGGCACTATGTTTGAATCTCTCATTGTCTCGACGTGCAGGCAATCTACTAGGCAATGAAAAACCTGTTGTTTAGTAATCAAAAGTTTTGAGTTCGATTAATGATCAGAATTCAGAGCGGGAGTTTAAGCAGTTTATATATTAGAATCTTTTGTCTACATGTGATGTACATCACGCAGTCTATGCCATAACAGAGGCTTCAGAATGCTTATTAGAAGCCAGCAATATCATTCATAATAATATCGAAATAAACGATAAATCGAATGCTTTCATCTCATCACTAGTGTCGGAAGGGAGGAGGGATATTGGGAATATTAGTGCGGCCGAGAATAAAATTAATAGGGAGGGAAATGAAATACCATCACCGAAACCCCACCCTATTCAACAACCAATAGAACACAAAAAGTTTAACCGGGTTGGTTGCATATCCGATGATACAGCAGAGTCAGTGACCAACAGACTCTTTAGTTTTTTCTTACTTATCGAGAAGTCAAAGTGTGCAGAGTTGTAGTTTACACTCTGTAACATTCTAGTAAATGGTTCAAATCTTCCATAGTCAGTATGATGACAGTCAATTATGAATAAGCTGACACTTCTTAGTTAGTGCGCGTTAACTTTAAATTTTATGCGTTTGATGAATGAAGACTATATCAGCTACCTCGCGCCGTTTCTGCAAAGTCTGAAGGTTAAAGGCCAATCTCCACACAGCCGACATCCTATTCTGATGAAAGTATGAGATACACTTATGCAAAGTTTGGTTAAACAGAAAGGGAGAAACAATCATCCTATTAATTTTGTCAGCTTCTGCATTTCTCATTTCACCATCTGATTCTTGATCTGCCAAACAATTCTCCTCAAAAACAGATGAACATGTTTATCTGATTTATGGTTAAATCATCTACGGGTGCATACTCTCACAATAATCATACACGATACTGTCGCACACTAGCAAATTTTCCATAATATAATAAATTGTGATGGGAAGACTCTGATGTTTCCCGTCAGAATAGGATGTCGGCAATGTGGAGATTGGCCTTAATCAGCTTTAAACGATTACGGTAAGGAGAGATATTACTTTGGACAATTTTAAGGCTATTGTACCATAGTAATACTATTATTATTTTGTTTTTTTTTTACCTCATAAAAATTTAATAATGTCACAAAAAGGCAAATATTCAAATTATAATTGCCTAAGAATACGTACGTAAATGTTTTATGTGTTTTATACTAATTTATATAGATTGCCTAAATAGGATATAAAAAACACACCTTTCCAATATGAACTTCTATGGTACTTATACATATTTTTAGGCTATTCCCAGTAGAACTATTATAATTGGACGTAAATCAATCTAGCTAGGGGAAGTTTTAATTTTAGTTACATTTATAATTATTTAATTAAGAATTTTATGAACACGAATTTTTGTGTCTACTATCTACTACAAATATATTTATGTGTCCTCTTCCCGTGTTTAATATTTTCATATAAATTACTCATATTTTGTTCAAATATGAAGACATGAAATTCCCAAGAAATATAATTAGATCCCTTTGATTGTCTCTAAAAACATATATTTATGTTAATAATTTTCTGATTAATATTAATATTAAATATGATGAAATGGGTGGGCCATGAAGATTGCGAATTTCTTAAAAATATGTTATTTTTCCATTATGGAATCTGGTCCAAAATCCAATCAGATCTGGCTGAAGTTTAAATAAACTGTGTGAATTTTGTTAAAATCCGTCCAGTAGTTTGACTTCCATAAAGCGTACAAGTAACTAAAAATCAGCCTATAGCCAGTTTTTCATGCCCTATGGCAGAAATGGGACAGAATCGCAGCCAAACTAATACTATTTCAAGGGTTTTTCTGCATAAATTTGGTTTTAATATATTAAATTTGCTCTAATTCGCGGGTAGCCTATGCCCTATAACATGAATCTATTCTGGAAATTTTATTCAAATCCGTGTATTAGTTTTTACATCCAAAAAGCTTAATAAACAGGCTGTTATTCTCCTACGACTATTTCTCTCTCCTTGGTCGATTTTGCTGAAATTCAATATCCAATCCAGTTAGAGAATAAACAATTGACATTCTAAATTTGAAGAAGCTTTAATTTGCTGTGAAAAACTATGTTGGTTGTTTGCACAGACGGATGCCCATCAATGTCGGGAAACAAAAAAGGATTTATCACATTTGTGCGCCAAGAAAATCCGCTGTATGATTCATAGAGAATCTCTTGTTTTAAAATCGTTAACTCCAGATATATTTATTGTTTTGAATCAAGTCATCCAAGTGGTCAATTTCATCAAGAGCCGACCTCTTAAATCCCGAATTTTCTCTCAGCTATGCGACCCAATGGATTCCGACTGCAAAAGTCTTTAATATAACACTGAAGTACTTTCTAAGGGTAAGGTTTTGAAACGACAGAGACGATATTGTTCTTAGAAGTCGAAGACATTTTTTGGATTTTCTCTTCATGACAAGATTTGATGGGTTGAATGGTTCAATTTCTCACGGACTTGCTTGAAAAGCTAAAACTCTGAATTTAAGTCTAAGGGCCATCCGAGAACATCGTCACATCAACGTCAAAACTGATGTAAGTTAAAGAAAAACTAAAACTGTGGAAATCTGAAATATCAAAAGGAAAATTTTTTGATTCCTTTCCAAGTGTCAATGAATCTCAGCCGAAAAAAAATTGCAGTCGAAATTATAAGCCACATTAATGAACTTCAAACCTCACTTAAAAGCTACTTTCCTTCCGAGAGTATCTTGTTTTTAATTTAATTGTAATAAAGTAAGAAAAAAAATAATAACCTGAAAAAGTTCATCTGGTCGAACTTTAGATCCTGGTGCCAAACGTAATACTCGTGACCAATTTGAAGGGATTTTTAATGATCCTGAAATTCCATTTTCAATTGTTTCGGTACACCATCCATTGAAAAGATTAAATGGTTTTCTTGTCTGAGGTTTTTCCATTATTTATTTAAAAATTAATTGTTCACAAAAATATTTAAAAAGTTTACAAAATTTTCCTTTAAAATTCTTAATTTCTTAATGTTTCTCATTTATATTCGGGTTTTTATAATCAATCTTATTCAATCCCTGTTTCCACGGAATAACTTTACTATACAAATAGTAGCACAGTAAATAAGAGATTCACATTCACCACGCCACATTTTCTTATATTTTTTGTGCATTGAAAACAATATTACAGTTTAACAGCTATTTATGTGCTGTGATTTAGCAATTATGTAGCATTGATGTCTTTAAGCATTTGATGTTATTACTTGATTAAATCTTATGCCTACATTTGAAACATTTGAACAGTTTCAAGATAGTAGAACTAGATGTTAGGGCATGGTTGATTAATTGGTTTCCGAGGAGAGTTATGAATTAATTAATTGTTAGTATTGAACTGATTAATTGCTTTCTATTATAATAGCCAAGCGTCAAAATTTTTGGAATTTTTGGAAAAGTAACAATTTAGAAAGAGAAGTACATTTTTATGTAAAAGAAAAAGAGAAATAAAAGAAAAGTGGAAATATTCTCTTAAAAATCGTATATAATTCGCACTAACACTGACAATAAGAGAAGAAAATTTAACAAATCAAAGTAACAAAAAAATAAGAGAAAAATAACCACTTTCATACTCTTATAGGATTTCTCTCTTCAAATTTATTTTGTTTTGTTTCTCTTAAATGAAACAATTAATCAGTTTTCGGTTGAATAATCTAAATATTGAACAAATTTTGATTACTCAATTAATCAATTAATCAAATCATGCCCTACTAGATGTCCCAAGTACAAGTCGCTTTATAAATACGGCCAGAATTGTACATACACACACAGACGGATGGATTGTCAGATCTGGAGGCAGATACAATACTGCATAGGAATACATGGAAATGACTTTGAATGTTTAAATTTAAACTAATATTCTTTGTAGACTGAACTTATACTACGTATATGGTTCTCTAGTTAATATTTGGAAATTGGTTTCTGGTCATTGAACTACCGAAAACACGCTTAAACCTTGAATAGAAGAATATATATCGTGACATATATAAGTTTCCAAGTTCAAAAAAAAAAATACTAGGAATACTTTGTCGTCCCTAGTGGGAATAAAATTAACTATATCAATAAGTGATTAAAATTTGGTCATGCATGAACTTAACTTAACTTTTTCAAGTTTTCTGATAGTAGTACAAAAAAGGCTTTGCAAATGGAAACTGATAAATTCAATAACATTTGAAAAAATGGATACGTAATACTAGAGACACACATATGGTATACATACCATGATTTAAGAATACCATGCAGTATACCATATGTGTATACCATTTCAAGAATGAAGTATGAATATGATATTGAAATGGGATCAGCTATACTATAGTGTCAATACCATAGTGTGAATACTACATGTGTGTCTCTCATATAAGTGTGCGCCAAATTCCTGCACAAATCTTGGGGGCACCATAAGTGATTACACGTGTAACTCTTTTAATACTCAAATGAGTCCAGCAGTTGTGATAATTTCTAAAAAATTCTGATAAATGTCCATCTCGATTATGCAGACGGTTTTTGAAATTCCTTCATCAGTGTCCTGTTTAAAACTTGTATGTACAAAAACTACGTCAACCACTTCATTCTGTTTGTTTTTTGTGAAGAATGTAAACGCATCATTGAACGGAGTCAAAAATGAAGGGTTATTCCAAAGTAGGTTGCATGAAACATAGCTTAGTAATCTACGCTGGACATAAGCTGTAGTATAGTGTAGTACTTTTTACTATGAAAACTTTAGCATTATTATTAACTGTTTGGAAGATTCTGGAAATGGATTCATGTGATATCTTATTTTGAGAAATTCCACGCACCTCAGGCTGCATGTATTTTTTGTTTAAATCCATTTTATCTAAAAGGGAAAAATTATGCCATTAAGAATTTGGTAAACGAAACTACATCTACCTACAGTCGCCGCTTTTCTAGAAAATACAATCAAATCAATTTTACCCGTCTATTTTGAGCGCAGTCATAACAAGGTCTGACTGTCATAACATGACACATTTTCGAGAGTATTTCTTAAAAAACCATCACAACTCGCTCGAATTATGACAGTTTTTAAACTGTTATAAATTCATATTTTGTATAATAATTATGACCCATTCGCTAGAATATGAATTTTCGCAGCAGTCATAATTTCAGTCAGAATATTATTGTCATAAATATTTATGACCACAAAACTGTCACAATGCCAGAATAAGCGGGTTAACATATTCTGATAAGGAAGTAATAGAAAGGTGTCGTTCCGAGGGAGGTTTTTTATTCTGCGAATCTAAAAATTGGAATAGCGAGGCCTGATATCTGACTGGTATATTCAAATGGAAATCTAAAAAAGGATAACAAAAACGGATTTAGTAATGAAAATGATCTGAACTTGGCTTCATAGACTAATGAGTCTATATCCAAATTAAAATTAAGTTCACTATCACACTCAAATTTGTTATGCTGCTCATTCTACGGAGTGGCACATACCATAATTAGTATAGTACAAGCACGAAGGATTATCACGTTTCATATAGAAAGAGTTATAATCTCACAGTTAAACGCCAGATTATTATTGAAATATCATATAGCAAAAATGGTGTAAGTCCTCCTGAAGATATGGAAAGACATTTCAGTTAGTTTTATCTCGTTATAAATTATCATAACGTAAAGTATCCGAATTCCGACAGTTCCCCAATTCCAAACGTCCCTTATTTTTACCAATAACCGTTAGTTCTAAAAAGTTGAACACTACTTGAAATATTATTTTTAGGCTCTTAATCAACCTGGTTATTCATAAAAATTGTAAGAGTCGGAATTAGAACACTTTATTATGGCAAAAGTTAAGAAAATCACGAGTATTTTTTTCTCCATTTGTTTATATGAACACCGGATTAGTGTATTACGGTCGGTCTTACATCATGTGCCATATAAACATATTTTTGGTCACAAAAGAAATCCAGTCAATTTCTTGAGATTATAATTTTAAATTTGTCATGTTTTGCAGCATTAATGCTAAATAATTGCTAAATCACAGCAGATTAATAGCTATTAAGCTATATATAGTAATTGCAATGTTAAATCACAACAGATTAATAGCTCATAAGCTAGATAAATTAAACGCAATGCTAGATCACAGTAGCTTAATAACTACTTGTATAATAACTATTATAACTATTATAACTATTATAACTATTATAACTCTTATAACTATTATAATTATAATAATAGCTTTAAGCTAGATATAGTGATTTTCTTGCTAAAACACAGCAGATTAATAGCTATGAAGCTAGATATAGTAAATTCCATGTTAAATCATAACAGATTAATAGCTATGAAGTTAGATATAGTAATTTCCTTGCTAAATTACAGCAGAATAATAGCTATTAAGCTAGATATGGTAATTTCCTTGCTAAATCACAGCAGATTAATAGCTATGAAGCTAGATATAGTAATTTCCATGCTAAATCACAACAGATTAACAGCTATGAAGCTAGATGTAGTAATTTCTTTGCCAAAACACAGCAGATTAATAGCTATTAGGCTAGATATAGTAATTTCCTTGCTTTGAAGCTAGATTTAGTCAATTTAACGCCAAAAAATATAAGAAAATCTTGTAAAGATATAAAATACAATAATATTTCATAGAATAAAACATTTGTGAGGTTTTCAAATGATGCACAATATGAAAAAAAACGTTTTCAATACGTTTTAGAATAAAAGCGTTTAAATAATTTTTTTTTTCTAAAACTTTTCTAATAAATTATTAAAATCGAAAGCTTTTTAACACTTTTAACACTTTTTAAAACAACGTTTTTTTTTTCTTTTAAATAATTCAAATTAAATTAAATTTTTTATTAATTTTAATATTTAAATATTTATTTTTTTTTTTTTTTTCGTAGAAAAATTATCATCTAAACACAAACGCGCCCGAAATTCAACTGAAATATTTCATGTATCGAAAGTTCTTTTTATAAGCTTTTCTAGAATCGTCCTTTATTTCGTATGTCCTTGAATCGCGAGGAGTTATAAAGAAAAAAAAAGGAACAAAATAGAAGAAGAAAATTGTCTATATACTTTGATTTTCTTCTTTTACTTGAAGAAAGTAAATTAAGAAAGCGCTATCAAAGAAAGCTCATTCCTAATAAATGAAGAGATTTGGGTACAACACACACAGGACAATAATCCTTGGCAACCACCAATAATGAAGGTGCAAATATAAGTATGAGGAGCACAATAAAAATATTATAATTGCCGAATGTATCGTGTATCCGAAGATCGATTCTGATTAACTTTGCAATTAATTATTATTTTCCAAAGGCTCTCTAGAGGATCTTGTGTTTTACGTTGATTTTCAATTTTTGAATTATAATTGTTGGTAATTTGAAACTGCTCCGCTTTTAAAATATATATTTGAATAATAATAATTTTTATTATTATCCTTATTAAAATAGGCAACGTTTAACATCATTATTTTTAGAAAACTAAGGATTGGAAAAGGGCCGAGAAATAGGAGAAATTCTTGTATATTTTTCATATCAGTTTACTATATCTCAGACATCCATAAGATGGGATATCTTACTATTAAGACAATAGATTAGCTCTATGATGCACGTATCAAGGATAAAATTCTCAGAGAAGCAAACACACGCTGGTGCAATCTTAGTGGACACGAAGTGTCAAAAAGTTTGCGACCGAAACTGAATCAGAGGAAGTCTATTCTCATAATTAGACTGGAATAGGAATCATCTACGAACAATCATTGGAAGAGAAACGGGACATTGTCTGTTAAGAAAGCACACTAAAAGACTGGGATTGGTGCAAACAGACCTCTGTCGGTATTGTGGCTGAAGTGGCTGAAGACATCAAGCACATTTTATGTGAATGCTCAGCTCTCTATTAAGCTCGGAACAACTTTTTCGGCAGTCTAATGAAATTTTGCAGGAAAATTAAATGTTTTGAAGAGGAATAGGTTTCCCAATAGGGTAGATCTTGGTCTCCTAAATGTACACTTAAATAAATAAATGTGCAATATATTTGTCATCAGTGAGTGTAGTAGATCCTTAAATCGGACTAGCGAATAGAGTGTAGCAGAGAGAGGGTATCCACGTAATCTCTAGTAATAATGTGTACTTATATTTTCTATTAATGTGCAATTTTTAATGATTTAATTATTCGTTTTAATACGCAAACTATTTATTTTATTGGTTAGATCTTTAAAAAAAAAATTCCTCTTAAATCGTCCCGGAATAATTATTGGGAAACAATCTCAAGGCAGTTTCATCGTTGTCAATTCTGAGAAAACTTCACATATACGCTGCCGACTTCCTATTCTGACAAGAAAAATCAGGAAACTAGAAAGAGATGGACTTTTGAAATTTTCGCTAGGATTGATCGAATAAAAACATCAGAGTCTCCAGATCACAATTTATAATATTCTGGAAAATTTGGTAGTGTACGACTGTATCGTGTGTGATTACTATGGGAGCCTGCACCCACAGATGATTTAACCATAAATCAGATAAACATGTTCATCTGTTTTTGAGGGGAATCATCTGCAGATGTAAAATCAGTTGTGGAAATGATAAATGCAGAAGCCGACAAAATTTGTATGATGATTGTTATCTCCCTTTCTGTTTAACCAATCTTTGTATAGTGGTATCCCTTACTTGCATCAGAAGTAGGATGTCGGCTGTATAGAGATTGGCCTTAAAGCAAGCGTCATATATTATCATTCATAAAGGAACAATTAAACGAAGCATCGAATATAATATAAAGTGATATTATGATAATTAGTGTAAAGAGGGAAAGGTAAGATATTAGTACAACTCCACACGACTTATTTCAAGACTTATTTACAATCGTTCATAACCAATTTGTTCAGAAACGGCTCAATTTCGAATCAAAATCCAAACATCGAGTTTTAAACTGAATCACAAATTTTAAAAGATTTTTAGCTTTTAACATAAGTTTAGAACTAATTCATTTTCATTGAAACATATCAATTTGGTGTTTTCCAATGAAAATAAACTCTCTTATTTTCCAGTGTGATTTAATACAGCTTTCTTAATAAAACTTTTGCGACCCATAGAAAAAACATGTCGATTCCCTGGAGTAGTAATATTGTTTTATGCAATTCCGTCCGTCTGTTCGTCTACGTACATGATAGCTCAAAAACGCGTTGTCTGATTTTAATAAAATTTAGAGTATAAGTTCTCAACGGGATTTCATATTATATTTTAAAGGAAAAATCAGAGTTTTTCAACGATACTATGCCGAATTTCAATAAAAATGAGTCTAATGGCAATAATGCAGAAAGAAATAGTTGAAGAGAAAAGTGGGTGTGGGAATAAAGTTTTGTCGAGTGATTAAAGCTCCAAAAACTTATTGATATAATTTAAGAATATTGTCCAAATAATCGTTCAGTTATGAATACTCCAACTCTGTCAGATACCGCTTACCAACTTATCCGTACTTAGCAGAGGCCGAGCCGAATAGAAAAGCAAATATGCTGCACCATTCAGTTTAGGGTTAGGGAAAATCGAAGCTGGTTGTATTTAAGAAGGTGAAATTGGAAGCATTACGTAATCATAATTTTTTTTTTTTGAAGGACGAATTCATATTCTGATCCGGTCATAACTTATAACTGTCATAAAAACAAAGATCATAACATACCACTTAATAAGTCTCCAGTCTATGAGGGCTTTTTCTTGATTTCTACACTCAATCGATCCTATAATGCTATGTAATATTCACTATTTATAGTTTTATCTTTCTCAAGATAGCCAATGAACAAAATACCATGCGCGTCCCAAAATAGGGATGCCATATCCTTGCTAGCTAAACTTTTGAGTTTTTGATTGTTTCGGACAACTTTCACCGGCTGCTGTTCACTCAGCTGACGATCTTTTTGATTCAGGTGTGCAGTAATAGATTTATATTTCATCCATTGTCAGATACCGATGCAAGATATCCTCTTTATCTCGCTTGAACAGCTCCAAATAGCGCTCTGAATCGTCGAAGTGTTTTTGTTTTTGGTCCGGTGTGAGCAAACGCGGAACATACTTTTATCCATTGTTTTGAAAATTTGCAAACCTGGGGTTACTAAAACCACTGTAACGTGTAAACTAATTGTCAGAATGTCATGAAATTTTGACAAGTATCGTTTGAAGGTTGGTACTATCCAGAAATCTTATGGGTGTGTCAACAGTATTTCCATATATTTGTCAGACCGGAGACTTCTTGAGTGATGTGTTAAGTTCAGAAGACATTTACGCTGTTAGACCGGCGGCTTATCTATGATTCAGAGCGAATTTGAAGAAGACAAAGTTCTGAAGAAAAAAACCTTAAAATATTAGTAGTTTTGGTTCTTTTTTTCTCAGAGTTTTCTTCATTGAACTATAAATTTGTTAACTATGAGCCCAATTTCTATCATAGGGCATCAAAAAATCGGCTATAGTCCAATTTTACGTTACTCTAAGTATATGTTTTTATAATAAAACAACAATTATAGATAATTGTAAATTCAATTTGTTGTTACGAAAACTTTTAATTCAATTGATTGAAATAAAAGTTTTGAAATGATCACAATAATGTTTAGGGAATATTTTAAATAATATTAAAAAGAAAAACTTACCCGAAGTATTCTGTAGGGACTATCAGTTAATAGGCAAACATCAGGTTCATCATCGATTGCATTTTTTGTTAGAATTGTTTGTAGCTCACTGTGTTCACTTTCGATTGATGTAGTTGAAAAGGTTGATGGTTCTGGTGCTGTTGTTCGTTTCAATTTATGAATTAACCAAAGCTAGAAATTATTGGCAACACAAAAAATAATGTAAGATTTTAAATTATCAAATTCAAAACTTCATATATTTACCCGTCTTAGTTTATTCTGATGACTCTCGAAATCTTCATCGAACGAATCTATGTTTGTTGTTGTCCTGTGTTCAGTCGAATAAAAACCATTTAGAAAATTTGGCATTTTTATTAAATGACTTAGCTCTTGTAATTCTTGATAACGAATATGTTGTATTTTTCTATAAAATATAGATATTTATTTGATTATCTTATGAGTACACTGGATACAGATTATATAGTAGTGTCTTGATTATATATGATTAATTATTATAAAAGGTGATCCGACAAGGAATATACGATTCGAAAATAGTGTAGATTCATTAGGCAAAAGAGGTGATGACATACATTCTCATTCAAAGTTTCTGATTTGGTTTTAGTGCTTCCTCAGAGAAACCTCATTTATAATCTGAAATACACACATCGGTCATGATTCTGACCTGAGACAATGTTAATGAGATTTTTATAGAGGACATTCTGACGTACACGACAGAGTTCCACCGGTGGAGACAATAGAAATTTACGAACTTTTTTTTATATAGAAGTCACACACGATTACAATGTTCAGCAAAGTTGTGGAGGTTTTCATGCGGATTATTTCTATCGAAGATCAAATAGTTATATCTCTCACCACTTTAGCGCTAGAGTTGTACTTCGTAGAGGTCACATACGATTACAATGTTCAGCAAAGTTGTGGAGCTTTCCATCCGGATTATTTCTGCCGAAAACCTTAGAGATCCACCTCTCATCACTTTGGCGCTGCGGTCATTTCTACGTTGTTTTGTCCCCTAGCCTATCGTAGTTTTTTATCTTTACCTAATATATGCTTGACGAGAGCTATTTTACCAACCGGGGAAATGGGACCAATTTAATGCCTTCTCTCGGGATGTTGCGGGGTAAATACTATGCATTCTGAATAGCTCGACTTAAGACATGAAATACATATATCTTCAGTGGTGTAACGGGGTAAATATAATAAAACAACCAAAGGGGTGACCAAGGGGAGTGCTACGGTTGAGGATTATTATTCTTAAGATCCATAATGTTGCAAATTAATATGCTACGCTCGAAATAATTTTGTTAATTTACAGTGATTTCTAGAAGGTATTTTATTGGCTCTAATAGATAAGAAAAAAATTATCAGATCCAGGCTAGACGATGCCATGCTTTCTGCCATATTAAGCGCTTTCCATTTACACCCTTCAAGAATGTCTAAAAATTTGACTACTTAATATTCAAGTACTTGAAATATGGAAAGCTTTTAATAGAGATTACACTTCAAGTACTTGTAGACTTAATATTCAAGTACTTACACATAATTGAAGAATAAAAATGGGAAGCCTCTAATGAAGATGCTGTATGTTGCCAATTTTTGAATCAAAATTTTGAGAAGTTGGTTAGAAGTAAACAGTTGACTAGTGCTTGGCAGAAAAACTATATTGTTATTATTTCATATTAATATTTAATAAAATTGATTTTCATTATTTATTTATCTGCTGGTCGACATAATGTACCACATCGAACGCTAAACCAGCCTGTTGAAAATATTGTTGCGGTCACTGAAAGTATTTGTCGAGAGTCCAACAAAAGTCAAAAACTTACGCATTGGCATTTACCACACGCAGCATTCGGGAGACTGGTTCATTCTTCCGGTAGTCTGTTCGGTGGAAATTATTTTGAAACAAGACCACGGATCTCAGGAAACAAATGTTGGAGTTAAGGTGCATTTGTCTTGAAATATTGGGAGCATCAAATAGCCCATTAAAAATTTGATGAACGAAAATTACATCTGCTACTTTTCGCCGCTTTTCCAGAGGATGAAATATAACAACTTCAGCCTATCATAGTAAGGTGACAATGAAGGATCATTCCATGGTGACTTATGCAAAGCTGAACGTAAAAACGTACGTTGGATGGATTTCAGCCTGTTGATATGAAGCCTGTGGTGCAGGGATCACACCTGACTCGTATATTCCATAATTGGTCTTAAGAAAGTGACATAAAGCGAAGATTTAACCACATACGGGTCAGAAAATTCCTTGGACCACCGTTTAATATAGTCCAGAGTTGAATTGGCTTTATAAACCAATGAGTCAAAGTGAAATCTGATGTTAAGGTGATTGTCGCAAGTAACTCCCAAGTCAGTAATACAACTAACTCGATGTACAGGCACGTTGTCAATAAAATAATTGCGTTAAGAGTTATTACGTTTACGAGAAAAGGTGATAATTCTACACTTATCTGTAATCTGACACTGAAGTCAGGTTATTTTTACGAAACGACGTACAATTTCATATCGTCAGCGTGGTTGGAAATTTTCGGGAATTTGATTATTTTGTATCACCCTTTATTTAGACGAGAATGATTTCTTATCATGATTAATTGACTAATTGGTATTATTGCTAAAATTATAATCATTATCAAAGTTCATATTAGATATCAAATGCGGACTATTAACAAAATTTAAATTAAATCGTTTACCATATGCTATTATTTTGAATAGATAACAAAAAACTTATCATATTTAGGGATAATAAAATATCCAATAATAATAATTCGTCTAGAATTTTAAAAGTTTCATGGAAAACCTAAATTTATGTTGGTCACCATTTTGATTCAATTTAGACCGTTCATATTTGACAGTCGAGCAAAGTGGGCGTGACCAATTTGTTATGGAACCATATACAAAGTCTAACAACATGAATGAAAGAATATATAGATTATGTTTTACCATATTTCAAATTGGTTTTTTCTGCGCACCTACGTCATGCGAGACCTGAAGTACATTGTTTGTATGAAAAATCACGATTATTTGTTTGAAAGAGAATCCACATTTGATGTCATAAACGCATGAAAATATATGTTCAAAATGGACGGCATGTGCAGCGCATAATCTATATATTCTTTCATTCATTCAGTCCAATGTTTATTTGTCATTATGAAAACCTTTTATGAAAACGGGCCTACCTTGGCAATCATAATAATTTACACAAATTTGCACAAATAGTGGATAAATCGGAGTTAGGTTGAATTAATCATGGAACTGATACCAAATAACGCCTTTTTAAATTCAGCTTTGCTAGTGAGAAACTCAAACACAGTAGCGTTGACATTAACTTCATATAGCATCCGAGAAATTGGCTCATAACACGCATAGTTAGCATGATGAAAATTAATTTTAAAAAGTTCAACAGAGTGTAGAAACCGTGAGCCGAGGTGTAGAGGCAACTCCGCTAGAATGTGGGGAGCATCAATATTTCCGACAAACATTTAATGAACAAAAATTGCATCAGTCACCTTACGGCGTTTTTACAAACAGTTCAGGCCAATTAAGTTCAAACTGTCCTGGTAAGGTGGTAATTGTAGTTGATCACTCCAGGGTAAATTTCGTAGCGAAGCGTACAAATTTGAAAAATTTGGATTGCTTTAGTATGCCAGCTACGTCGTTGATGGTTAGAATAAGAAAGACTGGTCCAAGATGACAGCCTTGCAGTATGCCAGAAGTAGCATTAAAAAAATCCGATTTATATGACTGCAAAAGCTCTTGATAACGCCTTGAAAGCCGAGCGCTTTAAGTTTGAACAAGATAACTCGATGAGACAACTTATCGAACGCTTTACAAAATTCTGTGATTATACAGTCCATAGTGTTATCCCTCTCCATGACACAAGTAGAAAAAGACACAAAGTTCACTAAGTTGGTAATGATAGATCTACTACCTTTGAGAAACCCGTAAGTAAAGCATGTAAACATAGCAGCTTCCGCATAACTCAGAATTTACAATTTCTACAGCCAAAATGGATATGATCTGCTTCCTCTAGTTTCAACTGTTTCATCTAGTTTCTTATAATGCTGGCTTTAGAATAGTATTTATATAATGCTGAGAACGCGTGACGAAATTTGTGACCAACCGGTTCGCATCCTAATCGGCTTTGAAAGAAAGAAAAAAAAATTGTTCACCTATTTTTAATTTGAATATGTGATTTCAGTACCCAGTCCGTGGGCCACGTTATTGTGTCTCGCCTTGCTGGGTTAGTGCGTAATTATCAAAAGAGAAATGAGTACAATATACCACAAGGACTAAGTACCAGTCTTCTCGACCATCTAACTGGAAAAAAAGGAATTATTTTCAATATTTATAGTTTGCAAATCAAAGTTTTGTAGTATTTCTATCTCATAATAACATCTTATATTCCGAAAATAGTAAATTATTTTCATTTACAAAATCTAATTACATTATTCAATCGATATTTGCCCTTTTCCCGTAGCCTTAGACTATGTTACAGACAGATTGAAATGTTGAGGGAAACCTTTGAAGAACAGAAAAAATGATTTTAAAAAAAACGAAAGAAAATTGGTAAATTATTCAATCCGGGTACAGTTGATATGTCATATAGTATATAAAGTTCATCAAACGGAACGAGCAAAGTGCTTTTTTACATTTGATTTAAATGTAACCTCTTTGATTTTAAAATTATCGTAATTGAATATGGCTTATAAACTTTCTATAGTATCATGTTGATCAATCAAAATGATGAAATTGTTGCCCATCTATCGGCGAGATATCGAAATCACAATTTATATAAGAGGAACTACTAACTGGTAAAGCCCATATGCATAAGTAGAGACATTAGTGCTGCTAAATGTATAATATTCCTTATATGTATAGTACGCCAGCAGCTATTTACATTTCGGGATTGGGCAATCCTAGTGCTGTCATGTAGCATTTGATGTCTCGGTCGTAAAGTTTGACATTTCTGACGGTATACGTACTCAGAACGTTTTGACGAGTGAGCGCTATTTGTGTTGTTTACAATATCTTGAAAAATATGGCCAAATAATGGAATTTAATCGTCAAAATGTTGTGGGATCCAACGCGAACAATCTTTTTGACAGCCAAATGTTCATCCAATATCTTATTGATGCTCTAATACCTAAGGAGATGCCTCAATCTCACGATGTATCACATGCACTGTTGTTGTGTAGATAATCTACGTCGAAAGTTGTAAAAAAAATCGATAGGGACATTGATGAGAGTTATTTACGTAATTGGAACTAAAATTCTAACTTTAGTGTGGAGAATTCTTACGACGTAATTATTACAAAGGATATCAAGGTGTTAAATAATTACTTGAAAATTGGTACCAAATTGTCTTTTTTTGTAAAGGAAGGTCCGCATAGTTACTTACTGGCCTATTGTACCTCCTCCTAAAAAGGTTATTTGAGAGGCTAGGTCTCTTCCTCGAACCGGTTAGTTCGTCTAATGATGGTCAGCACCGTAGTTAGATCCAAGTTAGCTAACCCCTCCTTACTCATAGTGTATGCAGCCAGTGTAGCAAGTCTCGATCTAGAAAAGGCCAGGTATTCACACAAAATATGTTCAGCTGACTTATTTTCTTCCAGACATGCTCCGCATATCGGACTCTCGGCTATCCCTATTTTCCACATGTGTTCGTTTAAGGTGCAATGTCCTGTCACAATACCCATAATGGTTCCAAAGGTTTTACGCTCGAATCCCATCAATAATCTCGTCTTTCGGCAGTCCGGCCCAATGAAAAACGTTAATTTTACTTTTAATATAACTTTATAATGGTGGGACTTTCTAGCTAAAGCCGACCAGCGAATTGGTTTGATCGTTTCGAAGAAGAAGTTCTAAAAAAGCTGCTTCTGTGATTCATTTTTTCATTAGTTGTGTTGTCGCGCCAAATCCAATATACTCTGCTTGCTTGCGATAGTGGCCATGTTGGTTCTTTGGTACATCTTTAACGATCCTTGGCATAACTTCCCTTTGCCAAAGGTCGAATTTCTATTAGAACCAGCTTAATTTCGCGGAACATGTTACACGGAAAGAAATAATGACTGATTTTATATTTGTGTCGACGTTAAGAGTCAGATACTATATATAGGGTGATTCACCTTGAGGTTCAGGAAAATATGTTGAAATAAAACACATAAAACTGAATGTGATGATGAAAATTGTATTAAAAATCGAAAGAACACCATTTACCATTTATTTTTTAAAGATTATTTCATTCAAATGTTGATCATAGCTTCGCTTTAGAGGTGGTCCATTCTAAAGGTAAAATTTTGAACCAGTTGTTCGAGCATTACGACTGGCCAATAGCACGAGTAATGTTTGTGTCCAAGGCATCAGTCGTAGCTGTCTTATCCGCGTAGACTTTAGACTTCACGTAAGCCCAAAGAAAATAGTCCAGAGGTGTGATATCATACGATCTAGGCGGCCAATTCACCGGTACAAAACGTGAAATCAACTGCTCATCGAAATGATTTCTCAACATGTCCATTATTTCTTGCGTTCTATAGCTACTAGCGCCGTCTTGTTGAAACCAGATTACACCGACATTACGGTGTTGAAATTCAGATAGTAAATACTCCGTTATCATGGCCCCATTGACCGGTTTACGTTACAACCATTCTCATTTTTGAACAAATATGGACCAATGATTCAACCAGCCCATAAACCACGCTAATCCGTTAATTTCTCCGGATGTAATGGTAACTCTTGATACTCTTCGGGTTGTTCATCAGCCCAAATATGGTAATTTTGCTTATTGATGCACCCATTTAGTCAGAAATAGGTTTTATCGCTAAACAAAATTCTGCGATCATTATTAAGCTGTTCAAGAGAGTCTATTCACTGAAAACACGACACGAATTAAGGTCTTCCGATGAAATAGTATTCACTACACTGAGTCAAACTGCAATGACTTCAATGCCTCACACTATTCACGTGTGACGTGTGAAAAAAATTCTGTATTGAAAAAAGTACCTCACAATGAATCACCCTATATTAACTAGTCTTACTTTTTCTCTGCCCTGTAGTTCTAATTAAAAATGATATGACATAAATATATTTGGTAAAATTACGCGAAAACTTATATTATTTCGGTTATCATAAAATTCAAATAAAATGTGTCTCAAAAATGTTGCAACACGCGAAATTATATTAATTTCGATTATTAATCAAATTTCTGCTGAATTTAATTGGCGTAAAATTTGTAAAAATTATTGAAAGTCTTGCCCGCGAATGATAAAAAAAAATTGAATAAATTATGTAAATCATATTTTTAGTTCTTTAAAACAGAAATTGGAATCGTTTAAAAAATAACAACTCTAAGATTTTGTTTAATTTATTCACCTAGAAGTATGCAATTATTTTATTACTTACTTATTTAATTTATTATTGTAATTAAATTCATTAAATTTGTTTTTTTGTTGGACTGACGCACTAATTTAATGACATTTTTGAACTTGAAAGAAACTTTATAGTTACTAAAGGACAAC
This sequence comes from Xylophagus ater, assembly GCA_963422695.1. Classification (NCBI taxonomy): domain Eukaryota; kingdom Metazoa; phylum Arthropoda; class Insecta; order Diptera; family Xylophagidae; genus Xylophagus; species Xylophagus ater. The sequence continues at coordinate 50,777,480 of OY730481.1, forward strand.
CCAAGTAGCCGCGTGTATTGATCTTGAGTGTCATTTATTTGGTCAAATAAAAGTCATTAAAAGTATTATTTGAGTAATAAATTAATAAAATAATTTAAATTAATATTTTCTCGAATAATTTTAGGTATTATTAATATTAATTGAAAAACATATAAAAGGAAATGTAATAATAATTGGAAAGCTCTAAGAGTTAATGAAAGTGTTGTAATGAGCAGTTATAAAGAACTCATAAAATCTTTAATTATATCGAAATTAATAATATTTCCTTTATAAACATCTAATATTTTATTTAAATATGATATTAAAGACATTTATATCTTATGGTAGAATATACCAATGTCACTAGTACATGCAACAAGTTTGGGAATGTCGTTTCGATAACAAGCGAAAACCGAGGGAAACACATTACCGTCACTGGAAAATCGGCATGCTGATTTTTCGACACAAAACTACAATAGTCATCTATCAAGCATCGGTTTCGCCAGGTAAATTTTCCTGCTCCCCCAACTGAAGATGAAATTAGTTGGGTCTTAGTAATGCCATCGCAAATATTTGAAATAAAAATTTATAAGTATATAGACTAACATATTATAATGAAGTTTACAGTAATATTAATAATTTCGGGGTGATTTGTGGCAGCCAAACTACATATTGATTCATTGGTCCATAAGGCCAATTCGTCTTTGGGATTTATTAAACGCTGGTCAAAAAAGAATTGTTGGATACTCATATCACTAAAGTCCTTTTTATTACTTTAGTAAGACCTATATTGAAATATCCCAGTCAGGTGTAGTCCCCTTACTGCAAGTCCCAAATTAACAGAGTCGAGTCTGTCGAACGAAGAACGGTATGCGGTAAAAGGCCTGTCTTGGAATGACTCCTTTCTTTGGATTCCGTATAATAACTGACTAAAATTGATTGGGTTACACTCTCTGGAGAGTGAAAGGAAGCGTCAGGTGGCTGATATTGTTTTTATTCACCAAATTATTAACAGAAATATAGACGTCCCTTTCCTTTTGGACATTCTTTGAGATCCGTTGAACTTTTTAAAATTAGGTATCATAGGACTGACTATGGTAGAAATGAACCGATTTCCCGAATGTTGCGAGTTGTTAATGATAACGCCAAGGATTTAAATAGAAAATACGATCATCTTGTTCCACTATTCAGGGTAATGAAGAGAAACTACCATATGTGCATAAGTAGTGTGTGCTATTTGTTGTTTAGTTCTTTTGAAAAGGATTCTAACAGAAACTATAGTTGACTGATTTGGATATAATTTTCAAAATAGATTTATACATTTTAAGAAGACGAAACAAAGTTGTATAAAGTTTTGGTTGGTTTTATCTTTCCTGTTTAGTTTGACCATAAATTTCTTAACTATATACCAAGCCACTTTCTACTATAGGGTATCTCTTTTTATACTAGTTTTATTAGCTCATAAAGATACTAAATACAATAATTTTGGTTTCATTAATTTTAATAAATGGTTAGCACAATTAATTAGTCTATTCTAAATTTAATTATGACAGAGAAGTTTCCAGATATACAGGAAAATACTAAATTGTTGAAAGATAAAGCTACTTTCAATTATATCTTAAGATTCTTTTCGTTGTAATTACAAATTGGGAATTTAATCGACGCTTTTTTCCAAATCAATGGATATATGATTTTAAGCATTCGATTTAATAGTCCCAGATTTCTTTTAACTATCTTTTTGAAGACCGAGGCAGGATACAAATCGATTTCTTTCCGGTAATGTGTTTTAAAAATATGATACACATCCTAGATCAGTGTTTCCCAACGTGGGGCCCACGCCCCACAGGGGGGCAATTTGATTGTTAAGGGGGGCAATTCGGAAATGGACATGACACGAGTTTAACCCTTTCGCTCCGGGCCATTTAAATGCAATGCTAGTTTATGCTTAGTTTCTTAAGTGAACAATTCAATTTTTTAATATTAAAAATTATGTATGTTACATAGGGGGGCATTAGAATTTTAGAAAGGCTAAGGTGGGGCATGGCATAAAAAAGGTGGCTAAGGTGGGGCATGGCACAAAAAAAGTTGGGAAACACTGTCCTAGATGAATACCCAGCAATCACTCGGATTTGCCAATAACATTCTGGGTAGTTGCTTCTTCGGAAACCGAAGGTTACTTCAGTCGGACGATATGGGAAATTCCATTAAATTATGTATGCAAAATTAAATCCTTAGAAAAGAAATAGGGAGATTAAATTTTTTTAAAGTAATTCTCTGCAGCAACCGATCCTTTCGAGATAATTTTCGATGACTTATTCGTAAATTTCGAGACGATATCTCGGCAATAACTTTGCAGATGTTGTTTTCTTTGTGCTCCAACGTTTCGGATTTGTTGGTGTAGATACGACTTTTAAAGTAACCCTACAAAAAGGAATCCAACTTCGTTAAAACGCATGATCTTGGCGGCCAGTTAACAACAGCAAAACGTAAAATAACGTGACCTGGGAAATTTTCACGCAAAACATCCAACGTTGCATCTGCTGTATGGCAAGTTGTTGGCCGTCTTGTTTGAACCACATGTCTTCCACATCAATATCTTCGATTTCGTGCCAGAAATAATCTGTTTTCATGCGTCTATATCACTTCTCATTGACTGTTAGAGCCTGACCCTGATCGTTTTCAAAAAAGTAAGCCCCAGTAACGCCGCCTGACGACAATACGCACCAAAAAGTCACTTTTTGGCCTTGTAATGGTGTTTCGTGAATCTCATGAGGATTTTCATCTTCCCATATGCGGCAATTTTACTTAATAACACACCCAGAGAGGGGTGGAAATGTACCTCATCAGAAAAGAAGATTTTCTTTTCTTTTTAACGCGTTGAGCCGTAGTTAAGCGATCCATTTCGTAAATGTGTTGTTACAAACTGATATTTCACACTTAGAAAACAAGTGTTTATCGACAGCTGTTTGATTTACATTGTTGCCAACACAGGAATCTCAACCCCTATACTTGGGTCGGGAAAATTTTAGTGATTGAAAAATAGGGTGGTTAAAGACAAAAGATTAAGAATCAATAATTTATATGAATATAATTAAACTACCGACCGCATAAATTCAGTCATGTCAGCCATGTTTTCGGGCGGCAGGAGTAAATAAGGATGTAATACTTACCGAAGTTAAAACGAAAATAATAACTTTTTAAATGCTTTTTAATAATAATTTCACTATTAATATTTTTTTAATTACGCAACTGTCTTTTAAGTAATTGATTAAGTTCAAATAAAACGGAAATTCTTATTTCCAAATTTTCAAATGTATAAAATTCTTCAAACGATTATTTTTAATGAAATTAATTTAATCATAATTATGCAAAACATATTGTATCCTTTATCTTCGTCATAGAAAAAAAAAACGAGTAAAATTCCAGCTAATAGTTGTTACGTGATATCCCACACATATGGTAACACTTTTTTCCAACTAATTAAATAATTATTAATTACAAAAAAAAATTTTAATTCACAAATTTTTCTTATCTATTTTTTTTTTTTTTTTAACCAATTTTAATGAAATTGAAAATTCTTAGTTTTGAAGAAATTCGAATATTTTTTAATAAACCGCACGCACTGAAAGTATTCGAATAACTAAAAACGATAAAAATTCAACGCGAATGAGGAATTAAATTAATTTGTTTTTGTTGTTTTACAACCCTTCGTAAGCAATCCCATCTAAAGGATTCTCGACCATACATTATATATGGTGTGATAACATCCCAAAGGGAAATCGTTTCATGTTTTCCAAAAAAAAAAGACTATACACAAGACTATACAAGACTATTTGCTTCATCTATTGAAAGCGAAGCATTTGACTAAGTTGACTCAACGCGATATTCATGATTATCTTTATGCCTTTCATACAGTACAGAACTGTAAGGCCCGTCGCATACTTGAGCAAAGCTATGCGCCGGAGCCTCAGTGTAGTTACATAGCTTAGCTGGACTAGCTCACCCCGTTGCATACTTGAACAAAGCTACGGACGATATTTTTGGTAAATTCATGCCATCAGTTCCATTTGAGCCGTCAGAGAGATATAATGAGCGACTACAGTATCGATGAATTAATACTAGACCTTTTCCACTTGACACTTACATATTTATGTCGACAAGATACTACCACAAAATAAAGAAGACATACTACACTTTTGTAAGCATCGATTCTACACTGTATACTGCCTAAAGTACATATATGTTAGTGTCAGCGATGCTAACGACGCTACTTCGAGTAGTTGAGGTGTGAACTGCGTGAGCGTGCTTAGTTAGTTAGTTAGCTTAGGCGAGGTAGTTTTATAGCTTCGCTGAAGTGTGCGATGACCAATGGAAATGCTGAATTTTTCGCCGTAATTTAGCTCGCTTAGCTCAAGTGTGCGGGCCTAAAAGTCTGCAAAATAATCGTTTGTTTCGTTTATAATTTTAAAACTAGACCCAAATCTTCTTTATAGCAGAATATTTCATCAATTTTTTAAAACAAAAAGAGTTACTAGGGATTAAAAATATGGTGATTGAGGTAGCAATTCATATCATGATATTACAATTCTTCATAATGTGTCAGGCACTACTTTTCTTTTCTAAATGAAATCATTCTCAGCCTAGTTCCTTCTTTCAAATTATCCAATGATTAAGCTCTAATTATTGCTTTTCATTTTCAAAATAATCGATAAGAATTGTTCTTTTTGTTTCTGACAAAAAAAAGTAATCATAACCTTTCCAGGCAATAAAAGAGTCTTTGCCTTCATCAACATCCTTTTTATCTGGAAAAATCCTTTTGTTTGAATATGGTCTTTTGTTTTTCTTCTTGGGCAGATTTTCATTTTGACTCTTTTAAGATATGGCTTCGTCAATCAAAACATTCTTATTGATAGTTTAAAAAAAGGACATTTATGACTGAGATATAGTGTGACTTTTTAAGAATCGAATGTGTCTTTTCAGAAAGTTATAACTGAATTTTTATAGTTAAAATGTTTAAAAATCAGAATGTTTGGAGAAGCAACTTAAAAAACAGAGGCGGCTAACTAAACTAAGAATTCTCCGCAAGAGAAGGAAACATCTGGGGTCATACTGCTTCTCCCCAAGTGCTATACAATCTCTTAAATCGCTTCGGATACTAAAATTCCTCAGAGAAATAGGCCTGGATGAGGTGCTTTAGAATAGGAAGTTAATCTAGCTACTGTACTAAAGAAGAGGGAATACAATAGATCTTAAAGGCCGCAGTACAAGAACACTCTAAAACTTAATCTGAATATTAACGAATACATTCTTAGAAATGTGCTATTGGTATTTAGCACATTTCTTCTCACTGTCACATCGGAAAATGGACAACACAAAAACGTCCTTGCCAACTAAATATAACTATACTCAACTATATTAAAATCAAGACTTTAGCGTTCAGCACAAGTCACGACTGACAGAGGGCACCTAATGCGTCAGAATTGTATGCACAATGATTCACGATTGTTGCTGCCATACAGAAATAAACTAAAATAAGCATCTTTAATAATAACACACACTTCCAGGCTTCTACTATATAAATTGGAGAAATTATGAAAGGTATTTAATACTGAAGATACATTATAGCAGCTAATCTATCTTTAGTATTAAATTGTATGATTGAAGATCCCATTTCCCGTTGGGATGTATGTATTTCGGACACAGTTAATAATAGAGTGGGTGACACTAAATATATGTATTAGGAGGTGTTAGCGAATGTTGCGATATCATAACAATCAGGCGATTGTTTACATTGAGATGAAATTAAATAAGTATAAATGTTTCTATGAAATTCTATTATATGCGTACAATTAAATAAAAGCGAGAAATTAATAAGTAAACATGATTAACTCTCGTATATTGTAATATTCGTCTATTTATACAGGGTAGGTATTAAAGAACTAAAACGAGTACGATGGCAACAAATAAATTCTATGAATTCGTATGCGTGTGATTCCTAATATTTGAAGATAAATATAAAATCACGATATTTGGTTTTCCTCTTTTGTATTATTGTTTCTGGTTTATTAGCCCAAACCAGTGACTATACGTAAAACCATAGAAAATGTTCAAGAGATGGCAGATCACACCACCTTGAAGGCCAATTTACAGGGCTATTTCTCAAAATCACATTATCGCTAGATCGTGTTTTCAATAAATCGATAGTTTCTGTCGATGTATAGCACGTAGCACGTTCCTGTTTAAACCACATCTCAGCAGGATCAATGTCATCTATATTTTCGAACCAATATTCATTCATCATGGTCCGGTAACACTCTGATTGACCATAACAAGAGCTCCCGTCTTATTTTTAAAGAAATAAGGACCAACGATGCCCCAGCATGTAAACCTCATTTTTTTTGGATGTATCGGGATCTCTAGAATCTCTTCTAGGTTGGTTCCACCCCAGAAGCGACAATTTTGCTTATTAATAAACCCATTGGCCAAAAATGAGCCTCGACACTGAACACAATTTTGCGATAAAATGACGGGACCGATTTTCAAAGCATCCTTAATTGTTTCTCAATCATAAGTTTATTCATGATGAAATGGCAAACCAACCTGAGGATAAATTATCAATCAGCTGTCAAATTGGATACCGCTGGAAAGAGTCTGGCCAATTCGAAAAACAAACCTCAAAAAAAGTCAACCTTTATATATAGGATGCGGTATCATTTGATTCGTTTTTGAACTAGCGGTTATTTCGCCGCACCTAGTTCTACTAATGTCATCTGTCAAGTGAGAGAAATTCAGTATTATATTCCCGGTGAAAGAAATGAGTCGATATACGCTTGATCAACGTTAGGAAATATTGAAAACTTAAGAAGAACAAGAGGATGAAGATTTTTACCAAAAAATCATATTTTCCGACGAAGCTCATTTTCATCTCGTCCGGTTATGTGAACAAGCAAAATTGCCGTATTTGAGGCAATCAACACGTGACAATTGAGAAGCCAATGCACCCAAAACAAGTGACTGTATGATGTGGAATATGCTCCCAAGACATCATTAGTCCATTTTTCTTTGAACCGCACTAACAGTGAATGGCAATCATTATCGTGGCATGTCAACTGACTTTTTATTCCCTAGGAAGAGGAAGACTTGGCCGATATTTGGTGTCAACAGGATGGCACCACTGCCCACACAGCCAACGCTACAACGTACGTTTTGTGCCCTATCTTTGAAAAATGAATTAAAAGTTGCCACAACCGATATATATTGTATATTGACTACCATTTTGGTTTTAGTTCTCAGTCCTTTTATCGAAATAAGGTTTTGTAACAGTAACAGTTTGATATAAGAATGGTATCAGGTACGGTCAATCGATAATCGTCACCAAGACATGATCGTACATTTAAGAACTTGTAGAAGTTTTAAGCGTTAAGTAGAAATAATTAACATTGAATAGTTTAGAATATAAGCGAGCAATTGTATTGTTTATTCGAAACAGTATCACTGATAAGAGTGCTTACATATAGTATTCCATAAATACTCTGGTAAATCCTCTGATTCCTCCAAAACTCCACAAGCTAGTAATTATGTTCTTAAGCTAAGTTGAGGCGATTTACTTTGTTTTCATCAGAAATGCATGGAACAACGTAACTCTTTCATCCGGCTTCGTTACATATTCTACATATAGTTCGGTCACTTATGTTTCTTCCAAACACATATTTTGAATTTAGTGCTACTTTATATGGAGCAATAGACGGGAGCTTTTTTTTAAATAAAGCAGAAGAGACGACTGCCTTTGTGCTCAGTTGTGTCTCCATTTCTGCTAGTTCTTGCGATGTTTTCAAGTGTTCCTAACTCGTTCTATTTCTTTATTAGTAGATAAACAGTCTTGATAACTTTCCGCAGTTTCAGCAGCAGAAATTCCACACTTAAACTTTGTTACAAAGGCCGAACAGTCTCCACACTGATTTCCCTTGTTTTCACCATTTTGAAAGTTTTTATAAACATTTTTTTTTTAAATACCAAAAATTAAATATTAAGAAACGCTTGTGTTCAATAATTTTATCTTTACTCGCAACTAAACGATATCAGACTGACTAAAACGAAAGACTTCCGATACTTATACTGCCATCCATGAAAAGCCCTCACCCCTTTTCGTCGTATTGCATTTCGAACATATCTTTGGTACATCTCCAGGAAAACTATGTTGTAAATTCTAATACTAATTCTTTGCACTATTTCTGAATTGTAAAAATCATCGACGAGCACACGGACTTTTTGCTTCAGCATACAGAACAAATTTCATCAGGCCCTACCAAATTTCCATGTGCATGAATTAACTGCGAACTACACGCAACAAACATTTTCGTGCAGAATTGAACGCAATCGTGTTCTGCTCCCCAATTCGTTCATATCAACCGCACAAACAGATAGCGTCACATCCGTGATGTTTGCACGTTTGGTGGAAACGTACCTTAAAACAGCTAAACAGAGGCGAATATTTGGCTGATATTATTTTTCATGCATAATTCTTAAAATAATCTCTTTCTCAGATATAAACCTTGTATTTATCCAGATTTTTTTACACATCACGCGCGAATAGTGTGAAGCCATGAAGTCATTGCAGTTTGACTAAATAGTGAATAGAATTTCATGGGAAGACCTTAATTCGTGTCGTATTTTCAGTGAATGTGCTTTCTTGAACATCTTAATGATGGTCCACTGTTTTATCGCAGAATTTTGTTTAGCAAATGGATGGCTAAATGGATACGTCACTAAACAAAATTGCCGTATTTGGACTGATGAACAATCCGAAGAGTATCAAGAGTTACCATTACATCCAGATAAATGCACGGTTTGACCGCGTTTATGGACTGGCGGAATCATATGGTACATATTTGTTCAAAAATGAGAATGGCCCTAACGTAACCGTCAATAGCGCCATGATATCAGAGTATAATTGCTACCTGAAATTCAAGTCCGTAATTTCGGTGATATCTGGTTTCAACAAGACCACGCTACTAGCCATACAGCGCATGAAACAGTGGACATGTTGAGAAATCATTTCGGTGAGCAACTGGTTTTACGTTTTGTATATCACAACTCTGGATTCTTTTCTTTGGGGTTACATGATGTCTAACGTCTACGCGGATAAGCCAGCTACGACTGATGCCTTGAAAGCAAACATTACTACTGATGGTATTGGTCAGATTCCAGTCGTAATTCTCGAACAAGTGGTTCAAAATTGGACCTTTAGAATGGACCACCACCTAAAGCATAGCTACGATCAACATTTGAATGAAATAATCTTGAAAAAATAAATGGTATCGATTGTTCTTTCGGTTCTTAATAAAGTTTTATGTGTTTTATTTCAAAATATTTTCCTAAACCTCACTCAAGATGAATCACCCTATATTTACATTTAAAGAAGCAACCGCTTAAATGAAAAAAAAGCTTTGTATAAAGGGTCTTACATTAAGGACATAACATAAGAAGTTTCGGCGCTTCAAATTGTCAAGTGGCTTCAGTTCTTGAGTCAATTAGATCTTGTAAGGGTGTAAGCCCAGATCTTTTCACAAAATACGCCACATGACGTTTGAGATATGCCCAATTCTTGAGAACGACGTTAAATGTACTGATTTGGCTCATTTTGAATTGATTCACTTACGGCAGCGATATTTTCATTGCTGCGAGCGGTACGACATCTCGTTGGCACTGGAACATCCAATAGTGAAAATGTTAATTCGAATTTATCCACTATAGCACGCACAGCCTGTCGGGTGGGACGTTTATTACGGATTATTAAAGTTGCGACCACCGACTCGGAATTTCGGTAGTAATTTTCAATAATTTCTAAGCGTTGCTCATTCGTGAACTTTACCATGATGAAAATGGTGACTTTAATCTACGTTTTGACAGTGACAGGTCATTATTAATGTTTAAGGATGCGTTCATATAAAGATACAAAATTGTTATGTACCTATTAAAAGACACTATATAATAAAAACGGATTACCCTGTCTTAAGGATTCACAACAAACTCATGTTATTACTTGGCAAAAATTATGTTGAAGTGGAAAACTTCTATTATTTATATTAAAATCGAAAATGGTTTCCTTTCCTAGAAGGAAAAAGCTTTCGCTTATCAAGAAATTACTTTATTGCTTTAGCGTAAAAAATAAATATAATACAAGCTTAAGTTATTGGTTAATTAAAGTTTACCCCCTTAAGCTGGGGTTAGAGTTTATTGTTGTTTCATATTTACATATACTCTTAGTAATTATTTTAACATAAAAAGTAATAACAAATTTGGCATTATTATTCGAAAATCGAAAATTCTTTAAAAGTTATATAAGTATGTAAAAAAAAACATATGAATTACATTTAATTAATTCGAGTAAATAATATTTTAAGAAAAATCGATAAAATAGTTCCACATTAATCAATCATTTACTAACTAAGCATATCAAAATGTATTTTGAATTTCGTTTAAGGTCCATTGTATATTAAAATCATTGGTCAAACATAATTTATCCTAGCAAGAAATGTTTGTACTAAAAATGGAAGACAAATTTAAAAATGAGCGAAACAAACCATAGTAGTGAATTTACATTTTCTCTATATCGGTCGGACCACTAAGGAACTTTCCCGATAATTTCATCAAATATTCATTTCAGTTCTCCTATTCTAAAAGTACATTCCAAGTTTCATGAAAATGTGACTAGTATTGACCGAATTATTAGGGTTTCTTTATATCACCCTCCCGCAACCCCCACCGAGGGGAGACGCATTCTATCTTTTCACTTGCCCTATCTTGAATGTACACACCAAGTTTAAAGACAATCTGCCCATTATTGAGTGAATTATTGAAGTTTTTCATTTTTAGCCCCCCCACAACCCTCCACCGCGGGGAGGCATACTTTATTTTTTGACTTGGTCCATCCCAAACGTACGTTCGAAGTTTCATTAAAATCCGACTATTATTAACCGAATTAGGGAAGTTTCTATATTTCCACCACAACATTTTTTAAAAAAAGTTTTGCGCATTAGTGTTGCCAGATGTAAATTCCATTGAAAAGTTAATATGTTCTGTCTTAGATCCTAGTACACAAACTGAAAATTTCATCAAAATTGGACGAGCAGTTTCAGTTTTACAACAAGTGCAAAAATAGACTATATTTGGACAAAATGTATTTTTAGACAGTGTTGCCATAGTCGAATATGGCCCAAAAACTAATCAGATCTAAGTTAGGATCAAATACATGAACTGTGTAAATTTTATCGAAATTGGCCCAACAGTTTAGTCTGAACCGTGCGGACAAAATTTTGTCGTTTTTAGACAAAAAAAGCGTTACCAAATAGTGTTGCCATATATTAATTTCGCCCAAAATCTAACACCATCTGGCATTTGATGCAACACCAAAATGGTGAAAGTTTCATGGAAATTGGACCATTCATTCAGATTTTATTAACGATTTAAAAAAGCGGACGGACGGACGGACGGACGGACATGGGGCTAATTATTTTTGACGAAACAGATTTGGCACTTATTTTCATCTTCCTAACCCTTCTAGATCAAAAGTTAGGTTTTCGCACGATTATAGTACTCTCCTATAAACATTCGTTTATCGGGAAAGTAAAAAAAAAGTCGACAGTCCTAATCCTAGTTTCGTCGTGTGTCAAATGAAGTAAGAGACTAACAATTTCGAATTCTCACTTTAATTATTATTCGCATATGCTCTGAGCAAATCCTAACTCAATTGTGCATGTGAAATGCGCCCGCTATTTTATACACGGATATTTCGAATCTCTAGAGGCCATCAACATAAACAGAGTTTCAATAGACCTACTTTGTGTTGGAGAAAGAAACTATCTGCAATCCAGAAATTAAGTTTGATTCCAATCTCTTCGATCAAAATTTCCATTATGAAGGAGGTTATGATAGTAGGAGTAAAACTTCCATAATATTACATTTATACAAAACTTTTATTATTATATATTATTATATTATATCAGTAACAAAAAAAATCATCTTCATTCAAAAAAAAAAACAAAAAAATATTTCTCCGAAACAAAACTTAAATTTTTAAATTCAAAATTCTATTTGGGATTCTTCTATTTCACTTAGTGATGGTGCTGTGTCTTCACTGATTTCTTTATAGTCTCTTTCGAGAACAGCTAAATTTTCCCTAGCTTCAACGAACTCCTCTTGTTCCATTCCTTCACCAACATACCAATGAACAAAAGCCCGTTTCGCATACATCAAATCGAATTTATGATCAAGTCGTGCCCATGCCTCGCCAATGGCTGTTGTTGAAGCCAACATTGTAACAGCACGATGAACTGGCGCCAGATCACCGCCTGGAACAACGGATGGTGGCTTATAATTAATACCGACTTTAAATCCAGTTGGAGACCAATCAACAAATTTTATTTCTTTTTTAGATTTTACCGCAGCGATTGCAGTGTTGATATCTTTCGGCACAACATCGCCACGATATAAAACACAGCATGCCATATATTTACCATTCCTTGGATCACATTTCACCATTTGATAATCAGGTTGGAATAATTCTGACGTTAGATTAGAAACTGTAATACCTTCGTGATAGGCTTTTTCTAGTGGTAGAACGGGTGAATATGAAGCCAATGGAAAATGAATTCTTGGATATGGAACCAAATTCGTTTGGAATTCCATCATATCAACATTTAAAGCACCATTGAATCGTAAAGATGCTGTTATACTAGAAACAACTTGACTGATAAGACGATTTAAATTCGAATACGATGGACGTTCGACATTTAATCTGTAATATAAATAAGATTTTATGTGAAACTACAAATCTGCGTGAATGTAACAAACACTTACTTTTTGTTACAAATATCATAAATCGCTTGATTATCGACCATAAATGCGCAATCTGTAGTATCCAAAGTACAATGAGTTGTTAATACAGAATTGTATGGTTCAACGATAGTTGTCGATATCGCTGGAGCTGGATAAACTATAAATTCTAATCTACACTTTTTCGCATAACTTTCACACAATTTATCCATTAGGAGTGCAGAAAATCCAGATCCAGTACCACCACCAAACGAATGAAATACAAAGAAACCTTGAAGACTATTCGATTGTTCAGCCATTATACGGATACGATCAGCTACCGGTTTGATCAAATCACGACCGATCGTATTGTAACCACGTGCAAAATTATTGGCAGCATCTTCTTTAGTATTGATCAATTGATCCGGATGAAACAGATCTTTATATTTACCGGAACGAACTTCATCTGAATTACATAATTTAATAAGGATGACTATAGCATTAATTTGTACAACAATTATAAATACCTATAACGGTTGGTTCTGTATCAATAAATACTGAACGTGGTACAACTTTTCCATTATGAGCTTCCGAGAAAAAAGTACTATAACAATTGTCCGTATCACCAGCTTGATCAACGCTTAAACTTCCATCCGGCAAGATTCCGTGCTCCAAGCAATAAAGTTCCCATATGGAATTGCCAACTTGTACACCAGCTTGTCCAACATGTAAGGATATTGTTTCACGCTCTGAAAACACCTAAAAATATTTGCAATAAAAATCCGATTTTAATTAAAAAAAATTTTAAATTAAAACCATTTTTTTCTTTTTTTTTTAAAGATCCGCAAGAATTTCCCTTAATTTCGCGAAAAATTTAAATTCTTTTTAAAATATTTTTCGAATAAAGTCAAAAGGATAAAAGGCAATTAATTTGAAATAAATTTGTAAATTCTTAATAAATTGAAATTTTGATAACGAATTAAGACGCGTTCATGACAAATTTAAATTAAAGAATAAAATTTTATTGCAAATGTTTTCGAAAATTGAAAAATCAGGCTGCTTGGATTTTTTTCTTTTCGTTTTCTTTTCTAGGACAAAGTATTTTCTATTATCGCGGAGAATAAATCAATGGCGTAGCTAATTAGGGGCTTTGTTCATGATACTTTCCAATTGTGAAACGATATGATTTTGTAAAATTTCAAAATACTAGTTTACGTTTTCAAGATCCAACTAGGGCTTGGCGTGATTAATTACTTTTCGAGGTTTGTGAACAAGTGAGTAATTGAGGCCTTAAGGTAATTAATTCCTTCCTATGTAAAAAAAAAAACTTTTTAAGCAAAAGTGACCAATTTCCCAGAGAAAAAACTTATTATATGGAAGAATAAGAAATAAAAAGAAAATAAGAAATATTCTCTTAGAAATGCATATGACTCTCTCTAGCTTTCTATCATTTTTTTCAGATTACATTATGTTAGCAGAACAGAGATAGAAATAGATTTATCTTTATTAAACAATTCTAACACTTATGTAAGAAAATAAGAATCGCTATTCATACAGGAACTAACACTTAAAATATTAACAGAATTTTTCTTCTAATTATTATTCGTACACGCTCCAATGCTTGAAAACGTGTTGGGAGAATACAATATTTATACAAATATTAAGTTAAAAGAAATTTCTTTGTTTCATTCTTTCTTTAGTCCAAAATCCATAAGACTATTAATGCTCCCGCTTACTACAATTATCTTATAGGAAGCACGTTGTAAAATAGAGTATATTTGATTTATAGGTTACTTCATTCTTTCTAATGAAAAATTTGTAATTTTCTTTCCTTATTTTGTGCGGAATTTTTTGTTTCTGTCATTTTCAAACAAAGCATTGGGAAGATCACATCTAGTTGTCCCTTTTCAACTTTATTCTTCTCTTAAATGAAAGAATTAATTTTTTTGGCGATGAATATTCAAAATTTGGATTAATTTTGTTTGCGGAATTAATTACTTGTTCAAACCATGCCCTAGATCCAACTATATATTTGTTACATCAAGAACAATAGCATTAAACTTAATATCATGCATAGAGAGCTCTATATAACTCATATTCATTAATATTGGCAAAGGCAAAGGAGTTAGAAGCTTCGGCTATAGTTTCGTGAACACGTGAACATGACGGACCACTCTGATTAGAGACAAAATAAGAGTTTAAAATATCAGGATTTAGATCAGCTGGATAAGAATCTTGAATGTCTGAATTAGAGGCTCCCATACGTTTAAGTCGCGCCCACAGCTGCTTGCCAGAGAGATCGGACCTGAATAAAAGCTCACCGTGTCTACGTTTAGCATCACGGATAACACTTTTAACCTTATTCCGATATTTAGTGTAAACTTTCCAATTTGTAGAGGTCATATCGTTCATATAAGCTTGGAAAGCCAAGGTCCTAAGAGATTTGGCCTCAATAATTTTAGGCGAATTTAAAGCACTAGCTGGGGATTTAGGTTTGATCGTTTTCAGCTGGACACAGGTGTTAAAAAGATTTAAGATCAACAGATTGATACACTGCAATTGCAAGTCTACGTTATCGGTGGAATATAGGGGCGTGAAATCAGTAGACTCAGAATCGAGACGTAACTGGTCCACATTAATACTATTATAATCTCGAATGAAGAATTCTTTAGAAATCGGGAGTCAAGGAGTATCATAGGATAGGTACATATGCACATAAACTATCGACTTGTGGGAAAAGTCGACAGTCCTAATCCTAGTTTCGTCGTGTGTCAAATGAAGTAAGAGACTAACAATTTCGAATTCTCACTTTAATTATTATTCGCATATGCTCTGAGCAAATCCTAACTCAATTGTGCATGTGAAATGCGCCCGCTATTTTATACACGGATATTTCGAATCTCTAGAGGCCATCAACATAAACAGAGTTTCAATAGACCTACTTTGTGTTGGAGAAAGAAACTATCTGCAATCCAGAAATTAAGTTTGATTCCAATCTCTTCGATCAAAATTTCCATTATGAAGGAGGTTATGATAGTAGGAGTAAAACTTCCATAATATTACATTTATACAAAACTTTTATTATTATATATTATTATATTATATCAGTAACAAAAAAATCATCTTCATTCAAAAAAAAAAAAAAAAATATTTCTCCGAAACAAAACTTAAATTTTTAAATTCAAAATTCTATTTGGGATTCTTCTATTTCACTTAGTGATGGTGCTGTGTCTTCACTGATTTCTCTATAGTCTCTTTCGAGAACAGCTAAATTTTCCCTAGCTTCAACGAACTCCTCTTGTTCCATTCCTTCACCAACATACCAATGAACAAAAGCCCGTTTCGCATACATCAAATCGAATTTATGATCAAGTCGTGCCCATGCCTCGCCAATGGCTGTTGTTGAAGCCAACATTGAAACAGCACGATGAACTGGCGCCAGATCACCGCCTGGAACAACGGATGGTGGCTTATAATTAATACCGACTTTAAATCCAGTTGGAGACCAATCAACAAATTTTATTTCTTTTTTAGATTTTACCGCAGCGATTGCAGTGTTGATATCTTTCGGCACAACATCGCCACGATATAAAACACAGCATGCCATATATTTACCATTCCTTGGATCACATTTCACCATTTGATAATCAGGTTGGAATAATTCTGACGTTAGATTAGAAACTGTAATACCTTCGTGATAGGCTTTTTCTAGTGGTAGAACGGGTGAATATGAAGCCAATGGAAAATGAATTCTTGGATATGGAACCAAATTCGTTTGGAATTCCATCATATCAACATTTAAAGCACCATTGAATCGTAAAGATGCTGTTATACTAGAAACAACTTGACTGATAAGACGATTTAAATTCGAATACGATGGACGTTCGACATTTAATCTGTAATATAAATAAGATTTTATGTGAAACTACAAATCTGCGTGAATGTAACAAACACTTACTTTTTGTTACAAATATCATAAATCGCTTGATTATCGACCATAAATGCGCAATCTGTAGTATCCAAAGTACAATGAGTTGTTAATACAGAATTGTATGGTTCAACGATAGTTGTCGATATCGCTGGAGCTGGATAAACTATAAATTCTAATCTACATTTTTTCGCATAACTTTCACACAATTTATCCATTAGGAGTGCAGAAAATCCAGATCCAGTACCACCACCAAACGAATGAAATACAAAGAAACCTTGAAGACTATTCGATTGTTCAGCCATTATACGGATACGATCAGCTACCGGTTTGATCAAATCACGACCGATCGTATTGTAACCACGTGCAAAATTATTGGCAGCATCTTCTTTAGTATTGATCAATTGATCCGGATGAAACAGATCTTTATATTTACCGGAACGAACTTCATCTGAATTACATAATTTAATAAGGATGACTATAGCATTAATTTGTACAACAATTATAAATACCTATAACGGTTGGTTCTGTATCAATAAATACTGAACGTGGTACAACTTTTCCATTATGAGCTTCCGAGAAAAAAGTACTATAACAATTGTCCGTATCACCAGCTTGATCAACGCTTAAACTTCCATCCGGCAAGATTCCGTGCTCCAAGCAATAAAGTTCCCATATGGAATTGCCAACTTGTACACCAGCTTGTCCAACATGTAAGGATATTGTTTCACGCTCTGAAAACACCTAAAAATATTTGCAATAAAAATCCGATTTTAATTAAAAAAAATTTTAAATTAAAACCATTTTTTTCTTTTTTTTTTAAAGATCCGCAAGAATTTCCCTTAATTTCGCGAAAAATTTAAATTCTTTTTAAAATATTTTTCGAATAAAGTCAAAAGGATAAAAGGCAATTAATTTGAAATAAATTTGTAAATTCTTAATAAATTGAAATTTTGATAACGAATTAAGACGCGTTCATGACAAATTTAAATTAAAGAATAAAATTTTATTGCAAATGTTTTCGAATTGAAAAATCAGGCTGCTTGGATTTTTTTCTTTTCGTTTTCTTTTCTAGGACAAAGTATTTTCTATTATCGCGGAGAATAAATCAATGGCGTAGCTAATTAGGGGCTTTGTTCATGATACTTTCCAATTGTGAAACGATATGATTTTGTAAAATTTTAAAATAGTTTACGTTTTCAAGATCCTACTAGGGCATGGCGTGATTAATTACTTTTCGAGGTTTGTGAACAAGTGAGTAATTGAGGCCTTAAGGTAATTAATTCCTTCCTATGTAAAAAAAAAACTTTTTAAGCAAAAGTGACCAATTTCCCAGAGAAAAAACTTATTATATGGAAGAATAAGAAATAAAAAGAAAATAAGAAATATTCTCTTAGAAATGCATATGACTCTCTCTAGCTTTCTATCATTTTTTTCAGATTACATTATGTTAGCAGAACAGAGATAGAAATAGATTTATCTTTATTAAACAATTCTAACACTTATGTAAGAAAATAAGAATCGCTATTCATACAGGAACTAACGCTTAAAATATTAACAGAATTTTTCTTCTAATTATTATTCGTACACGCTCCAATGCTTGAAAACGTGTTGGGAGAATACAATATTTATACAAATATTAAGTTAAAAGAAATTTCTTTGTTTCATTCTTTCTTTAGTCCAAAATCCATAAGACTATTAATGCTCCCGCTTACTACAATTATCTTATAGGAAGCACGTTGTAAAATAGAGTATATTTGATTTATAGGTTACTTCATTCTTTCTAATGAAAAATTTGTAATTTTCTTTCCTTATTTTGTGCGGAATTTTTTGTTTCTATCATTTTCAAACAAAGCATTGGGAAGATCACGTCTAGTTGTCCCTTTGGCGATGAATATTCAAAATTTGGATTAATTTTGTTTGCGGAATTAATTACTAGTTCAAACCATGCCCTAGATCCAACTATATATTTGTTACATCAAGAACAATAGCATTAAACTTAATATCATAGAGAGCTATATATAACTCATATTCATTAATATTGGCAACGGCAAAGGAGTTAGAAGTTTCGGCTATAGTTTCGTGAACACGTGAACATGACGGACCACTCTGATTAGAGACAAAATAAGAGTTTAAAATATCAGGATTTAGATCAGCTGGATAAGAATCTTGAATGTCTGAATTAGAGGCTCCCATACGTTTAAGTCGCGCCCACAGCTGCTTGCCAGAGAGATCCGACCTGAATAAAAGCTCACCGTGTCTACGTTTAGCATCACGGATAACACTTTTAACCTTATTCCGATATTTAGTGTAAACTTTCCAATTTGTAGAGGTCATATCGTTCATATAAGCTTGGAAAGCCAAGGTCCTAAGAGATTTGGCCTCAATAATTTTAGGCGAATTTAAAGCACTAGCTGGGGATTTAGGTTTGATCTTTTTCAGCTGGACACAGGTGTTAAAAAGATTTAAGATCAACAGATTGATACACTGCAATTGCAAGTCTACGTTATCGGTGGAATATAGGGACGTGAAATCAGTAGACTCAGCTTCGAGACGTAACTGGTCCATATTAATACTATTATAATCTCGAATGAAGAATTCTTTAGAAATCGGCAGTCAAAGAGTATCATAGGATAGGTACATATGCACATAAACTATCGACTTGTGGGAAAAGTCGACAGTCCTAATCCTAGTTTCGTCGTGTGTCAAATGAAGTAAGAGACTAACAATTTCGAATTCTCACTTTAATTATTATTCGCATATGCTCTGAGCAAATCCTAACTCAATTGTGCATGTGAAATGCGCCCGCTATTTTATACACGGATATTTCGAATCTCTAGAGGCCATCAACATAAACAGAGTTTCAATAGACCTACTTTGTGTTGG
This sequence comes from Xylophagus ater, assembly GCA_963422695.1. Classification (NCBI taxonomy): domain Eukaryota; kingdom Metazoa; phylum Arthropoda; class Insecta; order Diptera; family Xylophagidae; genus Xylophagus; species Xylophagus ater. Next base: position 50,797,086 of record OY730481.1, read on the forward strand.
AGAAAGAAACTATCTGCAATCCAGAAATTAAGTTTGATTCCAATCTCTTCGATCAAAATTTCCATTATGAAGGAGGTTATGATAGTAGGAGTAAAACTTCCATAATATTACATTTATACAAAACTTTTATTATTATATATTATTATATTATATCAGTAACAAAAAAAATCATCTTCATTCAAAAAAAAAAAAAAAATATTTCTCCGAAACAAAACTTAAATTTTTAAATTCAAAATTCTATTTGGGATTCTTCTATTTCACTTAGTGATGGTGCTGTGTCTTCACTGATTTCTCTATAGTCTCTTTCGAGAACAGCTAAATTTTCCCTAGCTTCAACGAACTCCTCTTGTTCCATTCCTTCACCAACATACCAATGAACAAAAGCCCGTTTCGCATACATCAAATCGAATTTATGATCAAGTCGTGCCCATGCCTCGCCAATGGCTGTTGTTGAAGCCAACATTGAAACAGCACGATGAACTGGCGCCAGATCACCGCCTGGAACAACGGATGGTGGCTTATAATTAATACCGACTTTAAATCCAGTTGGAGACCAATCAACAAATTTTATTTCTTTTTTAGATTTTACCGCAGCGATTGCAGTGTTGATATCTTTCGGCACAACATCGCCACGATATAAAACACAGCATGCCATATATTTACCATTCCTTGGATCACATTTCACCATTTGATAATCAGGTTGGAATAATTCTGACGTTAGATTAGAAACTGTAATACCTTCGTGATAGGCTTTTTCTAGTGGTAGAACGGGTGAATATGAAGCCAATGGAAAATGAATTCTTGGATATGGAACCAAATTCGTTTGGAATTCCATCATATCAACATTTAAAGCACCATTGAATCGTAAAGATGCTGTTATACTAGAAACAACTTGACTGATAAGACGATTTAAATTCGAATACGATGGACGTTCGACATTTAATCTGTAATATAAATAAGATTTTATGTGAAACTACAAATCTGCGTGAATGTAACAAACACTTACTTTTTGTTACAAATATCATAAATCGCTTGATTATCGACCATAAATGCGCAATCTGTAGTATCCAAAGTACAATGAGTTGTTAATACAGAATTGTATGGTTCAACGATAGTTGTCGATATCGCTGGAGCTGGATAAACTATAAATTCTAATCTACATTTTTTCGCATAACTTTCACACAATTTATCCATTAGGAGTGCAGAAAATCCAGATCCAGTACCACCACCAAATGAATGAAATACAAAGAAACCTTGAAGACTATTCGATTGTTCAGCCATTATACGGATACGATCAGCTACCGGTTTGATCAAATCACGACCGATCGTATTGTAACCACGTGCAAAATTATTGGCAGCATCTTCTTTAGTATTGATCAATTGATCCGGATGAAACAGATCTTTATATTTACCGGAACGAACTTCATCTGAATTACATAATTTAATAAGGATGACTATAGCATTAATTTGTACAACAATTATAAATACCTATAACGGTTGGTTCTGTATCAATAAATACTGAACGTGGTACAACTTTTCCATTATGAGCTTCCGAGAAAAAAGTACTATAACAATTGTCCGTATCACCAGCTTGATCAACGCTTAAACTTCCATCCGGCAAGATTCCGTGCTCCAAGCAATAAAGTTCCCATATGGAATTGCCAACTTGTACACCAGCTTGTCCAACATGTAAGGATATTGTTTCACGCTCTGAAAACACCTAAAAATATTTGCAATAAAAATCCGATTTTAATTAAAAAAAATTTTAAATTAAAACCATTTTTTTCTTTTTTTTTTAAAGATCTGCAAGAATTTCCCTTAATTTCCCTTAATTTCGCGAAAAATTTAAATTCTTTTTAAAATATTTTTCGAATAAAGTCAAAAGGATAAAAAGCAATTAATTTGAAATAAATTTGTAAATTCTTAATAAATTGAAATTTTGATAACGAATTAAGACGCGTTCATGACAAATTTAAATTAAAGAATAAAATTTTATTGCAAATGTTTTCGAAAATTGAAAAATCAGGCTGCTTGGATTTTTTTCTTTTCGTTTTCTTTTCTAGGACAAAGTATTTTCTATTATCGCGGAGAATAAATCAATGGCGTAGCTAATTAGGGGCTTTGTTCATGATACTTTCCAATTGTGAAACGATATGATTTTGTAAAATTTTAAAATAGTTTACGTTTTCAAGATCCTACTAGGGCATGGCGTGATTAATTACTTTTCGAGGTTTGTGAACAAGTGAGTAATTGAGGCCTTAAGGTAATTAATTCCTTCCTATGTAAAAAAAAAACTTTTTAAGCAAAAGTGACCAATTTCCCAGAGAAAAAACTTATTATATGGAAGAATAAGAAATAAAAAGAAAATAAGAAATATTCTCTTAGAAATGCATATGACTCTCTCTAGCTTTCTATCATTTTTTTCAGATTACATTATGTTAGCAGAACAGAGATAGAAATAGATTTATCTTTATTAAACAATTCTAACACTTATGTAAGAAAATAAGAATCGCTATTCATACAGGAACTAACACTTAAAATATTAACAGAATTTTTCTTCTAATTATTATTCGTACACGCTCCAATGCTTGAAAACGTGTTGGGAGAATACAATATTTATACAAATATTAAGTTAAAAGAAATTTCTTTGTTTCATTCTTTCTTTAGTCCAAAATCCATAAGACTATTAATGCTCCCGCTTACTACAATTATCTTATAGGAAGCACGTTGTAAAATAGAGTATATTTGATTTATAGGTTACTTCATTCTTTCTAATGAAAAATTTGTAATTTTCTTTCCTTATTTTGTGCGGAATTTTTTGTTTCTATCATTTTCAAACAAAGCATTGGGAAGATCACGTCTAGTTGTCCCTTTGGCGATGAATATTCAAAATTTGGATTAATTTTGTTTGCGGAATTAATTACTTGTTCAAACCATGCCCTAGATCCAACTTTATATTTGTTACATCAAGAACAATAGCATTAAACTTAATATCATAGAGAGCTCTATATAACTCATATTCATTAATATTGGCAAAGGCAAAGGAGTTAGAAGCTTCGGCTATAGTTTCGTGAACACGTGAACATGACGGACCACTCTGATTAGAGACAAAATAAGAGTTTAAAATATCAGGATTTAGATCAGCTGGATAAGAATCTTGAATGTCTGAATTAGAGGCTCCCATACGTTTAAGTCGCGCCCACAGCTGCTTGCCAGAGAGATCCGACCTGAATAAAAGCTCACCGTGTCTACGTTTAGCATCACGAATAACACTTTTAACCTTATTCCGATATTTAGTGTAAACTTTCCAATTTGTAGAGGTCATATCGTTCATATAAGCTTGGAAAGCCAAGGTCCTAAGAGATTTGGCCTCAATAATTTTAGGCGAATTTAAAGCACTAGCTGGGGATTTAGGTTTGATCGTTTTCAGCTGGACACAGGTGTTAAAAAGATTTAAGATCAACAGATTGATACACTGCAATTGCAAGTCTACGTTATCGGTGGAAGATAGGGGCGTGAAATCAGTAGACTCAGCTTCGAGACGTAACTGCTCCACATTAATACTATTATAATCTCGAATGAAGAATTCTTTAGAAATCGGGAGTCAAGGAGTATCATAGGATAGGTACATATGCACATAAACTATCGACTTGTGGGAAAAGTCGACAGTCCTAATCCTAGTTTCGTCGTGTGTCAAATGAAGTAAGAGACTAACAATTTCGAATTCTCACTTTAATTATTATTCGCATATGCTCTGAGCAAATCCTAACTCAATTGTGCATGTGAAATGCGCCCGCTATTTTATACACGGATATTTCGAATCTCTAGAGGCCATCAACATAAACAGAGTTTCAATAGACCTACTTTGTGTTGGAGAAAGAAACTATCTGCAATCCAGAAATTAAGTTTGATTCCAATCTCTTCGATCAAAATTTCCATTATGAAGGAGGTTATGATAGTAGGAGTAAAACTTCCATAATATTACATTTATACAAAACTTTTATTATTATATATTATTATATTATATCAGTAACAAAAAAAATCATCTTCATTCAAAAAAAAAACAAAAAAATATTTCTCCGAAACAAAACTTAAATTTTTAAATTCAAAATTCTATTTGGGATTCTTCTATTTCACTTAGTGATGGTGCTGTGTCTTCACTGATTTCTTTATAGTCTCTTTCGAGAACAGCTAAATTTTCCCTAGCTTCAACGAACTCCTCTTGTTCCATTCCTTCACCAACATACCAATGAACAAAAGCCCGTTTCGCATACATCAAATCGAATTTATGATCAAGTCGTGCCCATGCCTCGCCAATGGCTGTTGTTGAAGCCAACATTGTAACAGCACGATGAACTGGCGCCAGATCACCACCTGGAACAACGGATGGTGGCTTATAATTAATACCGACTTTAAATCCAGTTGGAGACCAATCAACAAATTTTATTTCTTTTTTAGATTTTACCGCAGCGATTGCAGTGTTGATATCTTTCGGCACAACATCGCCACGATATAAAACACAGCATGCCATATATTTACCATTCCTTGGATCACATTTCACCATTTGATAATCAGGTTGGAATAATTCTGACGTTAGATTAGAAACTGTAATACCTTCGTGATAGGCTTTTTCTAGTGGTAGAACGGGTGAATATGAAGCCAATGGAAAATGAATTCTTGGATATGGAACCAAATTCGTTTGGAATTCCATCATATCAACATTTAAAGCACCATTGAATCGTAAAGATGCTGTTATACTAGAAACAACTTGACTGATAAGACGATTTAAATTCGAATACGATGGACGTTCGACATTTAATCTGTAATATAAATAAGATTTTATGTGAAACTACAAATCTGCGTGAATGTAACAAACACTTACTTTTTGTTACAAATATCATAAATCGCTTGATTATCGACCATAAATGCGCAATCTGTAGTATCCAAAGTACAATGAGTTGTTAATACAGAATTGTATGGTTCAACGATAGTTGTCGATATCGCTGGAGCTGGATAAACTATAAATTCTAATCTACATTTTTTCGCATAACTTTCACACAATTTATCCATTAGGAGTGCAGAAAATCCAGATCCAGTACCACCACCAAACGAATGAAATACAAAGAAACCTTGAAGACTATTCGATTGTTCAGCCATTATACGGATACGATCAGCTACCGGTTTGATCAAATCACGACCGATCGTATTGTAACCACGTGCAAAATTATTGGCAGCATCTTCTTTAGTATTGATCAATTGATCCGGATGAAACAGATCTTTATATTTACCGGAACGAACTTCATCTGAATTACATAATTTAATAAGGATGACTATAGCATTAATTTCTACAACAATTATAAATACCTATAACGGTTGGTTCTGTATCAATAAATACTGAACGTGGTACAACTTTTCCATTATGAGCTTCCGAGAAAAAAGTACTATAACAATTGTCCGTATCACCAGCTTGATCAACGCTTAAACTTCCATCCGGCAAGATTCCGTGCTCCAAGCAATAAAGTTCCCATATGGAATTGCCAACTTGTACACCAGCTTGTCCAACATGTAAGGATATTGTTTCACGCTCTGAAAACACCTAAAAATATTTGCAATCAAAATCCGATTTTAATTAAAAAAAATTTTAAATTAAAACCATTTTTTTCTTTTTTTTTTAAAGATCTGCAAGAATTTCCCTTAATTTCCCTTAATTTCGCGAAAAATTTAAATTCTTTTTAAAATATTTTTCGAATAAAGTCAAAAGGATAAAAAGCAATTAATTTGAAATAAATTTGTAAATTCTTAATAAATTGAAATTTTGATAACGAATTAAGACGCGTTCATGACAAATTTAAATTAAAGAATAAAATTTTATTGCAAATGTTTTCGAAAATTGAAAAATCAGGCTGCTTGGATTTTTTTCTTTTCGTTTTCTTTTCTAGGACAAAGTATTTTCTATTATCGCGGAGAATAAATCAATGGCGTAGCTAATTAGGGGCTTTGTTCATGATACTTTCCAATTGTGAAACGATATGATTTTGTAAAATTTCAAAATACTAGTTTACGTTTTCAAGATCCAACTAGGGCTTGGCGTGATTAATTACTTTTCGAGGTTTGTGAACAAGTGAGTAATTGAGGCCTTAAGGTAATTAATTCCTTCCTATGTAAAAAAAAAAACTTTTTAAGCAAAAGTGACCAATTTCCCAGAGAAAAAACTTATTATATGGAAGAATAAGAAATAAAAAGAAAATAAGAAATATTCTCTTAGAAATGCATATGACTCTCTCTAGCTTTCTATCATTTTTTTCAGATTACATTATGTTAGCAGAACAGAGATAGAAATAGATTTATCTTTATTAAACAATTCTAACACTTATGTAAGAAAATAAGAATCGCTATTCATACAGGAACTAACACTTAAAATATTAACAGAATTTCTCTTCTAATTATTATTCGTACACGCTCCAATGCTTGAAAACGTGTTGGGAGAATACAATATTTATACAAATATTAAGTTAAAAGAAATTTCTTTGTTTCATTCTTTCTTTAGTCCAAAATCCATAAGACTATTAATGCTCCCGCTTACTACAATTATCTTATAGGAAGCACGTTGTAAAATAGAGTATATTTGATTTATAGGTTACTTCATTCTTTCTAATGAAAAATTTGTAATTTTCTTTCCTTATTTTGTGCGGAATTTTTTGTTTCTGTCATTTTCAAACAAAGCATTGGGAAGATCACATCTAGTTGTCCCTTTTCAACTTTATTCTTCTCTTAAATGAAAGAATTAATTTTTTTGGCGATGAATATTCAAAATTTGGATTAATTTTGTTTGCGGAATTAATTACTTGTTCAAACCATGCCCTAGATCCAACTTTATATTTGTTACATCAAGAACAATAGCATTAAACTTAATATCATGCATAGAGAGCTCTATATAACTCATATTCATTAATATTGGCAAAGGCAAAGGAGTTAGAAGCTTCGGCTATAGTTTCGTGAACACGTGAACATGACGGACCACTCTGATTAGAGACAAAATAAGAGTTTAAAATATCAGGATTTAGATCAGCTGGATAAGAATCTTGAATGTCTAAATTAGAGGCTCCCATACGTTTAAGTCGCGCCCACAGCTGCTTGCCAGAGAGATCGGACCTGAATAAAAGCTCACCGTGTCTACGTTTAGCATCACGGATAACACTTTTAACCTTATTCCGATATTTAGTGTAAACTTTCCAATTTGTAGAGGTCATATCGTTCATATAAGCTTGGAAAGCCAAGGTCCTAAGAGATTTGGCCTCAATAATTTTAGGCGAATTTAAAGCACTAGCTGGGGATTTAGGTTTGATCGTTTTCAGCTGGACACAGGTGTTAAAAAGATTTAAGATCAACAGATTGATACACTGCAATTGCAAGTCTACGTTATCGGTGGAATATAGGGGCGTGAAATCAGTAGACTCAGAATCGAGACGTAACTGGTCCACATTAATACTATTATAATCTCGAATGAAGAATTCTTTAGAAATCGGGAGTCAAGGAGTATCATAGGATAGGTACATATGCACATAAACTATCGACTTGTGGGAAAAGTCGACAGTCCTAATCCTAGTTTCGTCGTGTGTCAAATGAAGTAAGAGACTAACAATTTCGAATTCTCACTTTAATTATTATTCGCATATGCTCTGAGCAAATCCTAACTCAATTGTGCATGTGAAATGCGCCCGCTATTTTATACACGGATATTTCGAATCTCTAGAGGCCATCAACATAAACAGAGTTTCAATAGACCTACTTTGTGTTGGAGAAAGAAACTATCTGCAATCCAGAAATTAAGTTTGATTCCAATCTCTTCGATCAAAATTTCCATTATGAAGGAGGTTATGATAGTAGGAGTAAAACTTCCATAATATTACATTTATACAAAACTTTTATTATTATATATTATTATATTATATCAGTAACAAAAAAAATCATCTTCATTCAAAAAAAAAAACAAAAAAATATTTCTCCGAAACAAAACTTAAATTTTTAAATTCAAAATTCTATTTGGGATTCTTCTATTTCACTTAGTGATGGTGCTGTGTCTTCACTGATTTCTTTATAGTCTCTTTCGAGAACAGCTAAATTTTCCCTAGCTTCAACGAACTCCTCTTGTTCCATTCCTTCACCAACATACCAATGAACAAAAGCCCGTTTCGCATACATCAAATCGAATTTATGATCAAGTCGTGCCCATGCCTCGCCAATGGCTGTTGTTGAAGCCAACATTGAAACAGCACGATGAACTGGCGCCAGATCACCGCCTGGAACAACGGATGGTGGCTTATAATTAATACCGACTTTAAATCCAGTTGGAGACCAATCAACAAATTTTATTTCTTTTTTAGATTTTACCGCAGCGATTGCAGTGTTGATATCTTTCGGCACAACATCGCCACGATATAAAACACAGCATGCCATATATTTACCATTCCTTGGATCACATTTCACCATTTGATAATCAGGTTGGAATAATTCTGACGTTAGATTAGAAACTGTAATACCTTCGTGATAGGCTTTTTCTAGTGGTAGAACGGGTGAATATGAAGCCAATGGAAAATGAATTCTTGGATATGGAACCAAATTCGTTTGGAATTCCATCATATCAACATTTAAAGCACCATTGAATCGTAAAGATGCTGTTATACTAGAAACAACTTGACTGATAAGACGATTTAAATTCGAATACGATGGACGTTCGACATTTAATCTGTAATATAAATAAGATTTTATGTGAAACTACAAATCTGCGTGAATGTAACAAACACTTACTTTTTGTTACAAATATCATAAATCGCTTGATTATCGACCATAAATGCGCAATCTGTAGTATCCAAAGTACAATGAGTTGTTAATACAGAATTGTATGGTTCAACGATAGTTGTCGATATCGCTGGAGCTGGATAAACTATAAATTCTAATCTACATTTTTTCGCATAACTTTCACACAATTTATCCATTAGGAGTGCAGAAAATCCAGATCCAGTACCACCACCAAATGAATGAAATACAAAGAAACCTTGAAGACTACTTGATTGTTCGGCCATTATACGGATACGATCAGCTACCGGTTTGATCAAATCACGACCGATCGTATTGTAACCACGTGCAAAATTATTGGCAGCATCTTCTTTAGTATTGATCAATTGACCCGGATGAAAAAGATCTTTATATTTACCGGAACGAACTTCATCTGAATTACATAATTTAATAAGGATGACTATAGCATTAATTTGTACAATAATTATAAATACCTATAACGGTTGGTTCTGTATCAATAAATACTGAACGTGGTACAACTTTTCCATTATGAGCTTCCGAGAAAAAAGTACTATAACAATTGTCCGTATCACCAGCTTGATCAACGCTTAAACTTCCATCCGGCAAGATTCCGTGCTCCAAGCAATAAAGTTCCCATATGGAATTGCCAACTTGTACACCAGCTTGTCCAACATGTAAGGATATTGTTTCACGCTCTGAAAACACCTGAAAATATTCGCAATAAAAATCCGATTTTAATTAAAAAAAATTTTAAATTAAAACCATATTTTTCTTTCTTTTTTAAAGATCTGCAAGAATTTCCCTTAATTTCCCTTAATTGCGCGAAAAATTTAATTCTTTTTAAAATATTTTTCGAACAAAGTCAAAAGGATAAAAAGCAATTAATTTGAAATAAATTTGTAAATTCTTAATAAATTGAAATTTTGATAACGAATTAAGACGCGTTCATGACAAATTTAAATTAAAGAATAAAATTTTATTGCAAATGTTTTCGAAAGTTGAAAAATCAGGCTGCTTGGATTTTTTTTGCTTTTCGTTTTCTTTTCTAGGACAAAGTATTTTTTATTATCGCGGAGAATAAATCAATGGCGTAGCTAATTAGGGGCTTTGTTCATGATACTTTCCAATTGTGAAACGATATGATTTTGCGGAGGTTTGTGAACAAGTGAGTAATTGAGGCCGTAAGGTAATTAATTCCTTCCTATGTAATAAGAACTTTTTAAGCAAAAGTGACCAATTTCCCAGAGAAAAAACTTATTATATGGAAGAATAAGAAATAAGAAGAAAAAAAAAATATTCCCTTAAAAATGCATATGATCATCATTTTTTTCAGATTACATTATGTTAGCAAAACAGAGATAGAAATAGATTTATCTTTATTAAACAATTCTAACACTTATGTACAAAATGAGAATCACTATTCATACAGGAACTAACACTTAAAATATTAACAGAATTTCTCTTCTAATTATTATTCGTACACGCTCCAATGCTTGAAAACGTGTTGGGAGAATACAATATTTATACAAATATTAAGTTAAAAGAAATTTCTTTGTTTCATTCTTTCTTTAGTCCAAAATCCATAAGACTATTAATGCTCCCGCTTACTACAATTATCTTATAGGAAGCACGTTGTAAAATAGAGTATATTTGATTTATAGGTTACTTCATTCTTTCGAATGAAAAATTTGTAATTTTCTTTCCTTATTTTGTGCGGAATTTTTTGTTTCTGTCATTTTCAAACAAAGCATTGAGAAGATCACGTCTAGTTGTCCCTTTTCAACTTTATTCTTCTCTTAAATGAAAGAATTAATTTTTTTGGCGATGAATATTCAAAATTTGAATTAATTTTGTTTGCGGAATTAATTACTTGTTCAAACCATGCCCTAGATCCAACTTTATATTTGTTACATCAAGAACAATAGCATTAAACTTAATATCATAGAGAGCTCTATATAACTCATATTCATTAATATTGGCAAAGGCAAAGGAGTTAGAAGCTTCGGCTATAGTTTCGTGAACACGTGAACATGACGGACCACTCTGATTAGAGACAAAATAAGAGTTTAAAATATCAGGATTTAGATCAGCTGGATAAGAATCTTGAATGTCTGAATTAGAGGCTCCCATACGTTTAAGTCGCGACCACAGCTGCTTGCCAGAGAGATCCGACCTGAATAAAGGCTCACCGTGTCTACGTTTAGCATCACGGATAACACTTTTAACCTTATTCCGATATTTAGTGTAAACTTTCTAATTTGTAGAGGTCATATCGTTCATATAAGCTTGGAAAGCCAAGGTCCTAAGAGATTTGGCCTCAATAATTTTAGGCGAATTTAAAGCACTAGCTGGGGATTTAGGTTTGATCGTTTTCAGCTGGACACAGGTGTTAAAAAGATTTAAGATCAACAGATTGATACACTGCAATTGCAAGTCTACGTTATCGGTGGAAGATAGGGGCGTGAAATCAGTAGACTCAGCTTCGAGACGTAACTGGTCCATATTAATACTATTATAATCTCGAATGAAGAATTCTTTAGAAATCGGCAGTCAAAGAGTATCATAGGATAGGTACATATGCACATAAACTATCGACTTGTGGGAAAAGTCGACAGTCCTAATCCTAGTTTCGTCGTGTGTCAAATGAAGTAAGAGACTAACAATTTCGAATTCTCACTTTTATTATTATTCGCATATGCTCTGAGCAAATCCTAACTCAATTGTGCATGTGAAATGCGCCCGCTATTTTATACACGGATATTTCGAATCTCTAGAGGCCATCAACATAAACAGAGTTTCAATAGACCTACTTTGTGTTGGAGAAAGAAACTATCTGCAATCCAGAAATTAAGTTTGATTCCAATCTCTTCGATCAAAATTTCCATTATGAAGGAGGTTATGATAGTAGGAGTAAAACTTCCATAATATTACATTTATACAAAACTTTTATTATTATATATTATTATATTATATCAGTAACAAAAAAAATCATCTTCATTCAAAAAAAAAAAAAAAATATTTCTCCGAAACAAAACTTAAATTTTTAAATTCAAAATTCTATTTGGGATTCTTCTATTTCACTTAGTGATGGTGCTGTGTCTTCACTGATTTCTTTATAGTCTCTTTCGAGAACAGCTAAATTTTCCCTAGCTTCAACGAACTCCTCTTGTTCCATTCCTTCACCAACATACCAATGAACAAAAGCCCGTTTCGCATACATCAAATCGAATTTATGATCAAGTCGTGACCATGCCTCGCCAATGGCTGTTGTTGAAGCCAACATTGAAACAGCACGATGAACTGGCGCCAGATCACCGCCTGGAACAACGGATGGTGGCTTATAATTAATACCGACTTTAAATCCAGTTGGAGACCAATCAACAAATTTTATTTCTTTTTTAGATTTTACCGCAGCGATTGCAGTGTTGATATCTTTCGGCACAACATCGCCACGATATAAAACACAGCATGCCATATATTTACCATTCCTTGGATCACATTTCACCATTTGATAATCAGGTTGGAATAATTCTGACGTTAGATTAGAAACTGTAATACCTTCGTGATAGGCTTTTTCTAGTGGTAGAACGGGTGAATATGAAGCCAATGGAAAATGAATTCTTGGATATGGAACCAAATTCGTTTGGAATTCCATCATATCAACATTTAAAGTACCATTGAATCGTAAAGATGCTGTTATACTAGAAACAACTTGACTGATAAGACGATTTAAATTCGAATACGATGGACGTTCGACATTTAATCTGTAATATAAATAAGATTTTATGTGAAACTACAAATCTGCGTGAATGTAACAAACACTTACTTTTTGTTACAAATATCATAAATCGCTTGATTATCGACCATAAATGCGCAATCTGTAGTATCCAAAGTACAATGAGTTGTTAATACAGAATTGTATGGTTCAACGATAGTTGTCGATATCGCTGGAGCTGGATAAACTATAAATTCTAATCTACATTTTTTCGCATAACTTTCACACAATTTATCCATTAGGAGTGCAGAAAATCCAGATCCAGTACCACCACCAAACGAATGAAATACAAAGAAACCTTGAAGACTATTCGATTGTTCAGCCATTATACGGATACGATCAGCTACCGGTTTGATCAAATCACGACCGATCGTATTGTAACCACGTGCAAAATTATTGGCAGCATCTTCTTTAGTATTGATCAATTGATCCGGATGAAAAAGATCTTTATATTTACCGGAACGAACTTCATCTGAATTACATAATTTAATAAGGATGAATATAGGAATAATTTGTACAATAATTATAAATACCTATAACGGTTGGTTCTGTATAAATAAATACTGAACATGGTACAACTTTTCCATTATGAGCTTCCGAGAAAAAAGTACTATAACAATTGTCCGTATCACCAGCTTGATCAACGCTTAAACTTCCATCCGGCAAGATTCCGTGCTCCAAGCAATAAAGTTCCCATATGGAATTGCCAACTTGTACACCAGCTTGTCCAACATGTAAGGATATTGTTTCACGCTCTGAAAACACCTAAAAATATTTGCAATAAAAATCCGATTTTAATTAAAAAAAATTTTAAATTAAAACCATTTTTTTCTTTTTTTTTTAAAGATCTGCAAGAATTTCCCTTAATTTCCCTTAATTTCGCGAAAAATTTAAATTCTTTTTAAAATATTTTTCGAATAAAGTCAAAAGGATAAAAAGCAATTAATTTGAAATAAATTTGTAAATTCTTAATAAATTGAAATTTTGATAACGAATTAAGACGCGTTCATGACAAATTTAAATTAAAGAATAAAATTTTATTGCAAATGTTTTCGAAAATTGAAAAATCAGGCTGCTTGGATTTTTTTCTTTTCGTTTTCTTTTCTAGGACAAAGTATTTTCTATTATCGCGGAGAATAAATCAATGGCGTAGCTAATTAGGGGCTTTGTTCATGATACTTTCCAATTGTGAAACGATATGATTTTGTAAAATTTTAAAATAGTTTACGTTTTCAAGATCCAACTAGGGCTTGGCGTGATTAATTACTTTTCGAGGTTTGTGAACAAGTGAGTAATTGAGGCCTTAAGGTAATTAATTCCTTCCTATGTAAAAAAAAAAAACTTTTTAAGCAAAAGTGACCAATTTCCCAGAGAAAAAACTTATTATATGGAAGAATAAGAAATAAAAAGAAAATAAGAAATATTCTCTTAGAAATGCATATGACTCTCTCTAGCTTTCTATCATTTTTTTCAGATTACATTATGTTAGCAAAACAGAGATAGAAATAGATTTATCTTTATTAAACAATTCTAACATTTATGTAAAAAATAAGAATCACTATTCATACAGGAACTAACGCTTAAAATATTAACAGAATTTCTCTTCTAATTATAATTCGTACACGCTCCAATGCTTGAAAACGTGCCGGGAGAATACAATATTTATACAAATATTAAGTTAAAAGAAATTTCTTTGTTTCATTCTTTCTTTAGTCCAAAATCCATAAGACTATTAATGCTCCCGCTTACTACAATTATCTTATAGGAAGCACGTTGTAAAATAGAGTATATTTGATTTATAGGTTACTTCATGCTTTCTAATGAAAAATTTGTAATTTTCTTTCCTTATTTTGTGCGGAATTTTTTGTTTCTATCATTTTCAAACAAAGCATTGGGAAGATCACGTCTAGTTGTCCCTTTGGCGATGAATATTCAAAATTTGGATTAATTTTGTTTGCGGAATTAATTACTTGTTCAAACCATGCCCTAGATCCAACTTTATATTTGTTACATCAAGAACAATAGCATTAAACTTAATATCATAGAGAGCTCTATATAACTCATATTCATTAATATTGGCAAAGGCAAAGGAGTTAGAAGCTTCGGCTATAGTTTCGTGAACACGTGAACATGACGGACCACTCTGATTAGAGACAAAATAAGAGTTTAAAATATCAGGATTTAGATCAGCTGGATAAGAATCTTGAATGTCTGAATTAGAGGCTCCCATACGTTTAAGTCGCGCCCACAGCTGCTTGCCAGAGAGATCGGACCTGAATAAAAGCTCACCGTGTCTACGTTTAGCATCACGGATAACACTTTTAACCTTATTCCGATATTTAGTGTAAACTTTCCAATTTGTAGAGGTCATATCGTTCATATAAGCTTGGAAAGCCAAGGTCCTAAGAGATTTGGCCTCAATAATTTTAGGCGAATTTAAAGCACTAGCTGGGGATTTAGGTTTGATCGTTTTCAGCTGGACACAGGTGTTAAAAAGATTTAAGATCAACAGATTGATACACTGCAATTGCAAGTCTACGTTATCGGTGGAATATAGGGGCGTGAAATCAGTAGACTCAGAATCGAGACGTAACTGGTCCACATTAATACTATTATAATCTCGAATGAAGAATTCTTTAGAAATCGGGAGTCAAGGAGTATCATAGGATAGGTACATATGCACATAAACTATCGACTTGTGGGAAAAGTCGACAGTCCTAATCCTAGTTTCGTCGTGTGTCAAATGAAGTAAGAGACTAACAATTTCGAATTCTCACTTTTATTATTATTCGCATATGCTCTGAGCAAATCCTAACTCAATTGTGCATGTGAAATGCGCCCGCTATTTTATACACGGATATTTCGAATCTCTAGAGGCCATCAACATAAACAGAGTTTCAATAGACCTACTTTGTGTTGGAGAAAGAAACTATCTGCAATCCAGAAATTAAGTTTGATTTCAATCTCTTCGATCAAAATTTCCATTATGAAGGAGGTTATGATAGTAGGAGTAAAACTTCCATAATATTACATTTATACAAAACTTTTATTATTATATATTATTATATTATATCAGTAACAAAAAAAATCATCTTCATTCAAAAAAAAAAAAAAAAAAATTTCTCCGAAACAAAACTTAAATTTTTAAATTCAAAATTCTATTTGGGATTCTTCTATTTCACTTAGTGATGGTGCTGTGTCTTCACCGATTTCTTTATAGTCTCTTTCGAGAACAGCTAAATTTTCTCTAGCTTCAACGAACTCGTCTTGTTCCAATCCTTCACCAACATACCAATGAACAAAAGCCCGTTTCGCATACATCAAATCGAATTTATGATCAAGTCGTGCCCATGCCTCTCCAATAGCTGTTGTTGAAGCCAGCATTGAAACAGCACGATGAACTGGCGCCAGATCACCGCCTGGAACAACGGATGGTGGCTTATAATTAATACCGACTTTAAATCCAGTTGGAGACCAATCAACAAATTTTATTTCTTTTTTAGATTTTACCGCAGCGATTGCAGTGTTGATATCTTTCGGCACAACATCGCCACGATATAAAACACAGCATGCCATATATTTACCATTCGTTGGATCACATTTCACCATTTGATAATCAGGTTGGAATAATTCTGACGTTAGATTAGAAACTGTAATACCTTCGTGATAGGCTTTTTCTAGTGGTAGAACGGGTGAATATGAAGCCAATGGAAAATGAATTCTTGGATATGGAACCAAATTCGTTTGGAATTCCATCATATCAACATTTAAAGCACCATTGAATCGTAAAGATGCTGTTATACTAGAAACAACTTGACTGATAAGACGATTTAAATTCGAATACGATGGACGTTCGACATTTAATCTGTAATATAAATAAGATTTTATGTGAAACTACAAATCTGCGTGAATGTAACAAACACTTACTTTTTGTTACAAATATCATAAATCGCTTGATTATCGACCATAAATGCGCAATCTGTAGTATCCAAAGTACAATGAGTTGTTAATACAGAATTGTATGGTTCAACGATAGTTGTCGATATCGCTGGAGCTGGATAAACTATAAATTCTAATCTACATTTTTTCGCATAACTTTCACACAATTTATCCATTAGGAGTGCAGAAAATCCAGATCCAGTACCACCACCAAATGAATGAAATACAAAGAAACCTTGAAGACTACTTGATTGTTCGGCCATTATACGGATACGATCAGCTACCGGTTTGATCAAATCACGACCGATCGTATTGTAACCACGTGCAAAATTATTGGCAGCATCTTCTTTAGTATTGATCAATTGACCCGGATGAAAAAGATCTTTATATTTACCGGAACGAACTTCATCTGAATTACATAATTTAATAAGGATGACTATAGCATTAATTTGTACAATAATTATAAATACCTATAACGGTTGGTTCTGTATCAATAAATACTGAACGTGGTACAACTTTTCCATTATGAGCTTCCGAGAAAAAAGTACTATAACAATTGTCCGTATCACCAGCTTGATCAACGCTTAAACTTCCATCCGGCAAGATTCCGTGCTCCAAGCAATAAAGTTCCCATATGGAATTGCCAACTTGTACACCAGCTTGTCCAACATGTAAGGATATTGTTTCACGCTCTGAAAACACCTGAAAATATTCGCAATAAAAATCCGATTTTAATTAAAAAAAATTTTAAATTAAAACCATTTTTTTCTTTCTTTTTTAAAGATCTGCAAGAATTTCCCTTAATTTCCCTTAATTGCGCGAAAAATTTAATTCTTTTTAAAATATTTTTCGAACAAAGTCAAAAGGATAAAAAGCAATTAATTTGAAATAAATTTGTAAATTCTTAATAAATTGAAATTTTGATAACGAATTAAGACGCGTTCATGACAAATTTAAATTAAAGAATAAAATTTTATTGCAAATGTTTTCGAAAGTTGAAAAATCAGGCTGCTTGGATTTTTTTTGCTTTTCGTTTTCTTTTCTAGGACAAAGTATTTTTTATTATCGCGGAGAATAAATCAATGGCGTAGCTAATTAGGGGCTTTGTTCATTATACTTTCCAATTGTGAAACGATATGATTTTGCGGAGGTTTGTGAACAAGTGAGTAATTGAGGCCGTAAGGTAATTAATTCCTTCCTATGTAATAAGAACTTTTTAAGCAAAAGTGACCAATTTCCCAGAGAAAAAACTTATTATATGGAAGAATTAGAAATAAAAAGAAAAAAAAAATATTCCCTTAAAAATGCATATGATCATCATTTTTTTCAGATTACATTATGTTAGCAAAACAGAGATAGAAATAGATTTATCTTTATTAAACAATTCTAACACTTATGTACAAAATAAGAATCACTATTCATACAGGAACTAACACTTAAAATATTAACAGAATTTCTCTTCTAATTATTATTCGTACACGCTCCAATGCTTGAAAACGTGTTGGGAGAATACAATATTTATACAAATATTAAGTTAAAAGAAATTTCTTTGTTTCATTCTTTCTTTAGTCCAAAATCCATAAGACTATTAATGCTCCCGCTTACTACAATTATCTTATAGGAAGCACGTTGTAAAATAGAGTATATTTGATTTATAGGTTACTTCATGCTTTCTAATGAAAAATTTGTAATTTTCTTTCCTTATTTTGTGCGGAATTTTTTGTTTCTGTCATTTTCAAAGAAAGCATTGGGAAGATCACGTCTAGTTGTCCCTTTTCAACTTTATTCTTCTCTTAAATGAAAGAATTAATTTTTTTGGCGATGAATATTCAAAATTTGGATTAATTTTGTTTGCGGAATTAATTACTTGTTCAAACCATGCCCTAGATCCAACTTTATATTTGTTACAAATCCATTAAAGCAGTTGAGATTGCAATGATCTTAGATGACTGTTTTGGCCTTTGGGAGACATTCGACGTATTCAAAACACTGTCTGAAATAGATATCCTATATCCTGAAAATTAAGAATTCGAAAGGCATTGCAACAGCTGATATATTAGCTGGAATTTAGTCGGTTGTTTCCATAAAAAAAACTATGTAGGAGGAATAGTAATTTCCATCAACTCAAGCCCAACATTTTCCGTTTCAACTAGTGAATATCAAGAATTTGTATTTTTCCCCAATTCATTTTTTGTGCACATTTCAAAGAAAAAAAGCCGCAAAAGTACGTAAGTGTCCCTAAACTCCTAAATTATTTATTTATTTTTATTTTATTTATTTATTAATTACAAACAATCAAGGCCACAGCCCATACAAGAATGATAAGTAATTCACAAAATGTTCAAAAGTAATATGAATAGAAAATTTAAATTTAAACCAAAATTAAAAAGGATAAAAAAAAAATTTAAAACCAAAATTAAAGAAAGAAAAAAAAAAATAAATAAATTAAATTTATCTGCTTGCATTCTGTCTCCCATAACAATCCCCAGCCGAAGTCTTATCACAACGCTAAAAATTTGATAACAAAAGAGAAATAAGAGCTAGGCCACCGACAACTACCTAATGCACAGGCTATAATTTGTCAGATTATAACTTATGTGATTAAGAACACATCCTGTAAAGCCCTTCTAAACGTCAGTACACTAGAATTAAAGGTTCTAAGAGGCCTAGGAATTTTATGATTCCAGAGTTGACTAACTCTAACTATGAATGACCTTGACATGAGAAGAGAAGTATGGATTGGAGACAGCAGCATTCTGACTCTAGTAGAATTAGAAAATTTGAAACGCGGGAGCAAGTAATCAGGACATTGATACAGAGTAATTTTATAAAATAACAGAAGCATACGTATGGATATGAATCTCTCAAAACTAGTACCCAGTAGGCGCGGAGCATACGGGCTCACATGCTCACGAATTTTTAGCGCAAACACGAAGCGCAAAACGCTATTAAAGCATTTCCTTAGATTACGAAGGTTATATCGACTCGTACCGGAAAAAATTTCAAGCCCATAGATAAAAATTGGCATGATAAGGGCCTGTACTAACCGAAACCGAACACGAAGTGGTAAATAATAGTTAATATTATATAGTCTACGGAGAGTCATGCGAACTCTACTTACTACACCAGAGATATGATCATTGAAGGAAAGGCGTGAGTCCAAGATAATTCCAAGGCTTTTGACCTTATCAAGATAAGGAATAACAGTTCCGTTCAGGATAATAGGGGCAAGCAAACTGAGATTAAGGGAACCAGAGTGGAAAATAATTGCTTGTGTTTTTACTGGGTTTAGATCAAGATGATTTTCCATTGACCAGTCAGAAATATCCTTTAAATCGTTATTAATCTGTGTTATTACATTAGTAGTGTTATCAGCAGTTGAGGAGTGGAGTAGTTGAACATCATCAGCGAACAGATGCATTAAAGAGTAAGGCACACAAGACGGTAAATCATTATTGAAGAGAGAGAACAGAAGGGGGCCCGGGATTGATCCCTGGGGAACGCCTTTACAAATATTGGAGAAGCATGACTGTTTATCACCCATACTGACACACTGTACCCTTCCAGTTAAATAAGAAAAAATTAGATTGCATGCACTATTGGAAAAACAAAAAAAGCTTTTAAGTTTAGAACATAAGATGCTATGATCGACCGAATCAAATGCCTTTTTGAAGTCCAATAATACAAGAAGGGAGATTTTTTATTTTCTGAATTTGATCTAATTTCCTCAGTAATGTCCAGTACTGTTGTGACTGTGCTATGGCGTTCGCGGAACCCAGATTGGTTTGGATGAATTCTCGCGTCATCAATAGCAAGAGAGGATTTAATCTGATTGTTAATTATGACTTCACAAACTTTGGTCTAAAATCAGAAGCTGTTGAAGGATTGGAAATTTTGGAAATAGGAATAATCTTAGCGCATTTCCACATTGACGGAAATTGGGAAGTTGTCAAAATAGTATTTAAGAAATGTAGCAGGTGTGCTTTAAGAAATGGGAAAACTATTTTGATGAACCGAATCGGGATTTCATCAAGAACAATAGCATTAAACTTAATATCATAGAGAGCTCTATATAGCTCATATTCATTAATATTGGCAAAGGCAAAGGAGTTAGAAGCTTCGGCTATAGTTTCGTGAACACGTGAACATGACGGACCACTCTGATTAGAGACAAAATAAGAGTTTAAAATATCAGGATTTAGATCAGCTGGATAAGAATCTTGAATGTCTGAATTAGAGGCTCCCATACGTTTTAGTCGCGCCCACAGCTGCTTGCCAGAGAGATCCGACCTGAATAAAAGCTCACCGTGTCTACGTTTAGCATCACGGATAACACTTTTAACCTTATTCCGATATTTAGTGTAAACTTTCCAATTTGTAAAGGTCATATCGTTCATATAAGCTTGGAAAGCCAAGGTCCTAAGAGATTTGGCCTCAATAATTTTAGGCGAATTTAAAGCACTAGCTGGGGATTTAGGTTTGATCGTTTTCAGCTGGACACAGGTGTTAAAAAGATTTAAGATCAACAGATTGATACACTGCAATTGCAAGTCTACGTTATCGGTGGAAGATAGGGGCCTGAAATCAGTAGACTCAGCTTCGAGACGTAACTGCTCCACATTAATACTATTATAATCTCGAATGAAGAATTCTTTAGAAATCGGCAGTCAAGGAGTATCATAGGATAGGTACATATGCACATAAACTATCGACTTGTGGGAAAAGTCGACAGTCCTAATCCTAGTTTCGTCGTGTGTCAAATGAAGTAAGAGACTAACAATTTCGAATTCTCACTTTAATTATTATTCGCATATGCTCTAAGCAAATCCTAACTCAATTGTGCATGTGAAATGCGCCCGCTATTTTATACACGGATATTTCGAATCTCTAGAGGCCATCAACATAAACAGAGTTTCAATATACCTACTTTGTGTTGGAGAAAGAAACTATCTGCAATCCAGAAATTAAGTTTGATTCCAATCTCTTCGATCAAAATTTCCATTATGAAGGAGGTTATGATAGTAGGAGTAAAACTTCCATAATATTACATTTATACAAAACTTTTATTATTATATATTATTATATTATATCAGTAACAAAAAAAATCATCTTCATTCAAAAAAAAAAAACAAAAAAATATTTCTCCGAAACAAAACTTAAATTTTTAAATTCAAAATTCTATTTGGGATTCTTCTATTTCACTTAGTGATGGTGCTGTGTCTTCACCGATTTCTTTATAGTCTCTTTCGAGAACAGCTAAATTTTCTCTAGCTTCAACGAACTCCTCTTGTTCCATTCCTTCACCAACATACCAATGAACAAAAGCCCGTTTCGCATACATCAAATCGAATTTATGATCAAGTCGTGCCCATGCCTCGCCAATGGCTGTTGTTGAAGCCAACATTGAAACAGCACGATGAACTGGCGCCAGATCACCGCCTGGAACAACGGATGGTGGCTTATAATTAATACCGACTTTAAATCCAGTTGGAGACCAATCAACAAATTTTATTTCTTTTTTAGATTTTACCGCAGCGATTGCAGTGTTGATATCTTTCGGCACAACATCGCCACGATATAAAACACAGCATGCCATATATTTACCATTCGTTGGATCACATTTCACCATTTGATAATCAGGTTGGAATAATTCTGACGTTAGATTAGAAACTGTAATACCTTCGTGATAGGCTTTTTCTAGTGGTAGAACGGGTGAATATGAAGCCAATGGAAAATGAATTCTTGGATATGGAACCAAATTCGTTTGGAATTCCATCATATCAACATTTAAAGCACCATTGAATCGTAAAGATGCTGTTATACTAGAAACAACTTGACTGATAAGACGATTTAAATTCGAATACGATGGACGTTCGACATTTAATCTGTAATATAAATAAGATTTTATGTGAAACTACAAATCTGCGTGAATGTAACAAACACTTACTTTTTGTTACAAATATCATAAATCGCTTGATTATCGACCATAAATGCGCAATCTGTAGTATCTAAAGTACAATGAGTTGTTAATACAGAATTGTATGGTTCAACGATAGTTGTCGATATCGCTGGAGCTGGATAAACTATAAATTCTAATCTACATTTTTTCGCATAACTTTCACACAATTTATCCATTAGGAGTGCAGAAAATCCAGATCCAGTACCACCACCAAATGAATGAAATACGAAGAAACCTTGAAGACTACTTGATTGTTCGGCCATTATACGGATACGATCAGCTACCGGTTTGATCAAATCACGACCGATCGTATTGTAACCACGTGCAAAATTATTGGCAGCATCTTCTTTAGTATTGATCAATTGACCCGGATGAAAAAGATCTTTATATTTACCGGAACGAACTTCATCTGAATTACATAATTTAATAAGGATGACTATAGCATTAATTTGTACAATAATTATAAATACCTATAACGGTTGGTTCTGTATCAATAAATACTGAACGTGGTACAACTTTTCCATTATGAGCTTCCGAGAAAAAAGTACTATAACAATTGTCCGTATCACCAGCTTGATCAACGCTTAAACTTCCATCCGGCAAGATTCCGTGCTCCAAGCAATAAAGTTCCCATATGGAATTGCCAACTTGTACACCAGCTTGTCCAACATGTAAGGATATTGTTTCACGCTCTGAAAACACCTGAAAATATTCGCAATAAAAATCCGATTTTAATTAAAAAAAATTTTAAATTAAAACCATTTTTTTCTTTCTTTTTTAAAGATCTGCAAGAATTTCCCTTAATTTCCCTTAATTGCGCGAAAAATTTAATTCTTTTTAAAATATTTTTCGAACAATGTCAAAAGGATAAAAAGCAATTAATTTGAAATAAATTTGTAAATTCTTAATAAATTGAAATTTTGATAACGAATTAAGACGCGTTCATGACAAATTTAAATTAAAGAATAAAATTTTATTGCAAATGTTTTCGAAAATTGAAAAATCAGGCTGCTTGGATTTTTTTCTTTTCGTTTTCTTTTCTAGGACAAAGTATTTTTTATTATCGCGGAGAATAAATCAATGGCGTAGCTAATTAGGGGCTTTGTTCATGATACTTTCCAATTGTGAAACGATATGATTTTGTAAAATTTTAAAATAGTTTACGTTTTCAAGATCCAACTAGGGCATGGCGTGATTAATTACTTTTTGAGGTTTGTGAACAAGTGAGTAATTGAGGCCTTAAGGTAATTAATTCCTTCCTATGTAACAAAAAAAAAACTTTTTAAGCAAAAGTGACCAATTTCCCAGAGAAAAAACTTATTATATGGAAGAATAAGAAATAAAAAGAAAATAAGAAATATTCTCTTAGAAATGCATATGACTCTCTCTAGCTTTCTATCATTTTTTTCAGATTACACTATGTTAGCAAAACAGAGATAGAAATAGATTTATCTTTATTAAACAATTCTAACACTTATGTAAAAAATAAGAATCACTATTCATACAGGAACTAACACTTAAAATATTAACAGAATTTCTCTTCTAATTATTATTCGTACAAAAAGTAATTTTTTTGGCATTGAATATTCAAAATTTGGATTAATTTTGTTTGCGGAATTAATTACTTGTTCAAACCATGCCCTAGATCCAACTTTATATTTGTTACAAATCCATTAAAGCAGTTGAGATTGCAATGATCTTAGATGACTATTTTGGCATTGGGAGACATTCTACGTATTCAAAACACTGTCTGAAATAGATATCCTATATCCTGAAAATTAAGAATTCGAAAAGCATTGCAATGGCTGATATATTAGCTGGAATTTAGGTTGTTGTTTCCATAAAAAAAAACTATGTAGGAGGAATAGTCATTTCTATCAACTCAAGCCCAACATTTTCCATTTCAACCAGTGAGATATAATTATTTAGATTTGGTTTTATGTCAGTTGGGATTTAAAATTTACATTGTTGTTGTTAGTTTCCATACATTTAACGTCAAATTTTATATTTTCCTTTGTCGGTTGACGTGCTCCGCTAATAGATCTCTATGGTAACGTAGAGGTCTTATAAACACATACATATATAGGCATACGTCTATGTCTCAGGTTACTGAAGTCTAATTTTATATTTAAAGATGATAAAGAAAAGTAGGACGAACTGTACTAATAAATAATATTTGCATATAATTACTGGATTGTTCGAATAGCAGCAATAAATTGTAGCAAACTAGAACTAACCCCCTTATTCTGAACGCAGTCATAACAAGTTCTGACTGGCATAAAATGACGTCATTGTCATAACCTTTTTTTTTAATACTATTTGGTATTCTGGCGCGCTCATAACTAACAATTGTCATAAAAAAATATCATAAGTTCTGACCGACAATATTTTAGATCACAACGGAATTTTATATGGGTTCTCTGAGTGATTCAATTGATAAATATAGAATAATTTCCACCATTCTTTTCAACACACAAATAATTTTACACCGATAGAAAAATTTCAAACCCATACAAACATTTTCGAGACTATTTCTCAAATAACCACGAAAGCTCGCTCAAATTATACCAGTTTTAAAGTGTTATAAATTCATATTTTGGACATATTATGACCCTTTCGCCAGAATACGAATTTTCGTAGCAGTCATAATTTCAGTCAGAATATTATTGTCATAA
Source organism: Xylophagus ater (assembly GCA_963422695.1). NCBI lineage: Eukaryota > Metazoa > Arthropoda > Insecta > Diptera > Xylophagidae > Xylophagus > Xylophagus ater. The sequence continues at coordinate 50,822,251 of OY730481.1, forward strand.
ATATTTCTGACCGTAAAACTGTCACAATGCCAGAATAAGCATGTAAATGTTTGTTTGGATAACGATTAATTGGTTGGTTCGTTGTCCTATCTTGGTTTATCTAACACATTTCAAATGTGATAAGAATTTGAAAATTTTTGATGTAAAAAAGGAAACTAAAATCCATTTGCAGACACAGCAGTTTCAAAAATGAAAGTATTCAGTCAAGTGGCAATAGTATTATTATTGGCACATTAAATATTTATTTTTAAACATTATTTCAGAGTGTGGCATTTGCTGCCATTACCGAGTTCAATTGCGAATCAGAACCATCATTATGTATTCTCGGAGCGGCTTTCGTACAATGTTCTAATATCGAGACTAGCGCTATAGGTAATTTTCTTGGGCAAATTTGCCTTCCGGGAACATGCCAAATTTCTGATGGAAAAGCACTTTGTGTTAAAGCCGACTTACCAATACCATTACGTTAGATCCGTGTTTCCCAACGTGGAGCCCACGCCCCACAGGGGGCAATTTGATTGCTAAGGGTGGCAATTCGAAAATGGACATGACACGAATTTAACCCTTTCGTTCCGGGCCATTTAAATGTAATGCTAGATTTCGGTGCCAAGTTTAGTTTCTTAAGTGAACAATTCAATTTTTTAATATTAAAAATTATGTATGTTACATAGGGAGGGGGGGGGGGCATAAGAATTTTAGAAAGGCTAAAGTGGGGCATGCCACAAAAAAGGTGGCTAAGGTGGGGCATGGTACAAAAAAGGTGGCTAAGGTGGGGCATGGTACCAAAAAGGTTGGGAAACACTGCGTTAGATGGTTCCAAATTAATTGGGTTTTCAATGATTATTCGATTATTTTTTTAAATACAATTTTATATTCACCCCGATTCTGTGATCCGGAGTTGCGTTCGTTTATTCGATTTTCGTTCGATCGAATCAAATTCTTATTCTTGGATTCGCCAAACAGTCTCCTTGTTCGATTGCATGAAATGTGTAGCAACGCATAGCAAAGTATTCGAATCTATTCGATTTTTGCTATTCTGTAATTCGGTGGATGCAAATGTGAGATAAACTTCGGATTTAAGAATAGCGATTGTATGGCGAATCGAATCGAACGCGTTTGGTTTTAGCTTGAAACGTCGGATCACAGAATAGGGATGAATAATGTGAACGTTTTTTCTATAAACGTCAAACAACTCCATAATTTTATAAAATTGGATGGCGGGAATTTTGAAATTGACAGTGAAATACTAATCGAAAAAATTACAGAATATTCCGAATTATACGAGAAAAGCCACAAAGAATATAAAAACCAAAAAAACACAATTTATTGACAATGAATTTATCAAGTTTCAAAAACTGAAGCGGCTCTTTCGTTAATATACCTGTATCGCGTTCCGTTCCCGGCGCCGTTCCGTCTCCGTTTCGTTCACATAACTAAGGCGCAAAGTTTCATATTGATTTGTCAATTAGGATAGCTTTTACAGCCATTCAAAATATTTGCTTTTTATTAAATATGGAAAAAATTCAGTACGTGCGTTTAGAGATTCCTGTTTTTTTGATGGGGAAACGTGCTTAGGGAAATCAAAGAAAAATTATACAATGTCTATGGGACCCTGTGCACCTTCAATGACAACCATCATATATTGATTTAAAAAATTTAAACTTAGTCATATAAGCATTCATGATAACGAGGGTCCAAGTCATCCAATTGAGTTGACCACTGAAGAAACTATCGGAAAAGTCCATGATATCCATTATGGCCACTATATGAATGTACGAATATTGAACGTTGTTTTACTTATAGTCGATATTAGACTGAATGTTCAAGAAAAACAAAATCCAATCCATCGTTTCTCTCTTAACATATATAGGGTGTCCCAAATAAAAGTGCAAGATTTGATTTGCGTAACTGAAGTTTGTGTATATCTCGGGTATTCTGCATCTTATAAAGACGACCCATATCTCATTCGACGATCAATTTAATAAGGAATTAAATGCCATTCACCGTTTTCAAAAATATTCCTTTTTAGGACAGGAAACACAAGAATTCTTTGTATGAAGGTATACGTATATGTCAGGTATTCTGGGTCGTACAGGTATGAATTATATCTCATTCGATAGGGAATTTAATAATTGATTAAATAAAAATTGCTCCGAAAGAAACGCACAATTTGAATTTTGTGGAATTGTCTTTTTGACAACAGTAGGCTCTCGAAACTTTACAAACTGTCAATAATAATGTCGTTCCTTCCTACAAAGTTCCATGACTATTAATAGCAACAATGGTAGATGACAGATGTGAAGATTTCAGTACTGTAAACTTAATGAAACGAAAATAGCACGATATTTAAATTTGGGCTATTATGGAAACACTCGATATATAGTATCTGTAAAACTTATTTTGTTGGTTTAAGTCGAACAGTTCGTGTTTTTTTTTATAAATGATTTCCAAGTACTAAGTGTTCTGTTACAAACACAGGATTAAGCTTTTAGGAGAACCTTTTTTAAAACGTATCAAAAATCCTAGCTGAAACGTTGGTCATGTGAAAATATAAAATCCCAATTGTAGATAATAGTTCTTGAAGTTTCTGCACTTACATTTAATAGTTTGTGATACACCGATTTTCCTTTAATCGCTTTAAAGAACGTCCAAATCAAGTCACCAAACAAGAACAAAATACGTTCTCTGTGAATGCTCATTTGGTTGATTTAGACAAACCTTTAAAGTCGGTACTAAATAATATTCGATTACAAAAATTCGTCAAATATGAAGCTTCTTCCTTAACGATCCATCATTACTACCAAGAGTTTTGGTATAAACATGTTGCTACAATTTAATAGAATACTCAATCAAAAAAATACTAATATATAAAAACAATAAATGATTTATTATTTAATAACATTTTAATGAATTCTTTAATTTTTAAAAAGTTTAAAATTCAAAATCGAAATAAATTCGTTAATCCTTGAAGTGTATTTCCTGGTATGGAATAAACGATGCCCAAAATAAGGGCCACAATTAAAAATCCAATCAATAAGTAACAACAGAATCTCTTCAATTGTGGAACAATAATATGCTTGATTGATTTTAAAGGATTCGAAAACCAGTTGAAAGATGTATCAGGACGGCTAAAATTGATCAAAAATGTATTAAAAAATTATATAAAAATCATAATAAATACAAAGAATTAGGAAACATAATAATTTCGGCCTTTTTTTGGTACTACATAAATCAGTTTTGTTTGTTTTAAACCTTGAATTGAATACCGTGGAAACTGGGGAACAATTTTCTATTTGGATCATCAGCTCATCGAGCTTTTTTCACATAAGTTATAAGAAAAATGATGAAAGGAAAAACCATCGAAGAAATAAAGTTAATACATCTTTTATTCGAAAAACATCTAATGTGCGCCTAATGTCACATATACAGTTTAGTATGTTTTATTGTATGGTTGAAAATATGAAACAGAATTCGATTTTGTGTGTATTAGATGATTTGAAAGATCTTTTAAAAACTTAAGACCTTTAAAAAAAAAATGGTCACGGAAATTTGTTCAAGGGTCTTCAGACTGGGTATGGCGTAGACTAAATGAAATGGAGAAAGCAACAATTAAATGCTATCGTTCTGAAAAGAAAACCCTACAACCATGAAAATGTCCATCGTCTACAAAGAGCCATAACAGAATGAACTGTCAATGAACCAAAGTTCAGATACAAAATACTGTCTTAAATGAATTTGTCACATAAGAGCATAATGGAGACATATTTATAGATCAGAACGTTTGACAGTTAATGCCGTGTAGAACTCGTAGCCATGAATGAAAGAATATATAGATTACGCTTTCCCTTATTCTAAACTGGGTTTTTCTACGCACCTACGTCATTCGAGACCCGAAATACATTGTTTGTGTGAAAAAATCACTATTATTTATTTGAAAGGAAATCCTCATGTGATGTCATAAAAGTATGAAAATAAAAATTCAAAATGGCCGACATGTGCAATGCGCAATCTTTATATACTTTTATTCATGACTCCTAGCAACCTTTCTTTTGTAAGCATCGCTAATAAGAATAGGTGACGCAAAGCGCACTACTGGAGATATATGTATTATCTTTTTTTTTAAATGGACAAGAAAATCCAGATTTTATTCACAATTTGATAATGACTGATGAAGCCCATTTAAATGGCTTCGCAAACAAGCAGAGCTGCAGGATATGGGCTACGAAAAATACAAGAGTAGTCTATCAACGACAATTACACCCACTTAAGTGTACTGTTTGGTGTGGTGTATTGTCTAGGAGGATCATTGGCATATATTTCTTCGAAAATGAAGACGGTGTTGTAGTTTGCATCAATAGTGCTCAATATCGGACGATGCTAGAACATTTTTTAAGGCCAGCTGTGGAAGGCTATCCAAAAAAAAAGTGGAGCCACATCGCATACTGCAAGGGACTCAATGGTTCTTTTAGGCAATATCATTTTGTATAAAAATAGAAAATTCGTCAGCAACTAAATCTTAAAGAGATATTGTTGAACTCCAGTCGTAATGCTATTGAAATCTAGATATATCAGAGGCAACAGAACAGACACACAAATTGATATATATGATAGTTTAAAGTAAAAACACCAATTAAATTACTTTGGAGGAGCTAAAGCATTCGGCCCATCTCGTCCTAAACCGACTGGTTTTGCTAAAGCTTCCATTTCACTTAAAACTTCTAATTCCAATTCGATTTTTCCCTAGAAAAAAAGCATATAAATAATAATAAATATTGAAATCAAATTATAAATTTATATTAAACTTACTGTCACTCCAATTATGTTATCTTTAAGATGTCCTTTGGCCGGGAACCATCCTTTTATTTTACGTTTTGTAAATAGATTACAATATTTTGGATTTTCATTTAATGAACAATTTTTCGCTGACGATGTCGGTTCAGGTGAATGAGACAAGTTTATATTAAGAGCACCCAAAAAATCATCCGGCGACAAATTATCATTATCCCAAATTTGTACATAAAGTACAGGCGGTAATTTTATTTCAGTATCAAATTGCTCATAGGCAGCCGCTTTTTTAATTACAATCATCTATTATATTTTGAAAGAAAACACTTATCTTTAATAGAGTTTCAAATAGAAATTCATAACGAAAATCAATTGATTAGTTTCATTAAAAAGTACTCCCTATATACCAATTTTTTTTTTTTGGTATACAATATTGTTCAGAACTACTGACCACGTTTGGTCATGATCTCATGCATACAGACATGGGGCAGAGGTACAAATAGATTGTAGTATGATCTTATACATATAAAGTCAATATAGAAACTTAAACATCACGATCTCATACGCAGCTGGAGAGAACGAAGAGAAGCGAAGACAAGAAAAATAACTTTGGATATGGACGGGTATTCATTCTTAAGAAAACTTTCAACGCAAGCAGTCGACAGCACATTTGGTCATAAATAAATTAACTTAATAAATAAACAAATACAAATCGAGTCATTAAGTGTTTTTACTCTAATTCAATTTACTAATTGTTCTCCCCCAACAAATATATAAAACTCCTGAACAACCTACACACCGATGTAACAGTTTGATGCTAAATTGGACGATGCAGCTTCTAATGATATTGAAGCTGGTAGATTTTTAACGATTTTCAAATGTGATAGAGTAAATAATCAATGCTCTTATGTGTCATCAAATCCAGGGCAAAATGTTTGGCAGGTAGCAGACAGTCTCCATATATCCAAATCACCCACGAACCCCGGTCGAGATACATAAGCGAACTCAGCTGCTAGGTTCCACACTCTTTGAATGAAAAAAAATTCGCAGAATCGGTGAGATATATTGTTGAAATGGAACCAAAGCAGATTTTAACGAGGAATGAGAAATAGATGCTTTATAAAAATATTATACGATAAAGCATATGGTACCAGCACTTCCAAACCAATAGGAAGTAATCCTTTGAACCTAGTGAGATTCGATGGGACCAATCCATTACAAGTTGCTTCCGAGTTATCAAAAGATTACTGTGTACAACATTCAACTTAATCGATTGAAGCCAGCTCTTGAAGAAAAAAGATAAAATTTAGTCAACAATGAAAGCAATGTTTTCTTTCGTGAGAACGTCAGACCGTCTACATTTTTGGCGATCATAACTAAGCTGTGGCAGTTTGGATGTAATATTTATCAATAGATGTGCATTCTAGGTAGTTACAATACTAAAACCATTATTTTAATCCCCCTTTTCTAATTCAAAATCACCAATTCCACACCTATCCCAATCTTGAGTAACTCCGGGCACAAGCAGTTAGTACTGATCGGAATACTAATGAAACACTGCAGACTCAAAGCACAGTTTAAAAAACTAGGATTTAAATTAGATATCACCTGCAGATTCTGTAAGGGGGACGACGAGACCTCAATGCATATTCTCTCCGACTGTGAAGCACTACTTCGCAGGAGTAGGAAACACTTGCGGGCATACTGCTTCTCTCCAATTAAGATACAATCTCTTGACCCATTCCAGATACTAAAACTCCTCAGAGAAATAGGCTTGGCGGAGGAATTTAACCTAACTACTGCACTGAAAGGAGTGCAGTAGATCTTAAAAGTCGCAGTAAAAGAACACCCTAAACTCTATCTGAATTAATTAATCTTAGTAAGCTAATAAGTTTATTATTCTGGAAAAGCTACCATAATCAGACAGTTTAATGGAAAGTTTTGGGACAGTGGTAGTATTCAATCGCGTAAAAAGAAAATAATCTCACCATATCTTCAGTTTTAGAATATTTCAATGTAAATATCATTCGCCAATTAAAATTTCCTTCGCCATTTAATGAACGATAATGAATATCAGAATATTGTGCTGAATCGATATCATCAAGCCAACTAAAATAGAAGAAATTAGAAAATTTTCACAAAAAATATCGATTTATTTTTGAATCGAATACAAACCATTTAATATAAATATCACTCATTTTTTTACCAAAAATATTTTTTTCTTCCAATATAACATCAGAAGTGTTCCAAATAATCACTCTTAATTCATATAATTTCGGTGGTATTGGTGTTATATCAATTGGCGGAGGAACTACGCTCGGATCATAAATTTCAATCCATAATTGAAGTTTACCCTAAGCAAGAAAAGAGTTATATGTTTAGCATGATTAAAGCCTAAGGAGAGAGGCGACATATGAAAGGAACATTCCAAAGATGTCATATATGCAAAGCTAAATAAGTTTCTGCTATCAAAATTTTAAATATGTATTACGTGTCCCTATCATTGCCATCTCTCCCCTACGAACATATGTTTCTGTTACTTGTTCTATACCAGGACGATCAGAACGAAATAATGAACGAGTCTCGACGTGTTCAGGAACCAATTTATAACCTAAATTTGGTATTTTATCGAATTTTTTTAAAACTGATAGAGCAAGCCTTTCTTCAATTAATTCATCTTTTAAAAAAAAAAAAAAAAAGGATAAAAATAAATGAATGCATTAAATTAAATATAGTGTGTAGGATTTCGTTCAAAAGTTCGAGCCATTTGTGAAGGGTAGTACCAACGTCACAGCTAAGTTGGACTCTGAATGGGCCTTACGGATGAGGAAGATGTCCGAATATTAAAATACGCAAATAATATTAATTTTAATAAGTTAAATAACAAGAAAATATATAGCTACTTCGTTCAGCTCAGTGGTATGGGATTATTTCTCTTGTTATAATAAGTCTTAGAACCGAACCTCAGCTTGTATCTAGTACCCTGTGTCTTTTACTTTACACCCTGTACCTTGAGTCTTGCTTATGCTTTGTAGATTTATTTTTCGAATTGGCAACACTCTTTCTAGCGCTAGCCAATTTGACAGTTGATACCTAATTTATGCTGAGTTTGGTTTGCTATTTTACCATGAATGGACAATCCAAAATATTCATAACTGAACCAGGCCTTGTCAGGGACTCGTTAAAAGTTGGACCATAATAAAACTAGAGTGCTAGTGGGCGACATAACGAGACACTGCCTCCGCAAGCATCTACATACCATAGGTATCCTATTTGATCCCACCTGTCGTAAGTGCAGAACCGTTGAAAAAAAATCCCTACACGTTATTTGCTTATGTGATGACTTAACGGGCCTGCGAAAGAAGATCTTCGGAAAACCGTTCTTGACTTTGGCGGATGCCCGGAATCTTAAGGTGGAATCCTTAATCGATTACCTGAAGAAGACAGAACTGTTTCCAGAGTTGGTACAACCTGCCACTCAGTAAACAGGATACAGGTAATTAGTCTTTTTCCCATAGGTTTTCTTGGAAAACTTGTGCAATCCCAGAACATATGTCCAGATTTTCCCGAAGGTACAATGGGCCGCAAGGCCTAAGTACGGGGTGCCAGTACGGCACCCACCTCCTTAAAAAAAAAATTAATGGACTTACACCAGAACGCTTGCAAATTGTGCAAATCATGGTTCAGTTCGCGCTCCTCAATCGCTTCATTGAAGGAAATATTCATTGAGCGCATAATTTCACATAATGGACCGGGAAATTGGCCTCCAAAATCGTCTAATTTCAAATCTTTGGATTATTTTGTGTGGGAGTATGTGAAGTCGCTAGTCTACGTCGATAAACTAGAGACGATTGACGATTTGGAAGCAAAAATTCGCTGCTGCGTAATTACCGATATATATATGTCACCTCAGCTTCTCCAAAAAGTGGTTCAACATTGAACTTCCACATTTCGCTTTATTTGAGCCGTGGCGCCAAGGACAAAAAATTATCTTTCCAATAAAGCGAATATCATGGCCATTTCCAAGATTTTGCGTTTTATTCCATTTCAAAAAAAGGACCCCATATATTGCTTGTACCTTTGTCTTGTATTTTGTATTGTATAGCCTGTAACTTGTAATTTCTATCTTGTATCCTGTAGTGAGATCTATGGATAATCTAACCGTGGTTGTCCTACCAGACTGATGTAAGTTTTCTTTCTTCTTCTTATGACTTGGATACATTTTGACATTTTTACACTTTATTATATGAAATTCGTTCTAGCAGAATGCCGTATTTTAGTAGACGTCCGTATTGAAATGCTGTGTAATATAATAAAACTTTACGTACACTAAGAAGTACTTCCCAAAAACATGCTTCTAGAAACTAAAATGTTGATGGAGCCACAAATGTTGTTATAAACCAAAAATGATCTGCAACATTTTTGAGAACGAAAATGTTTCTGGAAACCAAAAAGTTACCAATTGCGAAATGCATTAAAATTACTTAATGCATTATGAAACTGATTATTATCGGAAAAGTTCCATAAAGAAACTAAACCAGAACGATTGCTCAACTTAGTAATCATGCTGTAACTTAAAATTGGATCATTAGGTAGAAAGTTGCTATAAAAATGGCGTTTTTGATCACCGAAAGGCAGTTCCAAATATCGGATACGCCCGGACGACTTACTTTAATGTCGTTAAGGTTTTAAACAGAGTAAGAGTAGTAAGAGTTTAGCACAGTAGATGAAAGTATTTTTTCATAATTAAAACTAAGAACGGTTCTGTACAACAACTAATAATCCCCAAAACTAATGGTCAGGACATAACCATTTGCTCCGACAGCCAGGCTGCCCTTTAAGCGTTACATTCAAACCTCACCAAGTCTAAATTGATACTAGAATACGTTTCATATCTTAATGAGCTTGCTGGTACCAACATGATTGGGCTCACGGGCACTGTGAAGTAAGTGGAAATGAAGCTGCGGACGTTCCAGCAAAGCAGGGTTCGGACTGGCCTCCTGTTGGTCCCGAGCCATTTGTCCCATTATCCGTGGCTATTTCTAGGAAGCTCATCGATAATAGAGCACGAGAAAAGCACATCGCAAGATGGAATCAAGATAATATCTGTCGTTAGGCTGTCAACTCAGCAAAACAACATCGAAAGAACTCTCTCAATAAATCAAAAATGCAGCCCATTGTAAGTGTCCTAACTGGGCACTGCCTACTTAATTATTACTCCGATAGATGACTCTTCCTGCGATTCCTGCCATGCAGAGGAAGAGTCAGCGGAGCACTTTCTCTGTCACTGTCCAGCTTTTCAAAACCGCAGACTCAAAACTTTCGGCGACCGGTTTATCGAACCAAATGCCATCAATGGCATCTACGCCAGTCGAATATCAAGCTTCATTGTAGGTTCCAGGAGGCTGGCTAATCCCACAATCTAAGAAGTTATTCTAGAATGTGCACAATGGACCCAATTCGTGGTCTAAGTGCCTGGAGTTCCAATAGGCATTACTCCCAACATTATCAAATCCAAGAACGGTTCGTATTGCGGGATATAAAGTTCGTTCCTGAAATTAAAGAAATTCTAAAGAGAAATTATATTATTGTGAATAAAGGTACAGAAAAAAGGAATTGCAATAACATTTTATTGAACTGATGATTATAGTAAAAGATATATTGAAGTGAGTGACCGATAAAATGGAAACAGTCAACAATAGGAACCTATTACGTACGTTTTTTTGGATTATGCCATTTTAAATTTAAACATATTACCTCGTCGCGGAAACTCATTACAAAATACCTGCGGTCAAGAATACCACCAAGTTGAATTTAGCCTTTTCTCTAAACAAACTCCCGAAAAGAGTCACGGGGAGTAATCTGAAGAATTAAGGCCAATGCCCACACAGCCGACATCCTACATCTAATGCAAGTATGGGATAACACTATACAAAGACTAGTTAAACAGAAAGGGAGAAACAATCATCCTACTAATTTTGTCGGCTTCTGCATTTCTGATTTCCCCATCTGATTTTCAGTCTGCAGATGATTCCCCTCAAAAGCAGATGAACTCGTTTATCTGATTTATATGGCACTTCATCTGCGGGTGCATGCTCTCACAATAATCATACACGATACCGTCGCACACTACCAATTTTTCTAAATTGTGTGGTGAGATTCTAATGTTTTTATTCGATTAATCCTAGCGAAAATTACAAAAGTTTATCTCTTTCTAGTTTTCTGATTTTTCTCGTCAGAATAGGATGTTGGCTGTGTGGAGTCTGGCTTTTATGACACAACAATTGTACACATAATTATTTTAATAATAACAAACCTTTAGAAATTTCTGTCGAATCCTCAAATATCATATCAGCAATTTCAATTCGATTACCTGATATTATTGGCGGCCCTAAATTATATCTTGTACAAAATTGTTTTAGAATTTCATATGGTGTCTTATTATCACGCCAAATATTATATCCAGTTCTTAAGTTACATGAAAAAAGAAAAATTCAAAAGAAATTAAAGTTTCTTAAAGTTTAAAAACTTTTTGCCAAATATAAAACTCAACGTCAGACATAATAAAAGAACTAAGAACTAAACTATTTTTTTTTTTTTTTGTTTAGTTCTTAAGCACTTCAAAGTCCTAAGAAAAGCTTTTACATTCATCTACAAAAACATACAAAAAGAAATAAAATGTTTACGTGAAATTTCCAGAGAATTACACCATTTAGTAAGTCTTTAAAAATAATTAGTTAAAGTAAATGTCCCAATTATCGACCTTGTTGTACATTATTATCGACATAATTGAGTATATACAAGAAATTCATATCTGTTAGAAGGGGTGTTTTTTTTGTAGCGTAATGAACTTTAAATTCAAAAAAGTAACACAATTTGAATGCCATTAATATTGTATTTAAAAATGACTTTGGACATATGGCCACTGTGACTGCTCTGGACGAAGCTCATATTGTTAGTCCAATTTTGAGTTGTATTTTCGATTAATGGCGGCCGTATGTCACGAATAACATGAACAATGTTGGCCAAGTTTTACAGGTTTATCAGCCCAAACTCATAGAAAATGTTTGAGAGATGTCAGATCACATCCACCTTGGAGGCCAATTTAACATACAGGAATATTTGTCAAAATCACATTATCGCTAAATCGTGGTTTCAATAAAAAGCTGGTTTCTGTTCTTGTATGGCACGCAGCGCAGTTCTGTTTAAACCAAATCTCAGTAAGTTCCATGTCATCCATATTTTCGAACAAATATATATTTTGATTATGGTCCTGTAACGCTTTGATTGACCATAACACAATCTCCCGCCCTTTTTTTTTTAAAAAAAAGGACCAATGATGCCACCAGCGTGTAAATCCCATTTTTCTGAATGTAATGGAATCTTTAGAGTCTCGTTCCAGAAGTGCTTTTTAATAAATCCATTGAGCCAAAAATGACCCTCAACAGCGAACAAAATTTTCCGATAAAATAATGGGATCGATTTTCAAAGCAAATTTGGATAATTCTTGATCATTCCTCAACATTGAAATGGGAAATCAAACTGAGCATAAATTATCTATCAGCTGTCAAATTGGCTACCGCTGGAAAAAGTGTTGCCAATTCGAAAAACAAAGTTCTAAAAAAAAAACTCTATAGTATCTAACAAAATGAATATCACCAAATGTTATACATTCACTAAATTACTAGGACATCTGAAATGAACGCCGCTGGGGATAACATACCAATAACATGGAGTTTTTATATGTCGCTATTTGGAATATAGGCTGCTGTGGTTCCTGAAAACTTCTACTCAAAGCGATATGTTTAAAAATGTAAGGCGTCTACGAATACAACATCAAAAACCAGATAAAAACAGAGCATTATCCAACAAAGGGAATATCAACAAATGTTATATGCTCATCGAATGATTAGAATAGCAAGTCTGAAGCCTTAAGGAATTGATATTAAATTTTCTATATAACTTAAGCAAGACATGTTAAACATGCGGCAAGTATGATGTGTTTCTGCAGCTCTTCTGAAGAGGGCAGCTAGATTCTTTTTTTTTCCTTTTCATTTTATGACTAACAAAAGAATCTAATCTATTTCGAAATAAAATATATTTGAATTAATTTGTTATCTATTTTTTATCTGACCCAAAATAGATTAGTTAAACAAATTTGTTTTCAGCTCAACAAACAATTTCAGTTGGATATAAATACTAGGTGGGGTAAAAAGTAACCTCCTTGACCGCCAGAATGCACTGCTACTGCAAAAAAAAAAGGTTATGGTGCCTTGAAGTCCGTTCATATTTAGGCAGACATGCCAAATTTCAGTGCGATACTGTCTTTAGTTTTGTTGTTGACAGCCGATTGTTGTTGACGTGTTGGTGTCGATAATAGGGACATTTACCCTACATATAAATATTTTTCGAAAGGTTAAACATGTACAGACATCGGTTAACTTCTAGAACTACTTAAAACTATAAAAAAAAAAAAAAATCTTAGAATTTATCTTCTCCTGACCTGTTGTATTCATTAGCTAATCCAATTGTTGCACGATGTTTTGTCCTTAAACGATCTTCTAAATCAATACACGTACATCCAATTAAATCATCACAAAAATCATGATCATAAACGGAAATATGTAAAATATGTTCCCTACGAGAAATGCAATAATATTGAATAAAAATCTATTAAAGTTATTCAGTTTTTGTTGTAAATCGAGATGTTATTCTTATCATAATCATGAATTACACTAGAACTGTGGCCTTCTCAAGTCTACTTCGCCATGACTATCTATTTATTACACAGCCAATATTAACAGCATCTTGATTCACACATTTGTTATGGTAACACTGAATTAGAAACATTCTGTTAATATGATTCATGACGTATTTTATTCCAAAAAATTTGGTGTCAGATGTGGGATTCGCAAACATCATAACAGTTCTAGGATGCTGGTTTATATTTCTTCCTTTTGGAAGTGTCTTCAAAACGAGATATATCATTGTATCAAGTATATTTCTGTAAACATAAGATAGTTCATCTCGATTTACAACGCCAAAAAAGAAGAAGAACTACCTTGGTATAATACCTTCCAATTGAAAACTTTTACCGAAAATTGGATTTGCTTGATTTGGAATATAATTGGCACGATCATTAATTTTATGTTTACCAAATTGCAATTTAACAAATGAATCTGAATAGCTATAAGCATCACGAGATCTGATTTGTAGTCCTTGTACAATATAAACTCGAACTGTGATAGGAATTTCATTCATTAAATTTGTTAATTCATGAAATTTATTACTGATTTCGGATTGGAAATATTCCATATTAATGTTATTACTAGATGATGCTAGCGATTTTTCACAACATTTTATATTAATATGACATTTTAATAGACAATATGATTGCTGTTTTGGTGGACAATTTTGTTTTCTTTCGATACCACGAATTAAATGAATCGGTTCAGACCAATCTTGAAAGTAATTAAATTCTGATTGATTTTCTAATTCATTCCCAAAAATTACTAGATGATGTTTTTTCTTATCGGAATTTTCAAGTTCTTGAGTCTTAAATATGAAAATTTAGTAAGAAAAAAATTATGAAATTTCATTTTAAAAGTATTTAGTGCGCCATAAAACTGAATCGGTGATTACAACACCCACAGACGCTCAATTTGACAGCTATCATATAGATCAGGTATGCCAAACTGGCAGCCCGTTACCAACACAATCCAATATATTCATAACTGAACCAGGTCTTGTCAGAGACTCGTTACTGAAGTTGGACCGTAATAAAACCAGAGTGCTAGTGGGCGCCCTCACGGGACACTGCCTCCGCAAGCATCTATATACCATAGGTATCCTATCTGATCCCACCTGTCGTAAGTGCAGAGCCGTTGAGGAAACATCACTACACGTTATTTGTTTATGTGATGCCTTAACAGGCCTGCGAAAAAAGATCTTCAGAAAACCATTTTTGACTTTGTCGGATGCACGGAATCTGAAAGTGGAATCCTTAATCGATTACCTGAAGAAGGCAGAACTGTTTCCAGAGTTGGTATAACCTGTCACTCTGTAAACAGGATACAGATAATTAGTCTTTCCCCATAGGTTTTCTTGGAAAGCTTGTGCGATCCCAGGACATATGTCCAGCTTTCCCGAGGGTACAATGGGTCGCAAGGCGTAAGTACGGGGTGTCTGTCAGCACCAACCTTCCTTAAAAAAAAAAGAACAGTATAGTCTTGGCTTCGGTTCTTCTTCAATTTTACCCATAATACCGTCACAGAAAATCACTTTGCCGATATGGTTGGGACATTTAGATATTCTAGTCTATGCTTTTAAGCAAACAACAGAAAATTGCGAAGGCTTTGAGTAATCACTATTTAGTTACATGAAGAGAAACACATAGAGAAGGATTCTTAATTAGTGGTTAAAAGTTAACTATGAGCTGTTAGTTCATAACTCTTAATCTTTCTGGTGTTCGTTTATTCCTATACAAGTATGAGAACACGAATATAGCCGAAATCGTAGGTACGCTTTGTCTTTTATAGACAGGGTTAGTTAGCAGAATTGTCAAACAGAATCAAAACTGGTACGTTTCAAAGTTTCAAATATACAAAAAGTTGGATTTTTTCATACTTTTGTTATCCAGTTTAATAAGTCGGGAGATTGAGAAGTAGTTCAGGTTATATAACCAATTATTATAATGATAATTTATAGGGTAGATTAGATAGCCCTTAAGTAGTAACTTGTATTAGAGATACATACGAGAAAAATAGAGATTCCAATTGGTTGTGTTTTATTTAAACAACGCACTTTCGAATATAAGCAGAACCGAAACTAAGACTTGAATCAGAAGCGGAAATGGAACCAGAACCAAGACCGGAAACGGAACCAGGACGCAGAACCGAAATTTAAAAAAATGCTGGAACCAAACCGAGAACTCTTTATACCAAAAACACGAGGAGTTTAACAGCTCTGGTTATAAGAATGGCTCGACGAGTAACATAAAGTTCTAGTTTAAATTGACTAAAATAGATCACCCGAGCCTATGTTAAAACCTTCACCTCTTGAATTGAATTATAAAATTTTGTCCACCAATTATAATCATCTTCATCTAATCGAAATGTTGTTAATTCTTCTTCATCTTGACTTTTAGAATTTCGTTTAAATCTATTCTTTAGCATTATTTTGAAGTGACTATAAAATTTATGAGATTTAACAGATTCCCGATTTGTTTCTAATAATGGATGATGTTCTTCATTACTATATCCTAGAATTATGCAAAAAATAATTCGTTTCTTCTCTCGTTGAACATATATCTAAACAGAAATTTTGTGTACCATCTATGTTATCATCAGTAAATGTGACTGTAGCTGACTGAACAATATCACATTTGACATGTTGAACTTGAAGATATTTATCAGATTTCGATAACATTGCAGCTCCAATTGTTATTTCACAATTTGGTCGGGAACAATCGATATGAGTTAAAATAATGGATGGCCAATATTCTAATTCTTCTGGAAGGTTCTGGAAAAACAGAACAAAAAAAATCAACTACTATACATTTACACAAGAAATTCACTACATATACATGAAGAGTTGAAAGATTCAAGTCAAGATCGATTCGAAATTTTAACCATGTACAACAGTGACTCTTTTTCCAGAACGAGACTCGTTACACTCGGGGTGTACCACTCTGAGTAAGGAGGGGTTAGATAACTGGGAACTAACTACTCGACCTTCATTAGAAGGACAAACTGGTTCAGGGAAGAGACCTAGCCTCTCAACCAACCTTTCAGGAGGAGGTACAGTGGTCCAGTAAGCCCTACGTGATAAGGACAGCATCTGTGCGGGCCCCTTTAATACAATACAGTGACTCGTAGGATCGAAATGTATCCGTTGACAATTGTCAATTCTATGATGCTTTGCTTATGAGTCAAAAAATTTACTTCTTGAAATAAGGTCATGGAACAAAAAGCTCTTATTAAATTTCACGCAAAACTTGGCAGCCTGTAGAATCATTCACCATATTCACCTGATTTAGTCATTTGTAATTTCTCACTATTTTTAGAAATTAAAATGAATTTGAAAAGATGATTTTTCGATGATATTTAAACCGCGTTCAAAGGGCTTCTGCACGTACTTTGGAGGTAGTACTACAAAATGAGTTTGAACACGCATTTGAATCATTATTAAAACTTTTGTACGACCCATCTTGTCAAAAGGGATTCAAATTCAGTCAACTCATTATGAAGTCGACCAGCGTATATACACATTTCAATCTAGTTTCGACTACATTTGGACTCTCCATGTACACATGGTAATTGTTTCGTCAATTATTTACAACAAATCCAGTTGAATATAAATCTAAGAAATTTATACTTTCACCAATTCTTGCTGCTGATGCTCCGCTATAAAGAGATAATTCCGCAAACATAACTTTTATTTTATATTTACCACTTGTCCGAAATGATGATTTTTGGTAATTACGAAGTCCAGCAAAAGTTATTTCGAATCTAAAACAATTTATTTATTATTAATACTAAAGAAAACTTTTCAAGAGTTTTATATAAATACGAGGGAGATTTATTATATTCATGTAATCATGCAGAAAAAGGTAGAAAATGTTATATTATGCAGCGGCAATTCAAATTGGCTTCCAGACGCTTAGAATCTTTAAATCGTACCGTAGTTTGGCAATCAATACGGGTGAAATTACAGATGCTAATATAAGCCTAAAATAAGCCATGAAAGAAAAATGTAAAGGAAAACTAACACAAAACGTATTCTGTTACTCCACAATAATACACCGGTTCACAGAGCTCAAATTGCAGGATTCGTAGGAATAAATTATCAATTCTAGAACATTATTTCCAGCCCAGTCATTATTACCAACTCCAAATTAAAAATCAGGAATCTTCATAGGATAAATTATTGCAGGCAGACATTTTGAAGGCAAAACCAATTTTACGAAAGTTTGGATAACTAATTTTAATTATATATGAATTGTATTCTTGATGTTTGGACAATGATTTGTAATGTTCCTACGGAACCGTCCTAACGAATGATATTATCCTAAAGACACGTTCGAACCAAATGGGCAAACATTTGTATTCTTTGATGCTGACACTCGCCACGGATTATCAGTGAGCAAAAGCATACTACCTCATGGTCAGTAAGGAGTCCACACCAATTGGACGTTTGCAGCGGACATATTTTGATCTTGCTTGTTCGCTTAGGTTGCACGTGCCTTACGAATCCTATAGAATTCTTTCATGAAACCCAATTATTCTGTCTCTTTCTCTCTCATTCAACGAATATAATAAATCCCCCTCGTATATTATTAAAATCAAATTACTTGAACTTTTTCATTGTTGGACAAATTTCTTTGGGAATATCTTCAATTTTATGAACAATTGATGGGCTACTATTCTCAATTTCAGATAATTCTATCAGTACAGCTGATACTAATATTTCAGCATTTGTGACACCATCATTTGATAGTGAGATCCATTTCAAAGGTGGCGGAAATATTTCATTTAATTCATTTAACTTTTTTACTGTAGTTTTTGTTTTATACATTTTTTTTATTCTATCCAATTTCGGTTCATGTTGTTGTTGTAGTTGATTTTCGAAATCAATTCGTTTCATTTCAGAATATTTTCGAAATGAAATCGATTCACCAGCTAAAGATTTAATCGTTGGACGAATAAAACCACATCCCATATAATCAGATGTCTTTTTTGTATCCACATCAAATATTTCCAAACATATTAATGGTGGATTTTCTTTATATGATTCTAAAGAACTTGGAAGTTTTAAATTTTCAAATATAATCACTTCATTCCATATTGGTGATAAACTTTCTTCAATTGTTTTCGTTTCTTGTGATAAATTCAATAGGGTAGCACGTATTTTGGCATCACATAAACCAGTTTTATCATAACCTGGACGAATTTTGGCCTGATGTATATACAAATCACATTTAAAATAGGTTTCTTTTTTAACATCATAATAGAGATGCTCATTTTTATCCCAACCATCGGCATGACAATATTCTGGACTTTCTAATTCAGTACCAATCCAAATCCATGCATCAATTTTACCAAAAATGCAACCACAATTTGTACAAGTGTGCATACAATTTACTGGCTGTAATGAAAAGAAAAAAATATTTTAAATCAAATTAGTAAATAAAGAGTGGGCTGTGAGGTAAATAAAAGTAGAGAAAAAGTGAAGAATCGAGACGTGGATTTGAACCAGGGTCTCATGAGATGAGGTCGAAGCTTTAACCAACTAGACCATTCTACACTATGTACTAGTCTACTAGTCCTCTAATATTCTCAAATCATTACAACTGTTTTTGTCTTAACTTCTCAATTGTTTTACCCAAATCCAGTTGTATCCTATTTTTAACTCTTACAGGTCTATGAGTTCTACAGAGGCAAGACTGTGATTGCCAGGCGTTCGAGTTTTTCCCGGACATTTATTGGTTTTTTTTTGGAATATATCTGCTGGTATCTTATGGACGAAGCTTTTTTATTATTTAAAATTAATATTTTTTCAGTTAAAAACACTAAAATTAAAAAAATAACTGGGAATTTGGTACTGTCCAGTTTTTGGAAATGCAATATATTTGAAATTTTTCGTTAATCGTTCTCGTGTAGGATCTGGCAAGCCAAAGTAAAACAGAGGAAGTTAACCCGACCATTCTCCCTTCTAAATTGAACACCGACAGTTTTCATCCGGCTGAAAACTTTCTTATGAAGAAGCTGACAAACTGGCCAAGCAACGGACAGGAACACCCTTCACTCTTCTGTGGAATCGAACCACACATAATCCGAGAAATTCTAACGGAGAAAGAGGTGGCCGAAAAAATCAAACACCGAAAAATATATCCCGGGCCAGGGCAGCCCAAAGATCTTCTCGGGGAGTACAAATTTTACTTTCTGAGTTAAGTATATAAGTACGTAGCATCAATTCTTAAACTGTAGTCCACGGACGCTTTTCAGATGAGGCTCGAAGAAGAAAATTAAAAACAGAAGTGATAAAAATTTGAAAAAAAAATCCCAATATAAGCGATTTTTTGCCAAAACAGGTTAAGATAAAGCCTCTATACAGATCAACGTATGCACCAAATCTCGGCATGACTATTCGTAGACATCCTAGAAAAACAACTGTGATCATCGATAAATTTCTCACACCCGTTTATACATATACATAAAAAATAGCTTCACGTTACAACTCAGGTCGCCTATAATAAAATTTCGTTTCGGAAGGGAGATGAGTGTTCCGAGGATGTAAGGGATAAGTTATGCTACACTTATTCATATTATACTTACTTTAATAATAATATTTTGTCGTTTACCACAAAGATTCGCACGGCAATCGGAACGTTGTGAAAACATGAAATTTCTTGGATTCAATTTGCAATTTCCAATAGTTTTATTATTATGGGAAAAAGTCAATATCAAATCTGGCCAATTATCTTGAATCCTTTCGAGTAGAATCATGCCAATTTGATTGATCTTATTTAATAATTCAATATAAACTTTATCGATATTTGTTAAAACATTTTTTTCACTTGACTTCAACATTTTCTTGAATTTATTTAACTCGTTTAAAAAATTCTCCTAAAGTAAAATATTTTAGTATTCGGGGACTTTTCTTTTTGGGACAATTTAAAATTCTTATTATTTTACCATAAATTCATGTAAAAATTGAAATCTTCGTGTATCCCATGTTGTTAATTCTTTAAATCCATTATATTGAAGTTCATCTTTACATCGGTGTAATTTTTCTTGGAGAATTAAAACAATAGCTTTTAAGCATTTCGCATGTGATTGATTATCTTCAAAATATTTATGCCGAAATAATTTAAAATTTATCAAATGTTTCTTCTAAAAAACAAAATAAAGAACAAATCTTTATCAACCAAAAAGTTTTTCTAAAGTATAGTATGAAGTTGAAGCGAAACGAAATTCTAATATTTTCACCAATGATACTTTAATACTCGAAATTATCTTCCAGGTCTCAAAACGGAACCCTTAGATTCTGCCTCATATTTCAAAATAGACTTCTTAACATAATATCATCAGTTAGAAGGGTTCCACAGAAAAGTTTGAACAACCACTGCTCTAGACTTTTGAAAACAGAAGAAAGAATTTAATAGATAAAATCTAAAATTGTGCAATTCAAACTCAAATAAATGATTCCACACCAAAACATCGATTCAGGCGTACATTTGTCGACGTTTTTTGCCACCTTTTTTGAAAAATTTCCCTAATATGAAAAAAAGGGTTTGCTAAATCTACTTTCGAAAAGGTAATTATTTCTACCGTCGGGAAATTTGTTCTCACCAATTTTTCTGACATCCTCTGGAGCTAGTCAGTATTTTTCTGTTAGTAAATTGTATGAAAGATTTCGTCAATTTTACATCAAAAATTTTTTTTCTGTTTAACGATTAATTCTCAATTAAATTAATTTTTACTTTAGTAATATTTAGCACTAAACTAAATAAAATTATTTTTCTCTTTTAGAAAAATAATAATTTTACCAAAAAAAAAATTTTTAGTTAAAAAAAAAATCAACAAAAAATAACAATGTATTCTCCGAATAATAAAAACATATGTTTCGAACTCAATGACTAAATGCATGTTTACTTACACACATACTGAAGAATTTTATCAACCATATGTGGTGTCTTGGAAAAGTGACTTCGAATGTCGACAAATGTAGCCTGAATCGCTGTTCAAGTGAGTGATTCAGATGCCAATGTGATTACGTTTATTTAAAAAAATATGTAATGTGTCGCTGGCATAGGTGCGGGATTTATGGCGTAATAACGTCAAACAACAGCTAGCTTCTCAAAATATCCATTTATTTTATGATTATTAGTATACAGAATTATTCCAAACTAATTACAAATTCAACTAATCTTCTAACCAACTCGGTGACTTGGACAAGATGGATTGCCTCAGTATTCCATTCAAGACGATGAAATGTAATTGAAGCACTCGAAAATGAGTTTCATAGTGAAGAATAAATCGAGGCCCGTATTGCCCTGCCTCTTTCATGAATACGTCAAAGTCAATATAGCGCTTTTATATCGATATTAAAGTCTTCATATAATATGATGGACACATTTAGATCGACACAGAGGAAGGGATGAGGCATGATCAGTCGACACAATAAGGTACTATGGTTTGATGCAGTAAACTGGCTATGTCTCATAATGTTCCTTGCAATTTCTTCACGCTCACAATACTGAAAATTCTAATTAAATATAAAATATTCGTCCGAGAAAAAAAAAGGTTTATTTAACAAACGAAAGGCGTTTATTGTATCTAAACTGGATAAGACGTTAGACGCGTAATGGCAGAGAAGAAAGTTTAGTGTGCGACCACATAGGCTCTACATTTACTGCGAGCGCTTTCAAAGATGAGAGCAACGATAAATATTCGCGTGTAATTAAATAGAAGTGGCCATATTGCCGAGTTCGTTGAAAGCAAGTTACGATAGAAAAAAAGAGAAGAATTGAAATTCAATTCTTCGGCACTTTCGTAAAAGAATGCCATGATTTTTTTTTTTCAATTGTGAAGCAGATTTGTATTTGTATTTGTGAATAAACTGACAAACTAGAGAAAGTGTAAATGTGTTCAACGACAAGAGTGATATCCGATGTGGACACTTTTCACTCACCGTTTTCGTTCCTCGCATCGCGTTAATATTTTTCTCACTCCGTGTAGAAAGCGCAGAACCTATGTGGCCGTACACTTACATAGGAAATTTCGTTTCGCTTATTACTAAAGACACACATAAACATTCATACCATATTTTAAGAATATAATCAAGTATACTATGTTACATTATCGATTAACAACCAGCTTCAAGTACATAGCATTATAAATATGGTTTTAAAATTCAGAAATGTCGGTGGTTTACATCTCTATACTTAATTTTCTCAGCCATTTTGATAGATTCTTTACTGATAGTCGCACTTTTCGAAGGGAAATCAAGGAATTAAATTGTGTAACTATCAATAGCAATTAATACGTTTCCTGCTACGTTTAGCCAATGCCTTTTTATATGTATCATGATATAAGCTATACATTAAATTGATACAAAATTATGAATATCTCATGTGCACCTCTAGTATATAAACTTCATACTATGCTTTATGTAGAAGTAGAAGAAAACAATTACCATTTCTTGTAATAAATCTGTTAATATATAATCAGCGACATATTTTAATCTATAATCTGGTAAAAAACCATTTATAACAGCAACACGATGTGGTGTTTCATTACGAAAATATTTATACTTTGGATAACCATCATAACTATGTAAAAAACATTCGATAGTATCCGATGACCATTCTAGAAATACATAAATATGTTTATGTTCGTGCCTAACACAGTCCTAAAGCAATAATTGTTTTAGAAGTTTTTATCTTCCAGGGAATTAAGCTAATATATTATTAAAGTTTAAATATAGTCCATTCAAATCATCAAGAGATAAAACACGTATTATAGAGTGATCCAATTTGAGTTTCTTATGATGGCAGCACTGTAAATTAGGCAGCTGTCGATAAGCACTAGTGTCAAATGTCAGTTTGCAGTAACACATTTACGAAATGGATCGCTTAACCACTGCTCAATGCGTTAAAATTGTTCAATTCTTCTACAGAAGAAAAGAAAAGAAAATCCTCTTCTCTGATTAGGCACATTTCCACCTCTCTGGAAGTGTTAATAAGCAAAATTGCCGCATATAGGTGGATGAAAATCCTCATGACTTTCACGAGACAACATTACATGACCAAAACGTGACTGTTTGGTACGCATTGTGGTCAGGCGACGCCATTGGGCCTTACTTTTTTGAAAACAATCAGGATCAGAGACTGTAAAAGTTAATGGTGAGCGATATAGGCGCGTGATAATCGATTATTTCTAGCACGAAATCGAAGATGTTGATGTGGAAGACATGTGGTTCCAACTAGATGGATGATATGCGTGCAAAATTCCTAGGTCACATTATTTCAAGTTTTGGTGGCGTCAACTGGCCGTCATGATCATGCGATTTAACGTTAAATCGTTAAAGTTGTGAAACTGAAGTTGGATCACCCTTTACATAAACCTACCTCGTAAATATTCCAAGTTGAACTCAGTTTGAAGCTGGATTAAAAACTATGTATGCGTAAGTTGAATTTAAATTGGGTTGGCTGAGTCCTATTTCTCTTAGAAATTTGAGTATCCGGTATGCATGTAAGATTTAAGATTAGGTTGAAATCCGCGGATATAGTTACAGACGATTGTAGTGCATCGAGTTGAAATCGAATCCATCACACCAGGTCGAGAACATAAAAAATTAAAAATGTTTATCAAACAAAGAATAATGAGTTGCAGCAACTAAAGGGCAGTAAATTTAATCAACCCTATTTAAACTCAACCAGCGAAAACATACATTTCAATCTAGTTTCAACTTTATTAGTTCCTTTACATGGATTGACTTGAAATCAGATTCAGTTTGACAGATGCTTGCAAGTAGATCATGTAAACGAAGTATATGTATACGTAGTAGTAATTGACGTAAATGTTAAGGTTTGAATTTTTTATGTATATGTAAATATACCAACCTCCACATTTCATGTTAAATTTTATATTACTTGCTGTACTATGAATGAAATCTCCTTGCCATATGAGACATACAAATTCGAAGCTTTCAATTCCCCAAAATTTGTTCTCTTCAAGTGTTTGAATAGATTTGGTAATTGCAAGACGTGAAATTCGTTCAGTTGTATTTTGAATTCGTTCAGTTTCGATTGACATAAGAATACGACCAATATAAATGTCAGGCTGAAGATTATCATAAAAATGTAAATAAGTTGGTCCCAAAGATGGAGTTGTACCTGTTAATATATATATATATATATATTTTTTAGAAAATATGAAAACCATAACACATATTCAACCCTTATGTCTCTATACTCGGGTACACGGCGAAGTATTAATTAGTTATAAATTATCCTATCCTTGTTTGCAATAAGAAGCTGAGGATTCAATAGTGAAAAAGTCATGTAGAAAAAAAAAATTGAGTCTTAATTGCCTTTGAAAGTATCTTATTTAATCATTTATGATACCATATGGTAATTATATACAATTTTTAAGAAGCTCAACCCAAAAACAGCATTAAAAAGAGTTGAGAATACATTTACCTTGATTTATGGATATCGGGAATAGACTTTTTATTGTTTGGCATGTTCCAACGATCGATAGGTTCAACGCAATTAAAAAGTAGCCACAAAGGAAACGATATTGTCGGTTCCAATGTTGCGGTAAGTCGACTCATTCGTCATGTCGTACTCGGCTGGCTTGAAAGAAATACATTCAGCAAAGGGCATTGAAAACACCAAAAACAGTAAAGACGATTTCATTGTCAGGAGAGATTATCACTAATTTTTCTGGAATCCGGATAATATAATCTTCATCGACTATTTTGAAAAAAGACAAACAATAACAGCCAAACTAGCTGAATAATGAAATCAATAAAACGTCCTGTTTCATCCTGTTCCTATTCATTGGCAATTGCAACAGCATTGGTATTAGATTTGAAATTGCTTCTTTATCAACAATATTCTCTTTTGGAACAAATTCTTCGAGATACAAAGTCTAACGTTAGCATCCCAGTAATTTAAATTGGAAGCAGATTTTGTTGAGCAAAATATAATTCATTTGAAATCTAAATTCTATGTTGAAGGTAACTTAAAAATGAATGACAATAAAGCTAATATTGTTGATACTCATAAGGTTTTGACTTCCAATCCTCTGATTTCTAATGCAGAAGTTGTCATTGACTACCTGTCTGACTTTATCTCATACGTTCGTGGCTTACTCTCGACAATTATTGGGGTAATTAGGCAGAATTACTATAAAATACAAAACGTAGTGTTCACTGGTGAAATACCTCCAGCTTTATTAAAAAATATTGAAGCGGAATGAGGAAACATTGGACACTCAGAACGATTTCAAATTTTTAGTCAAAGTCATGAATTAATCAGTAAAAAATGCGCTCATACTCTTGCCGAAGGTTTTAAAATCATCGCTTGTATTGGAGAAACTTTACAAGAACATGAAGCTGAAAAAATTGAAGAAGTGGTCTTTCGTCAAATGAAAATTATCTCCAATTTTGTTAAGGACTGGAATGAATATTGTATAGTTCTTGATGAACTACTTTGACACTGAACTACTTTGGCACTGGTAAAACTACAACACCACAATACAAGTCCGAGAAGTTCAAGATGCACTCCGTAAATGGTTAATCGATAATGTCTAACTTGCTGTATCTGATTCCCTTCAAAGTGGTCTCTATGAGTTCACTCTCTATCTGAGCGGACTTTTTTGGCAAAACTGATACGAAGACATGACAAAACAGATAGTCTGAAGGGAATTTAACTAAATCGAAAGACAACTTTGTCTTATGCCGAATGCATCCTGCTACTCCGGTTACCACTAGTTATAGACATAAGAGTTAAAAAAAAACTGGATGAAATTACCTGAAAATACAATATTATCCGAATGAATTTCATAATCACAAATACATTTCCATTGTAGACAATCATAAATCATAATTTGTATTAGGAAAATGTTACATAACGAAGGATAGAACCATGTGAATGAGATCTCTTCATTCCATTCCGGATTTGTAGTGTTTTTCCGAATTTTCGTTTTCCCCTTAAATGGATGTATGTTATACTATTTTAATTTTTTTTTAAAGAAATTTAAATAAAATTTAACTTTACATTCATTCCAGCAAATGTTATTTGTATCAAATAATCCATTTTCTTCATGAAAGTTCCACGAAAAAATGTTATAACATAACGAATATTATGTAAGGTATCAGTTTCACCATCGGGCTGTAAAAGATTACTGCCAAAAAAAAAGAAGAATACTCTCAATTCGGTGAAGGCTGGAAGTAACTAAATACAGATATGTTTGAATTGTGGAATTGTTTAAAGATCTCAATAAGAAAACCAAACAGAATACAAGACAATCTAAATATTATCTATTTTGGTCGATGATTTTTTTGCAATTTTCCTGGGAGTGTTATTATCCCGTCACCAGTAGAACTATCAACCAAGACAATTCATTTTCATAAGGTTTTTTAGAACTCAATTTTACACCATTAAGAGTTCTACAGAGATGGAAGATTAAGATGAAGTTTAGGGTGTTCTTGTACTGCGACCTTTAAGATCTGTTGCACCTCCTCTTCTTTAGTGCAGTAGTTAGGTTAACTTCCCATTCTAGGAACACCTCCTTCAGGCCTATTACTCTTACGAATTTTAGTATCCGGATTGAGTCAAGAGATTGAATCTCAATTGAAGAAAACCAGTATGCCCCTAAGTGCTTTCTCCTCCTGCGGAGTAGTACTTCACAGTCGGAGAGGGTATGCATTGGGGTCTCTTCGTCCCCTCGCAGAATCTTACAGTGCTATCTAGTTGAAGTCCTAGTTTGTTAAGGTGTGCTGTCTGCAGTCTCTGGATAATATTCCTATCAGTACTCTTATATTCTTCTTGTTAGTGCAGAGACCGAAGCAAATAATAGTCTGATGATATAATGTCATACAGTCGAGACATCAAAAGTTCCTAGCCATTCTTTCAATTTTTGATGAGTGACCAAACTTGTATAGTGGTCTATTCTGTTGAAGCACAACAATACCTCTTTTTCGTTTGATCAAATCTGGATATTTCTGTTTTCAACACTTGATTTCGATATTCTAGGATTCAGTGTTGTTAAACAACTTTGTATCCGCAAAAAAGACACCATGTGTTGTCGGTTATGATAAGGAGGCGATACCAGACCGTATTTCTTTCACACTGCAATAGAAAAGACCATTTTATAATCAATGTTGATTGATATTGTTCAATGATAACGAATTTTTTATTGCATCGAATCGATAATTTCGAGAAATGGAGCTGGCCTGGACTGGCCTCCAAAAAGCTGCGATCTACAGCTATTGGACTATTTTTTTGAAAGGGTGGGATATTTCAAATCTATTTGGTCTGGACAAGTAAAATACACGCTAATAATCAAATTAACATAGAATACGCTGTATTCATGAAGATGAGATATACTGACAATCAAGCTACGTACTGTAGCTTTTGTACATAAAATTCCTTCTTCTTACACAATCCCAATAGAAACTCAAACAATATTAGTATCTTTCAGAAAAACCAAATAATATACTTCTCTATATTCTCATAATCTTGTTGATGCAAAATTGCTGGTACTGGAGGCTCGGTTCTTGAAACAATCGACAAATCCAATTGTAAATGTCCACGAAGCATGTCCGTTGTTTGACCTAAAGGATTTTCAAGTTTACCCCATTTTTTATAATACGAATGTCCAGATTGATTCCAAATGCTTGTCAAATCAATAAATAATTCTCCAATATTAACATCTTTCTTACAGCATGACCGTTTATAGACTTCGAATAGGATTGTAAGACGTAAAAGTTCAGACAGCGTACAAAATAGTTCAAAAACAAAATACTAATAGAAAAAGAAGGAAAAAAAAAATTAGTTCTAGTACAAAATGATCTCCAACCACATTTAGGTCACCCAACACATTTCTGCCACACTAAACTGGCAATTTCACTGGTATATAAGTGGCAGAAACGTAGCTGAACTTGCTGAACAGGTTAGTTAGCTGGGAATAACTTACTTCATTAAAAAATGGATTTTCTGAATTTTGAAAAATCGATGTAGTTTTATGATTTTTATCCAATGTCACTTTAATATAAGTATCCGAATTTAAAATGCACAAATTTCTTGCTTTATGAACTGTGACACAAACTAGAAATTCTTGTGGAGCATAATTGAAACATTCGAATGAAGATTGATCCATTGCTTCTTCTAAAAAGGATAGAAATTGAAGTTTTATGTCAAAAAAAAAGTTTTTAAAAGAACCAAATCCAATGCAACTATGTTCACAATTTTCAAAAAAAAAAAGAAAGTACACAACTATTCCAGGTAGAGAAAAGGTATAGGAATCGATTTATGCATGTCCATCCATCCTTCCGACGATTTGTGTACAACAGAGCTCAAAACTGAAACGTCTGATTTTAATGAAATTAAGAATATATGTTCCTTACCTCGATTTGGAATTGTATTTTAACAAAATCGACCGACGAGAAATGAAGTTAGATAGTAAAAATTAGGGTGATCATAAAATAAATGATGTTACGCCGAATTTGCTAAAATAGATCAAAGGTCAATCTCGACACAGCCGACATCCTATTGTGACGGGAAAAATCAGAAAACTAGAAAGAGATGGACTTTTGCAATTTTCGCTAGGATTGATCGAATAAAAACATCAGAGTCTCCCCACACAATTTAGAAAAATTGGTAGTGTGCGACAGTATCGTGCGTGATTATTGTGAGAGTATACAAACGCAGATGAAGTTCCATTAAATCAGATAAACATGTTCATCTGTTTATGAGGGGAATCATCTGCAGATCGAAAATCAGATGGGGAAATCAGAAATGCAGAAGCCGACAAAATTTGTAGGACGATTGTTTTCTCCCTTTCTGTTTAACCAATCTTTGTATAATGTTATCCTGTACTAACATCAGATGTAGGATTTCGGCTGTGTGGAGATTGGCCTTAACGAAAATTGGCCGAAACTAAAGAAACTTTACTTTAAAAATTATATCCATATCAGCGACAAAAAGCGATGAGAGACAGGACTATATATCCTAAGCCTGTAAAACTCTATAATTTTGCTGCACATTGTAATCGTGTGAGACTGTGCTTTGGTAATGAACGGCACTTCTAGATTCTCAGCAATTTTAACACCATTATATAAGTACTCAAATATTGCCTACCATATTTCTAGAGAGCATCGCTTAAATTTGATAGGAAATTATAGAAGATGAGATATTAAGTATGACTATAAGTATTCTTTAGACGCCTATAAATAGGCAATTTATAATTTTGCTGTTGATATTGGGAAAAAACTGGTTCATCGTTATCGAAATAGTGAAGATATCAACAATTATCCGTAATTTTCGAAAGTTTAATGAAAATAGTAAATAGGTAAAGGAAATACCGCGATAGAGGTCCTGAGAAAGGCTCAAGACAAGGTCTAAAATAACGGGGCCAATAATTTTTTCTTAATAAATTTTCAATTATACTATCATTCTGTTACTTTAGAGTCGCTCGTGAACATTAACGTAATATAATATTTTGTGATTAAAGAAGTACATAATTTTAAAAAATTAGTCTGCGCGAGTATCTTATTTTGCCTCAATCATTATTGACAGGCCGAAATCTACATAACCCTTTTTTTGTAGAGATTTTTTTTTGTTGATTTTCATTTCTTTTTACTTTCCCGATAAACGAATGTTTATAGGAAAGTACTATAATCGTGCGAAAAACCTAACTTTTGATCTAGAAGGGCTAGGAAGATGAAAATAAGTGCAAAATCCGTTTCGTCAAAAATAATTAGCCCCATGTCCGTCCGTCCGTCCGTCCGTCCGTCCGCTTTTTTAAATCGTTAATAAAATCTGAATGAATGGTCCAATTTCTATAAAACTTTCACCATTTTGGTGCCAGATGGTGGTAGATTTTGGGCGAAATTAATATATGGCAACACTATTTGGTAACGCTTTTTCTGTCTAAAAACGACAAAATTTTGTCCGCACGGTTGAGACTAAACTGTTGGGCCAATTTCGATAAAATTTACACAGTTCATGTATTTGATCCTAACTTAGATCTGATTAGGCCATATTCGACTATGGCAACACTGTCTAAAAATACATTTTGTCCAAATATAGTCTATTTTTGCACTTGTTGTAAAACTGAAACTGCTCGTCCAATTTTGATGAGATTTGCACAGTTTGTGTACTAGGATCTAAGTCAGAACATATTAACTTTTCAACGGAATTTACATCTGGCAACACTAATGCGCAAAACTTTTTTTAACAAAATGTTGTGGTGGAAATATAGAAACTTCCCTAATTTGGTTAATAATAGTCGGATTTTAATGAAACTTCGAACGTACGTTTGGGATGGACTAAGTGAAAAAATAAAGTATGTCTCCCCGCAGTGGGGGGTTGTGGGGGGCTCAAAAAAGAAAAACTTCAATAATTCACTCAATAATAGGCAGATTGTCTTTAAACTTGGTGTGTACATTCTGGATAGGGCAAGTGAGAAGATGGAATGCGTTTCCCCTCGGTGGGGGTTGCGGGAGAGTGAAATAAAAAAACCCTAATAATAATGAAATATAGAAACTTCCTTAATTCGGCCAATAATAGTTGGATTTTAATGAAACTTTGAACGTACGTTTGGAATGGATCAGCTGAAAAAATATAATATGTCTCCCCGCGGTGGGGGGTTGTGGAGGGCTGAAAAAGAAAAACTTCAATAATTCGCTCAATAATAGGCAGATTGTCTTTAAACTTGGTGTGTACATTCTGGATAGGGCAAGTGAAAAGATAGAATGCGTCTCCCCTCGGGGGGGGGTTCCGGGAGGGTGATATAAAGAAACCTTAATAATTCGGCCAATACTAGTCACATTTTCATGAAACTTGGAATGTACATTTAGAATAAGAGAACTGAAATGAATATTTGATGACATTATCGGGAAAGTTCCATAGTGGTCCGGCCGATATAGAGAAATTGTAAATTCACTACTATGGTTTGCTTTGCTCATTTTTTATATCTATTTTAAACTAAGAAGAATTTCCGCAGATGGTCTATTTTTTTTTCGGAAATTTTAATGGTCGAATTTCCGGTAGACAAAATTTAAATGATTAATTCACATTTGTAGTGTAGTAGATTGTATATACTCCTTCCGACCGAAAATATGGCATAAAAAAAGCCCTATGGTAGTACAAATCGTCACGTCAAAGTCGCTCGAAAATCAAAGTCATGTTGATTGTTTTCTTTGACCATCGTGGTGTTATCCATATGAAATAACTTCCGGAAGGGTAAACAGTCAACAAACAATATTATTATCTGGGCGTTATGAAGTATTTGAGAGAAAATGTTCACCTGAAAATTCCAGATTTATGAAGGGACAATTCTTGGATTTCGCATCATGAGAATGCGCCGTCCCACACATCGATCATTATACACGAATTTTTGATCTAAAACTCAACAAATGTCATCGATCAAGCTCCATATTCGCTAGATATGCTTCCGTGTGACTTTTTCCTGTTCCCAAAGTTAAAATTACAACTTCGTTAAACACGTTTTGAGTCCATTGAAATTGTAAAACAAAATTGGCAGAAGATGCTGAAGGTTCTGAAAGCTGTACCGGAAATCCCTTACGAGAAGTGCTTCGATGACTTGATTAATCGTTGGCATAAGTGTATTGGCAGAAATGAGGCCTATTTTGAAGACGACAATATTAATTTGAACGATTGTATTCTATTTAACAATTCCTGGTACTACATGGTGCGGCAACTTTTAGTATTTTTAGAAGGTAGGGCGCAAAACGTCGATTGTGGGTTGTGTTAAAACCAAATATCGGTATCAAAGTCTTCCTCTTCAATCGTAGGAGATAAAAAGTCATTTAATATGGCACTATAACGGTCTCCATTAACTGTTAGCGCAGCTCAAAGAAAAATGGCCCTATGATGCCTTTGGATCATATTCCACACCATACAGTCACTCGTTTTGGTTGTATTGGCTTCTCTATTGTCACGTTTGCATTTTCTGTGTCCCAAATATGGTGGTTTTGCTTGTTCACATAACCTCCAAGGTGAAAATGAGTTTCGCCGGAAAAGATGATATTTTGACTCACTACTCTGGAAATAAGTTTTCAATATTTCCCAACGTTGATCAAGGGTTTATCGACTCATTTCTTTCACGAGGAATATAATACTGAATTTCTGTCACTTGACGGATGAGATTAGAACTATGACCGGCGAAATAACCGCTAGTTCAAAAACGAACCAAATGGTTGGAGGGAGTATAAAATAGTGATTAGGTAAAAAAAGGAGAAATAAAAAGAAATACTAATTAACTGCTCTTAAAACGTAAAGTGATGATATCACAAATTTTTCCAAGAAACTATTTACTAAAGATATTACTTAAAGATATTCTGTGCCCAGAATTTTATTGCTTTAATTATTTTAAGTTGATTGATCTTGTAAGTCGATTATATTACATAAAATGAGTTCATATTTAATTATATGCAAACTTGATCGTCTATACTCCAAGCACAATGTTATTGAGAAAGAAAAAAAAAAGACATACAAAAAATGTCGGAAATGACATCCAAGAAACTTAAACTGGTTAAGATTTTGATTATCTCATACCTGTGAGAACCATTGATGGTAGTAGGTATCGGGTTCACATATGCCTAACGGTGCTTGGAGTATAGTCTTAATTTTAGGTTCACTCTCAAAGCCTTAGTTTTTTGTATATGCGCTTATATTCAAGACAATTCAAACCAGTAGTTGAGTTCTGAAGGGCAGAGGCCTACAACCTTTTCTCATGTTCTTGGTGTACATGATTCGCATTTAGAAGTAGTTAAAAACTATGGTAAAACTGCAATGGCCCCCATTTTTGAAAATCCTATTATATTGTCTTTGACTGAAAGCCCGAAAATATTAAATGGAACTTAAGTGAACTTTCAGTATCCGTCATTTCTAGCTTCCAGAAATTCTTCGTAAACCTAAAGGGAAAATTATTTTGTAGAACTTTAAGGAGGTGTTACAAATCGAATTCGAAACCAATAATATTCATTCGTATTATTTAATTCGTCAAATATTTGTTGTACCAATTTTTGACGTTGTCCAATATGTTTTGCTTGTTTACGACAGTGGCCAAGTTGGTTCTTTGGAATATTTCGAACCACACTACTCCACACGACTTATTTCAAGACGTATTTTCAGTCGGACTGAAAAAAAGTTTTGTGGAGACTCTGAAAATTGGACTTTTCTTTCAGTCCGACTGAAAATAAGTCCAATGGAGTCATGGGGTAAATTTTGTATTTCGTTGATTTGATCATTCAGGTTGTTCAAATAGATCAGCCATTTGGTAACCTAATGATTTTCTTCGAGAAGATATGGTGTTTTGATTAAATCGAAATTGGCGAAGCTCCTACTATATATACCTTTGGCAGCTAACATTTTTAGTGTCCGACGCATTTTTGCCACTAGGAGTGACCTGTTAATAAGCAGTGATACGTAGTGGATACTGTAAATATGCACTTTTTTATCTCAAACTCGTAATAGGTAAATAATTGATTATTTTGAATTAACATATTTTAATCATATTCACGAGGACACCATAAGTTCTGTGCTTTTCTTCTCTTTTGAATCACACCACACTTGGCATAATCTCGTGACACACCGGTTATCGATAGTCCTGCAGTAAGGCAAGAGTGATTTTGAAAAGCGAACGCTTCAAAGTAATAGGGGGTTTACACAGTGCGAGCTAGCTTGCGAGTTGGTGTAGACAGTAGCCGCAGGACTGTCACTGTCCACTCGCCTTCTCCCACACGACAGTAGCTCGCTCGCAATTGTACTGTGTGAACTATAAGCTAGTGACTACCAGGCTAATGTTCAAATCGGTGTGTATTATCATTATCTCCTTTTTGTGTCTGGAAGGTGGTCCTCCACCCAAGACCAACTTCTAACCCAAATGCTTCTTTTTTTCCTTTTCATTTCAACACTTTTCTCCACTTTCTAAACACTATGTCCGCGTACTATAATATTTCGTTGGTTCGAAGATGAAAATGATGTTGAAGGCATCATTTTCTGCTCTTCTCTCGACGTCATGATAGCAACTGTCATTTTCAGCGCTTCAGTTGGCTTGACAGTTACTGTCTACTCGCAAGGACAGCTACTAGCACTGTGTAAACAATCGATAAGATTATTAATTCGCGGATCGCCTAAACATTATTTGAAAGGGCCAGATCTAAAACTGTCACTTCAAATTAATCACTTTGAAGTGGAAAATTGATTAACAAAATCTATAAAACTGACCATCTAATGTTACTTATTGCCTTACAGAAATCCACTTCAGTCCTTACAGAAATCCACTTCAGTATACAGTACCATATTACTCATGATTTCCACACTAATATGGATGATTTACATAAACTGCGGCACATATTTTTCCATCCAACAAATATTTTTAACATTGGCTACGTTTACACCGAGACTTAAAAAGAGACTTAAGTGCTTAGGTCGACCTAAATATGACGGTGTAAACACGCCCAAAGTAACTTAGGTTAGGTCACTTAAATTGCAGACTTACCTTAAATTTAAATCGACTTAAGAACTTTTGACAGATAACAGCTGATTTCTTGATATCCAAGTTCTATAAATGTTCACGTTGTTTTAGACTTAAGTCTAGTACGGTGTAAACACGTCTGACCGAAACCTAACTTTTAGTTAGGTGACCTTAAAATTTGTCGGTGTAAACGTAGCCATTGAATGAAAAAGTTTTTTCTTACGCACTAAACATTCTTGGACCTAGTCAAACATTTATTTTAAGATAAAATATTAAGACTTCAAAGTTTATTACTAAAGATTTAGTGGCTTTCTATTTTTAAATTTTGGGAAATAAACTTTTGTAAAATTAGACGAAAATTAAGTTATTACATAAATGTTCGAATTTACCTGAATTCGACAAGAATCTTGAAAATATTTAAGCACAACATAGATACAGGGTGATCCAACTTCAGTTTCCGAACTTTAAAACAAAATAAAATATGCAAATTTAACGATATACACTTATTTTATTTTGTTGAATCACAAATATTATGTATTTCATTAAATATGAAAAATAATATCAATATGGCTGTCTCTGGACCGCCTCTGTAGCAACCGATCCTTTCGAGGTAATTTTCGTAAATTTCGGGCGGTATCTCGGCAATAACTTGTGCGAATGTTGTTTTTTAGGTGTTCCAACGTTTCGGAATTGTTGGCGTAGACACGACTATTAACGTAATCCTACCAAATGAAATCCAATAGCGTTAAATTCACATGATCTTGCCGGCCAGTTGATGTCACAAAAATACAAGGTGCAGTCCAAAGTAATCAGGACTTTTTGAATCTAGCGCCCCTAGTGGCGCCATCTATATGTCGACTGGTGCGTTAGAATCTGCTATCCTTTATCGACTTCCTGTGAGAATTTCATGACATTTCATATATTGAAAGTAAAGTTATTGCGTTTTAAGTGCAGTATGTTTGTGTCATCGGTGCGAAAATGAGCTTCGAACGACCAAAAATTGCTCAGAATTCAACATTCGAAGGACATAATTAAAGAGGTCAAAAAGGACAAAAACTTGCTTTATAACATTGTGACTGGTGACGAAACGTGGTGTTTTCAATATGATCCCGAAACGAAACGCCAGAGTGCTGAATGGAAGGCGCCGGACGAGTCGAAACCCAAAAAATCGCGCCTGGAGAAGTCAAAAGTGAAGACAATGCTGATTTGTTTTTATGATTCCAAGGGTATTGTCCACAAAGCATTTGTTCCACCCGGTCAAAACGTTAATGCGGT
Organism: Xylophagus ater; assembly: GCA_963422695.1. Lineage (NCBI taxonomy): Eukaryota > Metazoa > Arthropoda > Insecta > Diptera > Xylophagidae > Xylophagus > Xylophagus ater. The sequence continues at coordinate 50,858,550 of OY730481.1, forward strand.
ATTCTACCTAGGAGTTTTGAAGCGTTTGGTGCGCCGTATTCGACGTGTTCGGCCCGAATATCGCGAAGATGGAAGTTGGCGTTTGTTGCACGATAATGCGCCGTCTCATCGATCGACGCTTGTGACCGATTATCTCACCAAAAATCACATTTTAACCATCAACCACTCCCCGTATTCACCGGATATGGCACCGTGCGACTTCTACCTTTTCGGAAAAGTGCATTTGCCGATGAAAGGAAAGCATAAGGAGACGTAGAGGCCATTCAAAAGGCTTGCACCGGCATACTAGCGGCCATACAGGCCAACGAGCTAAAACACTCGTTCGACATGCTTTTGGATCGTGCAAAAAGCTGTATTGAAGCAGAAGGAGACTATTTTGAATAAAAACAATTGACTTTGCCGAAAAAACCATTTGTTCTGTTTTTTTTTTAAAGTCCTGATTACTTTGGACTCCACCTTGTATAAAATAATGCGATCTGGGAACTTTTCATGCAAAACATCCAACGTTGTACCCGCTGTACGTCAAGTTGTGCCGTCTTTTTAGAACCACATGTCTTTCACATCAGTATCTTCGATTTCATGCCAGAAATAATCGGTTGTCATCATGTCATTGACTGTTACAGTTTGACCCTGATCGTTTTCAAAAAAGTAAGGGCCAAATGAAGCTGCCTAACCTAACAATGCGAACCAAACAGTCACTTTTTTGTCATGTATTGGTGTCTTGTGAATCTCATGAGGATTTTCTTCTCCCCATATGTGGCAATTTTGCTTATTAATACACCCAGAGAGAGGTGCAAATGTGCCTTATCAGAGAAGAAGATTTTCTTCATTCGTACAGAATTGTTATTTCTGTAACTGACAAAAATAACTCAATTTTTTAGTTAAACATAAGGAAAAAAATTTCTCGGAAAATTCTTCAAAAATTAGTTAAAAATAGTTAAAATGATTTTAAAGATACAGTCAAGTCTCCTATAACGCCATTAATTGGTACCGCGTTATATGGAGTCTCAGAAATAAATAAATTGTACATAAATCAGACCTACTCAGACCTATATAAAAACTTAATTCTCAAAGTATCAAGTTTGGATTGATAATTCGGTTAATTCCATCAATTCCTCCTCATTTAAACTCTCTTCCCGAAGTAGTTCTTCTATATCTTCATGGTTTGTATCTGAAAATTATTCGCTGCCCAAAGCAGAAGCAATGTTTACTATTTCTATAAGTGGAGCTGAAATATTGATTTCCCATGAACCATTTGAGGCAAAAAAGGGCCTCCAACATGCATTAAGTAAGTGTTAACGGTTCAATTTCTACACAAGCTAACAAGACTGTTCGAAGCGGAATCTAAAATCGAAAATTCTTTCCAAACTTGAAGAAGAGTTTTACCTTCCATCATTTTCTGATCTGTTGAAAATAGCTTCAAAAATTGACTCATTGGTCCAGAGGCTGTATCAATAAAGTGCAGTTAGGAGGAAGATAAACAATTTTCATATTAAAGTGATTCAGTTCCTTACTATGACTTCTAGCGCTATCAAGAATCGACAAAACTTTGAAACTAACATTTTTTTTCAATCGTATAACTTTCCGCTTGCGTGATAAAGCAATTATAAAACATCGAAAAAGTACTGCCATAGAAAAATGCACTATAAGGAGACCGCGTTATAGGAGACTTGACTGTATTATCATCTTAAACTTATAGTGGAAACATATAGTTACTTAAAATCGGCCTATAGCCGATTTTTTGATGCCCTGTGGTAGAAATTGGGCAGAAAAACTGTCAAAACTTACATTATTTCAAGGTTTTTTCTTTATAACTTTGTTTCCTTCTTATCAACATTTCTTCCAATTTGAAGATAACCTAGACCCTGACAGCATAAGTCCAATCTGTAAATTTTGTTCAAATCGGTGAATTAGTTTTTAAAGTACATCAAAAAAGACTTTATAAAAAGGGTTATTTTCTCCTAGGATTATTTCTTTCTCTTTTATCCTTGGACCGATTTCATTGAAATTTAACATGATATCGTCTATTTATATAGTTAACTTATGTAATTAATTTAAACAAAATTAATTCACAAATTTTCCAATTAAACCCGAAAAACCATAAACAAAAAAACGACAAATCTTTCTGGTCACCCTAGTTTTTCCTTTATAACTTTGCTCCCCCTGGATCGATTTTGCTCAAATACAATACCAAACTAAGTTAAGGAATAAGCAACTCACATTCTAAATTTTATCAAAATCGAATAACGCGTTTTTGAGTTATCTTGTATACCGGACGGACGGACGGACGGGCGGACATGCATAAATCCATATAACTTTTGATTCCTGACACAACCATACCATTAAAACCTTTCTACGACGATTATTTCTATGTGTTACAAATGAAGTGACAAAACTGAAGTGACAACTCTGGTACCTACCATAGGGCATAAAAATAATGACGTATCTACAACGGATTCCACAGTTTTGGTTTTCAGATTATATTAAAAATAGTCCGTCGTGGATCCGTCGCGATCTGTGTGGTCTAATTGAAAACGTATATATTTAAAATTTTAATACGTTGTGAATCCGTCGTGGATACGTCATTCTGTTTCCCGCATTAATAATTCACCGAAATTTGTGCGATTTTTTCTACCAGTGCAGGACTGCTCAAACTAATTTAGTTTTTGCGAACTACATATTGGGTTTGTATTTCTGTATTTAATTAAACGATCACAAAATTTGCATAATTATATTATCTTTAAGAAACATTTGTACGGTTTCACACTACATTAAAATTAATAAAAAGATAAAATTTGAATTTAACCAATTGCTTTTCTTTACTATGCACTAGAATCCGACAACTTTTTCAATACATTCAAATTCGAAGGGGAAACACGTGTATATATGAATTAATTCGGTACACTTTACTCACTCGCACCGCATGAATGAAAACGTAACAAACCCAAAGAATCAAATCTTCCTATACATAAAAACCGGAACACTTATCAATCACCAACTAAATAGGGTAAATAGACCAATAATGTTACAACTGAAGAAAGGCCCAAACTATGTTGTCTAAAATACGGTCCAAACGCTCAGTCTTTTTGCGCAGTCGTAGTTTGCGCAGTTTTCTGTGGGAAAGCCTGCGCAAATTTGGTGTCCACACGATACCGTCTTTTCCATATTTTTACACAGTTTTCTTTGGAACTTCTTAATGTCAAGTTATTGTGCTTAGAACTTTTAATAATGAATAGTTTAAGCTTAACTCCTCTAAAAAGTCTCTTGAAGACATTTTCTTGCCTTTGGCCTTTCGCAATTGTACGAAAACTGTGTAAAATAATGAGCTTTCGTCCACACGCTACGATTTGCATGCACGTACCACAGTTATTTTTCAGACACGATCTGAAATCGCACAAGCCGCACTTTTGCCTGCGCAAACGAACTGTGACTTGTCCAGACGTTCAGTTTTGCATGCGCAAATCTGATTTGCGCAGGCAAAACTGAGTAAAAAACTGTGCGTTTGGGCGCCTCTTAAAGGAAAAATTTCCTATAAAATTCTATATAGTCAAAATTCGTTGTGAAGGAAGGTTACCAAAGCCCATTACTATTGTGTGTTTCCTAGAAACGGGCACTGGACGAACATCAATTAACAGGAATAAATATATTAACGGAAATTCTAAATGCTGTATACCATAAACTCGGAGGGAAGGAGTAATAGGTATCCAGTGCTAAGTTGTAATCGATTTCCATCATTAAGAAGTCACTACAATTAAATTATTAGTCGTCTGTACAACAAATCCAATCCATAGAAAAGTATAGAAGCAAGAGACTAAATAGATAAACTTCTAATTAGTAGTTTCTAGTTTAAGATCACGTACAAAGTTTATATCCTAGTTATATCTATCTCTGTACCTTTTGTCGGTTTCCTTTAATAGGCATGACTTCATTACAGAAATAATAAAGAAACAAGTTCTCATTTATAATTAAAAGTTTTCCAAACAAAAATGTATGAATCATCGCAGTCAGGATTTGAACTCGAGAACTCTTAATCGTTGGCATGATTAATCAAAGTTGAAGACTGATCCAGACTACTTTTGTTATGCTTAAGGGGCTTTATATTGTTGGAAAAAGAGTACGTGTAAAAATGTAATCACTAAAATTTGATTATTTACAATATTTGATATATTTTGCAGTGAGAAATCATGAATTCCAGCACGTAACTTGTTTCAACTATGTATTTGGTTTCAACTATGTGTTTGGTTACGTACTAACACTCCAGAATAAATAATGGATTTATTTTGTAACAGTTGTAGAACTATTTTAGATGATCTCAAGGGATAAGAAAGTGTATTTACCAAATCGTCCATCTATATGGCTTTGGCGAGAAATTCGATTGAATTAATGAAGAAAAAAACAAATATTCTTTACAATACATCCATACCTTCCTTTACGGCCGTAAAGCGAAAAGCTGTATAACACGTAAACACGTCTAACTACACTAAAGCGACAACTCAATAAAATGATGATAATGTTGTGCCAAACGTGAAGAATGTTTGGCATATTTTCGTGAGGCAAAATGTAGCAGTGCCGCTTGAAGTATGAAGCTAAAACTAAACAGAAGGTCGCTAACAGTATGTACAGCATTTCTTTTTTGGCCGTATAACAAAACATTGTAGGCCGTAGATCGAAAAAGTGTCATAATTAAAAATGGCCGTTATAACGACATGCCGTAAAAAGAGCAGTCATATAACGAAGTATAGACGTATTCTGATCAGTGACAAAGCCAGTGGAACGTTCATACGATAAACCATTCAACATTGTCAATTTTCACCCGATGCTGATGATGTGAGTAAATACTCATGAGTCGGTGTTATCTCTCTTTCGACCGCAGATTAAATGTCAGCGGAAAACAATCTTTAAATACAAAACGTTATAAAGTAAACTGTTGTTATTTACAAGCGCTTAAAACCCTTACAGAACTATTGTAGAGTTAAGTATAAGGATCGCTTACCAAAAAAAAAAAGTCTTTCATTAATTCAAGACTTGTCGATAATTGGTGGATATCCTCTATTCTTGAAATGATAGATATGACCCTTTCCAAATTGTTAACTGTTATGTTTACGGTGGCTCCCCATTATTTTACGCTTTCAAATAAAAACACACATACTATTGGAAGAAAAAAAAAACAAGTGGAATGTGGAACGTAAATTTCATTAATTCCGCCAAAACATGTTGCATTTAGAATATGATGGATGGTGGTGGAGGTGGTGGCGGCGTAGTGGGGAGTCATTCGTTATATATGCATCTTCGTACCCAAATGAATCTTTAATACATACACGAATATATATAACTGGATTGCATCTGAACTACTGTGAGTGAAATGGACACTTGTGGAATTTTTTGAAAATTGGGTGGAGATATTATCATGGGGTAAGAGAGAGAGAGGGAGATAGAACAAAAAAAGGGGAGAAGGTAAGGGGGCGATATAGCGCATGAATATTTCCGAGACAGTGGATCTCATCATCTCATAACGAGTCTATCTGTTTTCTTGAGAGGTGGCTTTGTGTCTTTTTGTCTCTGCTTTTTTTTTATGTTCCAATATTTTTGTGTCGTTCCCCCCCCAAAGCGAAAAGAAAAACAGCTTTTTTCTTGTTTTTTTTTTATTTCTACTGTACATCGTGTTTTTTTTTTTTAGCCATCCACCAAACAGTGTTAACCAGATTGTACGCGACGCGCGACATACATTGAAGAAACCGTTTTTCTAAGATCAAATTACGTGCTCTTATCAACTCAACTACTAAATGTGTGAGACAATAACAAGAAGAAAAAAAATTACACCAAGTTAAATTATTAAAAGCGCAAAACACGCAGTATTTTCTGAAGACGGACGGAATTTTCAAATTTCCAAACATTTTTTTTTTAGAGAAAGTGCATTTTTATCTTTCAAAAGCAAAAAAAAAAAAAAAAAAAACGACGTAATATAATGAACAGACTACAATTTCAACCTGTTGAATTTCCTTAGTTTTGTTGTTGCATTTCTATTTAGTTCGGGTCGCGTCGTGTGCGTGTGTAACGTGAAACTGCAATATTGTCGAGTAGAAAAAGAAAAAAGTGCAAATTTTATTTATCACAAAAAGTGTGCAAAGTGAAAAAAGTGTAAAAAGTGTAAAAAGTGAAAAGTTATTTAAGAAAATCAGTTTTTTAACAAGGATATATAATTTTTCCAGAGCAAGTTCCAAACAACAAGATCAATCGTTTTTCATTTTACATTTTTTTTTTCTTATTGTTGGTGGATTAATTCAGGTGAGATATTTTTTAAATATGTGCAAAGCGTTCTTGCACGGGGTTTATAGAGTATAGTGGTCGAGAATAGAACCCGTTTACAGGTTTTGTGTGACATCTTTTGCGTTTCTTCTAAAAATTGTGCCAAAAACCAAAACAAAACAGACATACAAAAACTTAAAGAACTGGTTTTAATTTCGTGTTTCCCATTCTGAGAATATCTCTTTGACTTCCTCTGTCCGAAATTATATTGATATAAATAAATTTCAATGGTTTCTTGTGAGCACACATTGATATTGCTGGTAAACTATCTAAACTAAATTTAATACCTTTCTTTTTCCTCCATCCCCAACACTAATGATGATACTATCACCTTATACTACATTCGATGTTTCCTTCGTTCAATCATTGCGTTCTCAGATACGGTGTTGCGTTAGTTTATACGATATTAACTCGATCGGTACTCGATACTCCACTTTCGATGTTCTTGAATACGTAACAGTTTAATTTGAGTTCAACCGGGCACAACGCGTGCCAACGCATTCGATTCTATTTGTTGTTCTTTGATTCCTCAAAATGTAATTTTTAAGGTTAAACTACTCATTTTGGTTTCGTTACGTTTGGAGCAATTGTCATAAAGCCTGATGGTTGAAAATGTTGGCAAAAGAGTTTGGTAAATGTATTTTTAAATATAAAATAACGAAGTGTATTCTTTAAATTTGGAGTTGAAATAAAAATTCTACAAATACTGTCCAATTCAACGTATTAATCGACACAATGGAAGAGCACCCTGACTTAGCCAAGGAGGAATCTCTCAAAAGAATTCGTTGCTCACGGTGGCGAATTTATCTCCTCCTGTCTCATTAGCAATTAAATTGGAGGCGTTAAATCAATTTCATTGATCCAACAGCTTACAACTAAATTGCTAATGAAGAAACAAACACAACCCGCTGATTTTTGACAGGCGATGCTTCCTGCTTCTTTAATCGGCGAACGCAGTCAATTCGCCGTTTTTGAGAACACTGAAACTTCTTTTAAAACCAAATAAAGGAGAAATAGACTAACTTTTGACAAAATAGTATTATTTGTCGCGCTTTTACCTTCTATATTTCGGCGAAAACAATCTGAAGGAATCTTTCAATGACCAGCCATTTTTTTTATAAACAGTACATGTCATTATGATCTTTCCTTGGGTTATGATGATCTTAAATACTTTCGATCGGAAGACAACTGCTTTGTAAATACATACAATTGCAATTGACTCATGGAACTGCAAGGAACTGTTTTGTATTAAAAATTCACATTTAAGATTAATTTAAAAGGTTTTTTTAGAGTTGCTTTCATGCATTGTGGAATTTTTGCCAGTTTTTGAAAAGAAAAGTGGAAATAATTTCTCGTATTAACATCAAACATCAACGAACTATCAATTATTTAATTACCCTGATAAGCTAGAAGGATTAACCGTTTCGGGGAAAAGACTTAGCCTATCAACGAACCTTTTTAGGAGGAGCTATAATGGGCAAGAAAGTCCTACGTGCCAAGGCCAAGGCAACTGTGCGGCGGGCCCCTTCAATACACTACAAATACAAGTTAGAACGCACAAAGTTACTTGATACTCTTAAGATGGAAACAGAATGACGGATCCACGACGAATTCACGACGCATATAAAATTTAAATATATACGTTTTCTATTAGACTACACAGATCGCGACGGATCCACGACGGACTATTTTTAAAATAATCTGAAAATCAAAACTGTGGAATCCGTTGTAGATACGTCATTCTGTTTCCACTATTACTTCACTTTACTTGCTGCTTTGTTATTGAGATTTTTGTTTTAAAATTGTACACCATATATTTTCGGACGGAGGGAGTATATTTTTTTTTTTAAATAAAAGTTTTAAAACGAAAATCACGTTCCCAGGTTAACATCTTTTGTTGCGTCGAAATTTAAAATGGGTTAGGCGTTGCCGTTACGCTTTTTTACGTGCACTTGGATTTTCTGTGTGACTTTAGTTTTGACATTTTTCAATTTACCTTAAACTAATTATTAATAATTAACTAATATTCTTTGTCTTTCTTTATTATGCCAACAAAACTATAGTCACATAATTTCTTAAGCTTATTTGACCTTATTTGGTGTCTTACTTGAAAATCTATCTTATTTTTTAAAGAAACAAACAAAAAGATGAACTCACTAGAGGGAGACCTACTATCTCCGCCTCTTTGAATCATTCAAGTGTTCACTCGGGGGGCAATAGTTTAGGAAATACTGATTTATACATTAAAATAGTGCTATTCAAACTTCGGAATTTCGCGGAATCCGTGTCATTTCGAAATGACCCTTTAACTTTGCTGGATTTAAACTACTGGTATGCATTACTTGTTCGGACACTATGCAAGCTTGTTTTCATCACATCCATATGTAAAACGAAAATTCAAATAATCTTCATCATATTTTCTTTTTTTGCGGGACTTCCTATACTTCGGATTTATTTTCTTCTTCAAGAAGGTCAGGGATCCGGTATTGGTTGAAGTCTTATACTGGTTGAAACTACGGATGAGCTTGATTCTGGTTCTTGAGTTATTGCTTTTAATTTCCACGTTTAAAGGCAATCCTCCATCATGGTTCTGGGTGGTTGTAAGAACCAATATAAACGGAAATACATACTACTTTTATAAGCTCGCAATTAGCACTCGATGAGACTGGAAGAAAACTAATATTCGTTTGTAAAGAAAAACTGTTTCTTGCGGGTGCATCTTCGAGACCTATACAAGCGTTGGTCATACGTACAGCATATAAGTGAATGATACCATTTATCTTTACTTTTGTTACTATTACTTAAGATTCGCACAATTCTAATCTAGTTTATGTATTTTTTGGACTACGTTAAATCAAAACAGAAAAGCTCAGTTTGTATCACTGGGAATCCCTGAGACATCTCGTGTAGCCAAAATGGCTCCGCAGAATCCAGTTTATTAGAAGAATTCCAGCAACCGAAATACGAAATACGATGAATTCATTCGAAATAAGCAATTAAGTGATCTACAAATGGTATTCGTACCCTAATTAAGTACTTAACTTCATATTTGTATGCCCTATCGTAGGTACTACCAAAGGGTATATTAGTTTTGTCACTAAGTGTGTAACACATCGAAATAATCATCGTAGAGAACTGTCAAGGATGTGCTTGTGTAGTTATATCGACTTATGCATGTCCGTCCGTCCGTCAGTATACAAGATAACTCAAAAATCTGTTATCTGATTTTGTTGAAATTTAAACAATGAGTTAGTTATTCCTTAACTGGATTTAGTATTGCAGTTTGGCAAAATCGACCGAAGGGGAGCGAACTTACAATGCAAAAACCAGGGTGACCAGAAAGTTTTGTGGTTTTTTTGTTTATGATTTTTCGACTTTAAGTTGAAAATTTGTGAATCAATTTTGTTGAAATTAATTGTATAGATTAACTACATCAATAAACGATAGCATATTTCAGTCAAATCGGTCCAATGGTAGTGGAGAAAGAAATAATCTTAGGAGAACTTAAGCCTGTTCATAAAGTTTTTTTCTGATGTACTTTAAAAACTAATACACCGATTTGAATGAAATTTGCAAATTAGATTTATCCTATTAGGGACTAGGTTGCCTGCAAATTAGAGAAAAATTTGAAAAGAGGAGACAAAGTTATGAAGAAAAAATTTTGAAATATTGCTAGTTTTGGCAGTTTTTCAGTCCCATTTTTACCATAGGGGAACAAAAATTCGGCTATTTGCCGATTTTCCCTAAATTGTCTAAATTTTGTGTCTTATTTCAAAAATTTCTCGATTTCAATGACTCATATTTTCGTTAGGAATGCCAAATATTTGCTAAATAATTGCTAATTTTCAACGATCCTAATCGATTTCAATTAAATAATTTGGATTTTTTTTTTTCTTTTTAATGAAAATCCATTAAAATTATTACAAAATTTGAACTAAATTGGAGTTGCATTTATGAAACCTTGTTCGAAATTTTAAGCGTTTTTTAAATAAGCAAAAAAAAGTGTTATTAACTTTTATTACAAATATTATGAAGAAAAGCAAAAACAGAACCTTTCACAAATATTTTTTAAAGAAAATATTTGCTCTGGAGGGCAAAAAAAATACAAATGAAACAATTTATTTTAATTTAAATTAAATTAAACTTTATTTTTAAGTTAAGGTCTTTTAAAAAACTAAGAAAATATTAAAAAGTTATCGTTACTCTTTTATTACTTTTTAAAAAGACTGGTATTTGTTGCGAATAAAAGTAGTTTAAGTGAGTCAATTCTTTAAAAATGAAAATGATACCTAATGGAACTTACTCTGATAGAGTATGCGACTAGAGGCCCCTGTAAACGATCAAATTTGTTTGACAATTTTGTTGGTCAAACTTCACATTTTCATCAAACCAAAGTTCAAACAAATTTGTCAAACTTGAGCGTAGTTTCGGTTTTCTCCTTGTCGCAACGTGACGTTCGTGTCTTATGTGTCTTATCCGGCAAACCCCTTACAATGAGGAATACAGATAAAGCATTTTTGACTCTTGTCAAACACGATGTCAATCAAGAGTTCCATTAAATACGTCAAACACTTACATTGTTTGACAAACGCGTAAAATTTGACAAACAATTTGATCGTTTACAGCGGCCTTAACAAGCTTCCTAAGCTAAAGTATTTACCCCGAAACATAAGCGAAGCGTCTCCGAAATCCGAAATTGAAATCGTTTTCGGTTACAGAACACCTGCTTCATAATTGCATGTATTCGTTTCCATTTCGTTTTAGTTTCGGTAGCATAAATTCTGTTCTACTTTCGATTATCTAAAATATATTAATTTTGTTTTAATACTAAGACTATGATATCTGACAAGAGTTTGTACAAAAATTTCGAGCCATCTATACGTTGTTGCGTGCGTTAAAATGTTTCTAAATAGAGCAAAATGAAACCGAAGTTGCCAAGAATAAAATGAAACTTTTAAGTGACTTTATTAGAAACTTTGCATTGAATTCTTTAAAATGTCATTTTATAAAGAAAACGACTTCATGAATTAATCAGTTCGATACTTTTTAGTTGAGAAAAAAAACGTTTAAAACCTTAGTTATATGAACGAAACGGAGACGGAACGGAATACAATGCAGTTTTATTGACGAAAGAGTCACTTCAATTTATGACAAATTCAAAACTCAATGCAGACTTTGGCATGGAGCTATTTTCTTGGAAGAGTGACGTAGAAAATTCATTCACAATATGAATAAAAGGAGCACAATCGCTACGATAAATACAAGTGTCAAAAAAAACGGAACGAACTCAAATTGTATTGAATCAAATTTTACAAACGTTCCGTCTACATATTTGTTGTTTTCGTTCCGTCACCGTCCCGTCTCCGTTTCTTTGACATAACTAAGGTTTATGGTAAGTTGTAAGGATACTTCTTGGTTTCAATGTGTGCAATTGTAACGCTGCTTCTATCGCTTAGATAATTTGAAGTAAACCTGAAACTTAATTTAAACGGATTAGTAGTTATTTGTAACGTCAAAAGTCCACGTCCACGTCTAGCTTAGTGGAGATAGGGTCACGTACTATACAGTATCGAGTGAACTGGAATTAAAATACCAGTCATGGAAATTTCAAATATTCTTGTTGTTCTTCAGTTTATTCAGTCCGAATTATACAATAGTACTAAATGACTTTGAAACACTATTTAAGCATAATTGCGGTATGCTGTTTAGTTAGTTCTGGACCACATCTTCTATTTAAAAGCAAAAAAAAACATTATTTTTCATATCCTGTTCACTAAAACAAGATTCCGTAAACTTGATATCCTTCACAGGAAATTAATAAATCATAAATTAGTTTATTCTTTCAGTTAAGCTAATCCGGATTTAAAACAAGTTTTAGCTTTTTTTTTTTAAATATTTCTAAAACTAAATAAATAAAAATATATTTAAAAGATTCCAAAAATTCAATTCCTAACCAAACTTTAGAGAAGCAAAAATCTAGAATTTCAAAAACCATTTATTTAAAATATGTTAATTAATTACTTAAACCATTTTGGAATTCGTAAAACCATGAAAAAAGAGGGTTGACATTTTTGATATACTTAAAGGATTTAGAAAAACTATTAATTAATTAAAACATTTAAATTTGTCCATGAACCTCAGAAAATCCTACATTTTATAGTAATCTCAGGATTATGTCACATCCTCTCAACTAAACCTTTAGGAATGTATCTACTAATACAATTTCCTTTTTGTTTTATTCTAAAGGCAGACATAGACTATTCATGTCATGGTTTAAAGATACCATATGGTATACCACATCGTCTGTCATCAAATACTAGCTTGAAATGTCACTTCAAGTACACGTAGCATGAATATGATATTGAATTTCGAAAATGTACGTGGTTTTCCCTTTTTTACTTACTTTTTTCGTCCACTGTAACTGTCAATGATTGTCGCCTCCTTTTTATTGAAGCGAAAAATAGCGAATGAAATTTTGAGGGTTTACACTTTGTTTTGAAAATATTAGCGAAAAGAAATTCTCATATTCTCGCCAAAGAAATGGCAGAATTTCAAATGTCAGACAGATACTATGTTTAATATGTGCCAATGCTTTCTTATATCATGGTACAAGGTTATAGTTTAGTATCGATACTAACAAGGTATAAATACCCTATGTATGCCTTTAGTATCAGGTAGACACATTGGGTGCATTCAGAACTCTTCAAATCTGACTAGAAATAATTTTTCTCTCAGCAGTTTTTTGAACTGTTGGATGCGTAACTACAGTGAAGCATGAATGTGGCATATGAAGAAAATATACTAATACAAATCAGATTAAGTATTATAAATAAAAATAGAAAGAAAAATATAAAGAATGTAAAACGCCACCAGAATAAATAAGTATGCTCCATCTTTGAGAGTGAACCAAGATACTATATTCAATAACTTTAAATGGCAAGAACTACATGAACTCAACTAATGATGGACATTAAATTGGTCCGAAACGTTGGCGTAATTACAATTAAAGGTTTGTACTTTTTGATTGAAGACTGTAAATCCCATTTTACTACTCCAATCAAATTCAGAACAACAGTCGATAGATTCTTCATCAAACACTGTTTATGTTTTCTAATGGTCAATTTTTCATTTAACGTTTAAACGCTAATGGACGTTTAACTTTGGGATTAACAAATTTTTTGGTTTTACAGTTCGAGTTTAATCTGTGTAGCCCGATTAAAATTCAGTTTAATCTAATTGGCAAATTTACAGAGTTTAAACTATTTTTTTTTTTCGATTAACCAATCAAATCCAAGAAAAGAAGATACGAAAAGAAGAAGATAAAATAAATGTCAAAAATTGTTTAAATTTAAATACATTTTTTCAATCACAATATAAAGTAATTCAAAATACAGGCTAATCATAATCTTCTGAAATTAGCTAAGTTTTAATCAATTACAAATTCTATTCACAATTGTTTTAATTCATAAAAGAAAATTGAAATATATTTCTTAAACTTAAGTTGTTAACATAAGGAATATAAGCTTTTCTAAACGATTGACTGTGAAATTTTTTTTATGACTTAAACCTCAACCTTTTTTTGTTGCGGTACACTTGTAACAATTTCAAAAAATTTGGTGGCACACTAACAATAAACTAAGTTTAAAAGGATAAATTTGACGGCAAGCTTCAAGACTTTGGCGGCACACAAAAGTGCCGCGGCACTGACTTAAACTCAACTTAAGGTTTCTCAACTGAACTTAAGCTTTTACTATGAAATTGAGCATTAATTCTGAATGCATCCATTTATCCATAATCTTCTTCTTAAATTAGCTCAGTTTTAAGCAATTACAAAATTTTATTCACAATTGTTTTAATTCATAAAAGAAAATTTAAATATATTTCTTAAATAAATTATACATAAAAATTGAATAATAATAAAAAAAAACAACCGAAAGAAAATCATTTTCCTTTCATATTTAGTTAATTTAACGATTAACCTTAACCGAGTTAACTAACACGTTTAAGTTTTTTTTTTTTTAATGTTGTTTAAGCTAATATCATCATTTCATATCGCTTAAAGTATTTCAATTTCACAGTCTATGAATAAACTTTTTGAACGCAATTTTCTTTTCAAATTTTTGAAAATAAACTATTATTATTGGCACACCTCCAACAAAAATTTTATCACAGACAAGAAAGACCACAAAATCATACCGAAAATTCCATTAACCTCACTTTTATTATCAAGTTTTTGAATTTCGCGCCTATTGTTTCGTGTCTCTTTTTTTGCCAGAAATGTTGTTAAAGCCACAAGAAAGATTCGAAAATCTAAACGTGACCAATTTACTGAACTTGTTAGCTTTCTTTTTTCGAGTATTGAAAAAAAAAATACCTTTTACTTATTATAACTCCATTTCCACATTTATACTAATTTGGTTTGACAATATTAGCCTTAAGACATATACTAGGTGTATCAAAAAATCATCGGTTGTAACATCACAGGTGTCGCTACTAGTATTAACTCATATACTGTGTTCAAAAAGTAAGGTGAATTTTTAATTTAAACTTCCCGCGTTAACCGAATCGGATAAATTTTTCAAGTTGGTAAGACTGTTAGTGACATCTGTGAGAAATTACATGTCAATATCATCATTAGTTTTTAGTTTACGCTTGGTTTTGTGAACAAAGAAAAGTGAATTTGACGATTTTTATGATGTCGAATTTTGTTGAGCAAAGAAACGCCGCTGCTGAAACGTATCGAATGTTACAAAAGGCCATCGGTGACGAGACTATGTCACAGAAAAATGGTTACAAGTGGTACAGAAGTCTTCAAAGATGGTAGAGAACGTGTTGATGACTTGGAACGCTCTGGACGACCATCGACATCAATTGATGAGCAACACATCAAGAAAATCAAAGAATTGGTGCTCGAAAATCGTCAATTAATAATTCGAGACCTTGCCGACATGCTTGCAATATCAATTGGATCAGTGCAAGAAATTTTGAAGGATCATTTGTGCCTCAGAAGAGTCAAATCGCGTTTGGTGCCAAAATTTCTCAATTTTATCGAAAAAGAGCGTGAGTTTTTCGCCAAAAACTCCACTCATGTCGCTCCACATCCACCGTATTCGCCTGATTTAGCACCGTGTGACTTCTGGCTGTTCCCAAAGCTCAACAGACCACTCCGGGGAAATCGTTTTGAGTCGATTGAAGAGATCAAACGTGAATCGCTACACGCATTGAAGGCTATACCTGAAGATGACTTTTTAGCATATTTCAAATATTGGAAAAAACGTTGGCATAAGTGTATTGTAGCTGGGGGGGATTATTTTAAGGGGGACGAAATCGATTTGGAAGAATAAATAAAAATTGTTAATTTTACAACAAAATTCACCTTAGTTTTTGAACACAATAAAGTTCCATATCGATCTGTCAATTAGTTTGATTTGTGCATCATGACTACGTTTGACATAATTCATTTTCTAGACCCATTTCTTTGACACAAATCTGTTCTAATTTCAGTAATAACGCAAGTTATGTTGTTTTTAATTGTTCAATTGGCGCTTTCCAGTATTAACACCTCACTCCAACTATGAGAATTTTCCTTATTGACGTAATTATTAAACCAAAATTTTTTGATAATAATGGAGGTTATTTTGTACCTGTTCAAGAGTCCAATAAGCAAACCTACGATAAAATAAATTATTATTTGGCTTTAATTCTTGCACTAGCTGGGATTTTGTAGGCGTGTATGCCTAGATCTGGTAGCATTTGATAACCCCTAACGTTGCGAATGTCAAGATATCAATAATCATCGCTCCTCACTCTTTCACTTGCATGAGCAATATTAGCTTTACTCCGCATTTATTTATGTAACAACCGGTGTTGGTTGTATGTTAGGAATTTGTTTGCCTTATCAAACAAATATCCTAACATTGTAATCCTTTGGTAAAAGGCATATAACTGACTGGTGTCAGTTATATGTAGTGCTATTAGGGCCGAAAGTAACCAAGAAAAGGTACACCTAGCTTCTTTGCTCTAACTAGCTCGTCGGAGGGAAGTGGGCGGTTACCTTCTACCACTAATCGCGGTGTTTTCGGAACATCATCTAAAAAATAATTATTTATTTATTTATTTATTTATTTATTCTAAAAAAAAAAAAAAAATAGCTTGTTTAAATAGACGATTATATGTCGACCATAAAATTCACGAACTCTGCATCTTGTGTTTGGCAATTCGAAAACTGATTTTGACAATCACACGTGTTCTGAGATACCAGATACGGCGTTAGGCTAGTAAACGTAACGTATTCGATACAATTCGCAACGCGATCAGTGTTTTCAAAAACGGTGAATTGTCTGCGTTCGCCGGTTTAAAAAAACGGCAAGCATCGCATGTCAAAAATCAGCTGGTTGTGTTTGTTTCTTCATTAGTAATTTAGTTGTAAGCTATTGAATCAATAAAATAGATTTACTTGCTAATGACACGGGAGGAGATAAATTCGTCATCGTGGGCAAAGAATTCTTTTGATAGATTCTTCCATTGGTATTCGTGTGTAACCCTTAGCTAAGTCAGGGTGCTCTTCCATTGTGTCGATTAATACTTTGAATTGGACAGTATTTGTAGAATTTCTATTTCCACTCCAAATTTAAAGAATACACTTCATTAATTTATATTTAAAAATATATTTACCAAACTATTTTGCCAACATTTTCTTCCAATTTGCAGGTAACCTAGACCCTGATAGCATAAGACTAATCTGTAAATTTTATTCAAATCGGTGTATGAGTTTTTAAAGTACATCAAAAAAAACTTTATAAAGAGTGTTATTTTCTCTTAGGATTATTTCTTTCTCCTTTATCCTTGGACCGATTTTATTGTAATTTAACATGGTATCGTCTATTTATGTAGTTAACCTATACGATTAATTTCGATAAAATTGATTCATAAATTTTCCAATTAAATCCGAAAAACCATATACAAAAAAACGACAAAACTTTCTATTCACCCTGGTTTTTCCCTTATAACTTTGCTCCCTCTGGATCAATTTTGCTCAAACGCAATACCGAACCAAGTTATGGAATAAGCAACTCACATTCTAAATTTTAGATCAGATAACGCGTTTTTGTGTTATCTTGAATACGGACGGACGGACATGCATAAATCGATATTACTTTTGATTCCCGACACAACCATACCCTTTAAAACCTTTCTACGACGATTATTTCGATGTGTTACAAATGAAGTGACAAAACTAATACCACCTTGATCAAAAATCCCGGAATAACCACCGTGTGGCTCTCCCATCGTTCCGATTTGAATTCTGTTTTTTTTTTGTTAAGTTGGTACATCTGTTATTGATACTCCCTCTAAATCTTAGCGTCATAGCTTGACATTTGCAAAAGTTACGTAGCCAAGAGTACATCTATTTCTGTGTGTGTTGGCGATTTTTTACAATTTTATGCAAAAAAGAGAACGTGTTGACGTCGCAAAAGACATGATTTGCGAGGCTGAATCCGATCCCACATTCATCAAAAGGATCATTACTGGAGACGAGACGTGGGTTTATGAGTGCGACACGCAATCCAGACATCAGGCAAGTGAATGGCGTTCACCAAATGAGCCGAGACAAAAAAAAACACGTCTTTTTCAGTCAAAAAAGAAGGCAATGCTCATGGTTTTCATGGATTACAACGGTGTAATGCATCATGAATGAACATGACTGCCAATCCCTATCAGAAGATATATCAACCCAACATCTTCTATTTTTTAGGCTGTTGGGAATTTCTTGATACACCTAGTAGATTGTGTTTCATTTAAAGACAATTTGAAAATTTTGTCATTTCTTTAAATATTTGTCATGAGGCAGGGTTTTGCGGGAAGAAAACTCTAAGATTTTTGTAAAACTGTTTTCCACAATTTGTTGTTCCAATTGATGTAACCTCTTAATTTCTTGCTAAACAAGTTAGATAGTTTTTTAAGTTTTGTCTAATTTTAATAAAGTTTCATATTTCATTTTTATTGTTTAAAAATAAAAGAAACTTGTTCTTTAAAGTAAAATTGTTGTATTGTTTTTCTTGGCAACCAGTTTACTATGGCAGTCAACCTTCAACAAACCCAGAGAAAAAACTATTTCTTAACAATAATCAAATTCGAAAGAAATAGAATTTTTTTTTGTACATATTTCATAAAGTTTCACTTGTTGTAACTTTTGAACCAAGTGGAACGCAAATGGAACGCAATATGCGCTCACAGAACCAGAAAATAGTCATGTTAAAGGTGTTAAAAAGCTAGTAATATAAGAGTCTTCCAATTATCGACATAATTATTATAATAATTCAATTGTTTATATCAGAGTTCCGCAATCAGTGTGCACAGATTGAAGCAAAAAAGTAATGCTTCCCGCAAATGCTGTTTTGTTAGCACAAAAGTCGACCTAAATTGTTATAAGTATTATAGCTAAGCTAAGCTGCGGACGTACTAGCAAAGCAAGGCTCAGACTGTTGATCCAAAACGGTTTGTGCCATTATCTGTGGCGACTACTATGAAGCTCATCGATAATAGAACAATGGGAAAAGAACACAGCGTAAGGTGGAATCAAGATAATATCTGTCGTCAGACTGTCAACCAAGCAAAACAACATCGAAAGAACTCTCTCAGTAAATCAAAAATTTAGCTCATTGTAAGTACCGTAACTGGGCACTGCTCGATTAATTATCACTTAGCGTTCATGAATCTGATACTTGACTCTTCCTGCAATTCCTACGATACAAAGGAAGAGATAGCGGAGAACTTTCTCTGTCACTGTCTAACTTTTCAAAATTGCAGACTGAATAGTTTTGGCAACCGGTTTGTCGAACCAAATGCCATCAATGGGATCCACGTTAGTCCAGGTTCATTGTTGGTTCTGGGACTCAATCCACAGTGTACACAATAGACCAAATTTGTGGTCCAAGTACCGGCAGTGCCAATAGTTATTAGTCCCAATATCGAAATTAAATCAAATATTAAAGCTTGTTGATAGGTACTTCAAATTAAATGTGTCGGCATTTTAAGTTATCTGCAAGAAGGTACTCTACTTATAACATCTATTAGAAAACAATGACTTTTAATTTGCATACGCATTATTTAATTAAAATCAATTTTAAGTCAACAAACTTTCCATATTTTTAAAACATAAAACAAAAATCTACATACAGCATAAAGCTGTCGATAATTGGGAGACTTACTCTATACACCACCAGATTTCTAAAAAAGATACTATTCCCTTTTGTTCTCCATCCATTTAAGCGGCTACGTTTACACCGAGACTTAAGTGCTTAGGTCGACCTAAATATGACGGTGTAAACACGCCCAAAGTAACTTAGGTTAGGTCACTTAAATTGCAGACTTACCTTAAATTTAAATCGACTTAAGAACTTTTGACAGATAACAGCTGATTTCTTGATATCCAAGTTCTATAAATGTTCACATATGACGTTGTTTTAGACTTAGGTCTAGTACGGTGTAAACACGTCTGACCTAAACCTAACTTTTAGTTAGGTGACCTAAAAATTTGTCGGTGTAAACGTAGCCAATGACTTCGTTTCAAGCATACCAGACTAATCTGGTCAACGGATTTAAGCTATTTACGCCAGTCTGACGAAAAACAACAAGATAAGAAGAATGAACTGAGTCATGTCAAGTGTTGAACTGAAAATAAGATGTATTTTTTTTGTTGCTTTCGGCACTTTAAAATTAGTGTCCACTTTATTTGTGTGTTTCATTGGGAATTTTTATCCACTATGACTATGACTACTATTTTAATTTCTCAAAATTAGTCTATATACTGTTAAATTTTTATTACGAATATTGGCACTACTACTAATATTTGCTCTAACACACCGCCAATGTCTACTTTCCTATGACCTAAAGCGAAATATGAGTACTGCTAAAGTACCCAAAACTAGCGAAGCAACCAGAATAAGTACAATAAAACTGCAAAAGAGCACGGTCGATTTTCCAAAGCAAAATCTATTATCAGGAAGAGAGAGAATGAAATATTTTTAAAAAAGCACGTGAATAACTCTTAAAACTCTTATTATTTTTTCCAAGTATTTGTGCATTGCCATTTAAATTTCAACACATGCTTCTTTGCTAACATCATATATCTCTTTCACTCATACGTACAATATGTAGCTCTATCTATGCTAGCAGTGGCTAGAAAATTGTTACAAAATTTACAGTCGAAATTGGAAAAACGTCGTCACGGTAGAGATAGGAATTTGGTGTACTTTACAATTATTTATTCTTTGCCTAAAGTAGGCAAAATATCGAAAAAAAATTAAGTATAGAAAAATCATAGTAAAAGATATGTGTTAAAAGAGAAAGAGAGAAACATGTTATTAATATAAAATAACATTAAGGTTCAAGTAGAATGACGGATCCATGACGGATTCATGACACAGTAAAATTTTGAATATATACATTTTCTATTAGACTACACAGATCGCGACGGATCCACGACGGACTATTTTTAATTAAATTTGAAAATCAAAATTGTGGAATCCGTTGTAGATACGTCATTCTGTTTCCAGCATTAGTAACGTGTTGCTCTCTATATCAATCTATTACTTTTATGATTAGATGTTTTTCTAAAATCGAAAGAAGTTGCATTCAAATTGATATGATGATGTTGCATTAATGCCTTTTCTATTGTAGGCGTTGATGCAGCTAACTTCAGTTACATTTCTTTTAATTTAAAATAATTAAAATAAAGCCAAAAAAAGGTGCTAACAGCAGAAAACATTCATTCTGTTCACTTAAAATGATATCAAATTATAAAAATAAATGTTTAAATTTGTGTGCCATCTATATTTCAAATATATAAAATTGAATAACTCTGTTAAAAATAAACAGCGATAATTAACTATGTCTTAATTAGCAGATCTAAAATGTATGGCAACCATCTTAATTTTTCGAAAACATTCATGACATAACACAGATCTATCTGAAGGCACCTTTAGTATAAAAAAAAGGGCAATGAATAAAATATTGTCGCGTTTGTATTTGAAATATACTTCATTTTTGAGAATAATCTCCTACAAATTCGCAATACACTTAGAGCCAAACGCATTTCCCACGCATTCTTATACTTTCCTGATAATATACGATTTTCCTAATACCTCGTCGATATTTTCCGAATTCGATGATGCAAGGCATGCAAAACATGCAAGGATGTAAGGCAAAGAAAAGTAGAGAAATAGTGAAGAACCGAGACCTGGATTTGAACCAGGGTTTCATCAGTCTTATGAGGCGAGGTCGTGGTCTTAACCAACTAAACCATTCTACATTGTCTCTACTAGTCTGTTCATTTGCCTTTTCCTCCTATTAGTAGTAATATTCTCAAATCATTACAACTGTTTTGTCTTAAACCTCTCAATTGTTTACCGAATTCAGTTGTATTCTATTTTTAACTCTTACACAAGGAATTTTTTCAAGTTTTAAAACACGTAAAAGGTCACACGAAGAGTAATCTAGAAGAGAATACGGAAGATAGTTGTTAACCAATTCGTAGCCTACTAATTCATTGCTTTGAAGATGTCGGACACGATTACAGTCTTAATCGATTGCGAGCAAACGCAGCCAGTACCCATCATGTAGCGTAGCGCTTAGTAAAGAGATAAGGAAATTGAAATCCCACAAAGTACAATAAATTAATGAAAAATCATGTTTAACATATTATGAGGAATTATTTAATCACTTTTAAATAATAAGAAAGTAACGAAATTAATTATTTATGTTTCGACATAATTTTATGAAAATATTCAACTGAATTTTATGAATTTATGGGAATTGAGTTAATTAAAAGAAAAACAAATTCACGGAAATCTCTTTTTCTAATAAATAACTTACTTATATTTATTTATATTTTACTTAAGGGGCTACGTCTATCGAGCGTATAACGAGAGAAAGATTTGTAAATTCCGAAAATATTGGTGGGTATAAATACAAGTACATTTATTAGGAGCTTAAAAAACCCAAGACCGCCTCTAAGGTGATAAGATTTTCCTTGAGGCCTTGAGGGATCGACACTACAAGTCAAATGATTTATCTAAAGTCAAAAAAACGAACGGGTCATACAATATAAGTTAAAAAAAGCAACGATCTTCAATGTTAAAAATCGGTTTACGAACATGCATCAATTCTGCTCACTTTATCAACAAGTAGTTTTCGATATATTAGGTCTGTTTTATTTGCCATATCCTACACCGGAGCAGGGTAAGTGGCAAATAAAACGAGCAGCAGTAGAAAAAAGCTTTAATTCAGCGCTACTTTACCGACCATATTGAAATGGAATGAAAAACTTTTAGCTGATACACTTTTATGGTAGAAAACTGAACTAATTTCGGTGTGAGAGTTAACCCTGGTCTGAAAGTAGTGTAGGATTTGCACTTTTGTTGTTTTTGTTTTCAATGTAAAAATTTGCTCTACCCCAGTGCAAGAGGCAAATAAAACAGACCTATTATGTTCATCGAATTTAAAAATACAGGGTTTTTTGGCAAAGATATATTTAAAGTTGCAATATGTATATGGTCCTCGAACTCACGTCACTCAGAATTCTATAATTTCATTAATTCTACAGATACTTATGTGAAATTTTCAAGATGTATTCATAAAAATTGGGAGCTTTAAGTAAATGCGAAACATAAGATTAAGTTTTTAAGGTGTTCTTGTACTGCGACCTTTAAGATCTATTCTGTATCCCGTTTTATTTAGTGCAGTAGTTAGGTTAACTTTCCATTCTAGAGCACCTCCTCCAGCCCTATTTCTCTGAGGAATTTTAATATCCGGAGTAGGTCAAGAGATTGTATCTCAATTGGAGAGAAGCAGTATGCCTCCCAAGTGTTTCCTCCTTCTGCGAAGTAGTGCTTCACAGTCGGAGAGAATATGCATTGGGGTCTCTTCGTCCACCTCACAGAATCTGCTGGTGCTATCTATTTCAAGTCCTAGTTTTTTAAGGTGTGCTTTGAGTCTGCAATATCCCGCTAGTATTCCTATCAGTACTCTTATTAAGTGCTGATAAAGGCTTTGAATCTCTTTGAAGTTGTACTCCGCGAGGAGATATTTGGCCTATCTTAGTCCTAGTTGTATTTCCCAGGAATTGGTTTTTTCTACCGCCACTGTGGTCCGATTCCACAGAAGGGTTCTGGTCCTATGCAGGGTGTTCCTGCTCCTTGCTTGGCTAGTTTGTTGACTTCTTCATTGCCCTCGATACCCAATGCGTAAAAAAGCTTCTGTTTCACTTCTACAGTGTGGTCAAAAGTACACTTCCGTTTTTTTTTTCAGCTATATGCAACCCCTTAAATTGTTTTTCCTCGGAAAGTTAATAATTATCAATTTAAATAAAAAAAACTCTATCAAATTATAAAACCGGGCGCGAGTAAAATTTTGTCTTACATAAAATTTAAACCGCGTATTTACCGATTAGAGTTGAAGTGAAAGTCTTTTTCGATATATAAAAGCAACAAGTTTGCTGGACTCGATCGCACGGCGGACCGACCTGCAGGTGGCATTTATCTTTCCAAATATGTTTCTGGCAGAAATTTCTACATATAAATTTATTAGTTTCGATTTTACATAATATTTTGAATTTTAATTTGAATTTTTTTTTTTAATAATCAAAAAGACAAGTTTATCCCGTTTGGTAATCGCGTTGCGTAATGAAAATATTTAATCCTATTTTACATAAATTAAATTTTAGTGCTTATGCACTGTAAAATTGGATTTACTACCTTGATCAAAAACATAACGGAATAACCACCGTGTGGCGCTCCCATCGTTCCGATTTGAGTTCTGTTTTTTTTTTTTTGTTAAATTGGTACATCTGTTATTGATATTCTCTCTAAATCTTAGCGGCATAGCTTGACATTTGCAAAAGTTACGTAGCCAAGAGTACATCTATCTATGTGTGTGTTGGCGATTTTTTACAATTTTATGCAAAAAAGAGAACGTGTTGACATCGCAAAAGACATGATTTGCGAGACTGAATCCGATCCCACATTCATCAAAAGGATCATTACTGGAGACGAGACGTGGGTTTATGAGTACGACACGCAATCCAAACATCAGGAAAGTGAATGGCGTTCACCAAATGAGCGGAGGCCAAAAAAACCACGTCTTTTTCAGTCAAAAAAGAAGGCAATGCTCACGGTTTTCATAGATTACAACGGTGTAGTGCATCATGAATTTTTGCCAGAAGGCCAGACAGTAAACAAAGAGTATTATTTGGGCGTTATGAGACGTTTGCGTGAAGCAATTCGCCGAAAGAGACCAGAATTGTGGGCAGAAAACTCATGGATTTTGTGACTTCTTTCTGTTCAATCGAGTTAAAACATCATTACGGGGAACGCGTTTCAGCAGCCGACAGGAAGTAATGGAAAAATCGTGATAGATGTACTCTTGGCTACGTAACTTTTGCAAATGTCAAGCTATGACGCTAAGATTTATAGGGAATATCAATAACAGATGTACCAATTTAACAAAAAAACAGAACTCCAATCGGAACGATGGGAGCGCCACACGGTGGTTATTCCGTTTTGTTTTTGATTAAGGTAGTATGTTACTTGTAAGTTTTATGGTGCGAAAAGTTGGGCTGCTTAGCAGTATTTGCTAGAACCAAAGATCCTATGGTAGTAAAATACGTCAAGAAGTATCGAGTTATATTTTGACTTTACCGATAAACAGATGTTTATAGGAAAGTACTATAATGGGGCGAAAACCTAGCTTTTATTCTGCAAGGGCTAAGAAGATAAAAATAAGTGCAAAATCCGTTTCATCAAAGTTAATTAGCCCCATGTCCGTCCGTCCGTCCATCCGTCCACTTCTTTAAATCGTTAATAAAATCTAAAGGTCCGATTTCCATGAAACTTTCACCATTTTGGTGTTGCGTCAAATGCGAGATGGTGTTAGATTTAGGGCGAAATTAATATATGACAACACTATTTGGTAATGCTTTTTTATCTATAAACGACAAAATTTTGTGGGCACGGTGCAGACTAAACTGCTGGGCCGATTTCGACAAAATTTAAGCAGTTCATGTATTGGACTCTAACTTAGAACTGATTAGTTTTTGGCGCATATTCGACTATGGCAACACTGTCTAAGAATACGTTTTGTCCAAATATAGTCTATTTTTGCAATAGTTGTAAAACCGAAACTGTATGTCCAATTTTGATGAGATTTGCACAGTTTGTGTACTAAGGTCGAAGTCAGAACATATTAATTTTTCAACGGAATTCACTTCTGGTAACACTAATGCGCAAAACCTTTTTAAAAAATGTTGTGGTGCAAATATAGAAATTTACCTAATTCGGGCAATAATAGTCGGATTTTAATGAAACTTGGAATGTACGTTTGGGATGGGCCAATTGAAAAGATAGAATATGTCTCCCTTCAGTGAGAGGTTATAGGAGGCTAAAATAGAAAAACTTCAATAATTTACTCAATAATGGGTGGATTTTCTTAAAACTTGGTCCAGTTTTTGGGCTTGTGGCATCATTGGACTATTCTTCTTCGAAAATGCGGCTGAAATGGTAATAACAGTTAATGGTGGTCCCTATCGCAACATGATAACTCAGTTTCTTTATGCCTAAATTAAAAGATATGGATATGGACAACATGTGGTTTCAACAAGACGGTGCCACATGCAATACAGCCCGAGAAACAATTCAATTACTGCATGAATCATTTCCTAGTCATGTAATTTCACGTATTGTTGATCAAAATTGGATGCCCAGATCATGCGATTTAACGCCGTTGGAACTTTTTCTTTGGGGTGTTTTGAAGCCTAAGGTTTATGCCAACAAGCCCATGACCACCCACGTCTTGAATAAGGAAATTGAACTCTATATCAACGAAATTCAGCCATATTTATGCAAAACGATCATGAAAATTTCAACAAAATAGTGCGTATGTGCCAGCAAAGCCATGGAGGTCATTTACCTGATATGCTATTCCATATACATAACCCTATACTGTATACTTTATGAATCAATAAAAAATTTTTTAGTATAAACCAGGGGTTCTTAAACTTTTTTTTCCCGCGACCCACTTTTTAAGTTCAAGAATTTCTGCGACCCAATAATTGGCGGAATTTAAAAAAATATATATTTAAAATAACTCAGCAAAATTCGTATGAAAATATATGAAACTGCAATAGCTGGGGATGCCATAATAAAGAAGAAATATAAAAACTTACAGTCGTTTTAAATCAATAATTAAATGGTAATGTTTAGTGAGATGGGTGGGCTTGCTTATTGGAGCAAAGTAAATTAAATCTTGGCTCGATTTTGCAAATCTCATCTTTTAATTGCAATATTCTTCGTAGAGTTTTGCTTCTGGAAAGCCACCTAACTTCGGCATGCAGAGGAGGTTTTAATAATTGAATCTCATATTATTGCAGAGCTGAGAAAAGAGGCGGCTTTTTATAAAACTTATCCCAGTTACAACCTCTTTTAAAATTTTATCTAACTCAGGGGAAATTTTTTTAGCTACTATGTATCATGCAATGAGTGAATTTAATATTTGAAGTATGGAGTAAAAGCCTTATTTTAGCAAAAAGGCCATTTAACTTTCCATTCATTGCAGCAGCCCCATCACTACAAACCCCAACACAATTTTTCCATAAAAGCAGATGTTTATCAAAAAAATCCTTTAAAATGTTAAAAATAGCATCACCTGTAGTAGTTCATGTTTTGAATGAGCAACAAAACATAAACTCCTCAACCAAATGATCTTCGAAACAATATTTTGCGTACGTTGAAACTTGTGCCATATTTGAAAACATATTAGTAATTAGTGTAATTTAATTGGAAATTTTCAAAAGTTCCTGCGACCCAAAAAGGAAAACTCGCGACCCTCCTTTGGGTCGCGACATATAGTTTAAGAACCCCTGGTATAAACCCATGTTTCCTATCAAAATTACTTCTTCCATGAATTTTGAGACACCCTGTATTTACTACTTTTTTTGGTGGATGGAAATTATTAGCAAAAATAGTTGATTCCAACTTAAAAATGGTGAATTTTAATGGCAAAACTACGTAAGACCCTCCATTATAATGCAAGAAAATGGGAAATAATTATATGGTTTTCTAAATGAAAAGAGGCTGATTTTATCGTAATTGACGCTGGTGGAAATTGTTTCACAGGCATTTATAGTAAGATGTTATTCTGAGAATCAGTTTTCCATCAGAAAGAATTAATTATAGGTCTTCCCTAATAGAAATTCTAACAATTCTTTTAGGGAACATTTTAGCCAGCCACGTTTGATTGGTTCCGAAGACTTTTCAATAACGTCGTGAAAATAAAAACTTATTTCATTATTTTTAATAATTAGTTTTTTTTCTTACATATAACCGCGTTCGTTCATGCAGAAAACCGCCTACCAAAAACAAATTTAATTTACAAATTATATTAATTCATATTTAATGTGTCTCTCTCTCTGTTAAAATGGGAAATCACTAATCAAAATTAACATCCCACATTTTTTTTTTTTTTTGTTAGTTCTTTGCTTTTGAAATGAATGACAAAAAACAATTGTTCAAGTGCAATCGATTTCAATGAAATTCAACTCCTACACAAAATAACACACGTCAAATTTTATTTAACGGGTGATTTTTTAGGCGTTTCGTTTTTGAGTGCTGCGCCTTATTGACATTTCGCCCGTGATTCGTGACATGTATCAAAGTCAAACATACTCAGTTGCAGCATTGCCATTTTATCATGAATAAACTCACGGTTGAGAAACACAATCAAGAATTATCTAAATTTGCTTTGAAAATCGGTCACGTTATTTTATCGCAAATTTGTGTCCAGCGTCGAGGCTCATTTTTAGCTCCATTAATAAGCAAAATTGTCGCGACTGGGGTAAGACCAATCTAAAAGACTCTAGAGATCCCATTGCATCCAGAAAAATGAAGTTTACATGCTGGTGGCATCGTTGGCACTTATTTCTACTTTCGTATAAAAAGTATCGAATTGAGAAATAGCAAAAGCGTTTATATTTGTCACTTATTATAGACAAAAATTCGATAGAATAAATGTCAAATTTAAATATTGCCTTAAGCTAAGATCCACACACAGCAACTTTTATTGCAACGCAGCGTAAAAAGGTGCTGCATAGTCTGAATAGCATTGCAACCCAAAAAGTTGCCATTCTTTTTTGCTGGATGACTAGATTTTTATATTGGCCGCAACCTGAAAAGTTTCGACGTGTAAATAGGAAAAAAAAACAAAGTTGCATATGCAACAAAATATATTAAAATGGTTGAAACTTTTGCTGCATATTGCATGCAAGTTTTTCTATCCATTTTTTTTACCCAGCATTTTCTTTTACTTTTTAACGCCGTCGTCTTACTTTTCTCAATAAAATAAGTGCTAAAAAGGCAACAACTAGTTCTTCTTCTTCATAAAACATATTTTATTGCAATAATTAAATGTTAAAACTAAAAGAAGGCATCTGTGAGGAAGTTGCAAGCAATAAAAGCTGCATGTTTATGTGTGAACATCTCTGCAACTTTTTTTTAAGGATGCAGGATTTTAGCTTCCAGCAGCATAAAAACTTCAGATTGTGCGCTACTTTTACCTAAATGTGTGAACAAAACTCGCAACTTTTGTAGCTGCAACCAAAAAAAAAACACCGATGCAAAAGTAGCTGTGTGTGAGAGTACCCTTATAGGGATTTTCTCTATCAATCGCAAATACATATAAGGTGTATAGCAAGGCTGTCCAACCCGCGGCCCAAGGCAAGTATCAATGCGGCCTGATAATATTCAAAGTTACTGAAGCATGTCCATTTTTCTGAGGAATAATTTGTGTGTTGGTGTGTTGTGTGCGCTCTTGTGCTAAAGCTGCGAAGTGACAAACAACAGAAACAGAAGCAGAACAGAAAGCTCTTTCGTCATGTATTAAATTCTCTTTCTGTAAAATTAGAACCAACATGTGGATAAACACCTTGAGAATGACAATCTCGTCAATTGAACCAGATATTGACGCTTTAGTTTCTCAACTTCAATGCCAACTCTCACATTTATTTTATGATATGGATTTATAATATACTTGTTACCCAAAATACCATGTCTTCTTCCAATGTGGCCCAGGGAAACAAAAAGGTTGGACACCTTTGGTGTATAGGGTGTAGCTGTCGCAGAAAATTAATTTCAGTTGAATTGAACCTCCTTACAAGCAATATTATGTGATTTTTGATACGTTTTTACGGTGTCTCTTTCCTGATGAGTTTTATCAAACTTAATCAGCTCCTTCAACAAAATTGGAATGATTTTTTCTAAAGTTTTTTTTTTTATAATTGTCTCAGAAGTTTGCTAGGTCATAAATATCCTAAATCACTCTCACTCTCTATCATCCGCCTCCGCCCCTATTCAGGATCGATATCATAAACAATAAGAATTTATTTCTTGTAATAATCAAACCAGGGTTCCCCAAATTTCAATTATTTGAAATTTTGTGATTAGGGTGTCCAACCTTTTTGTTTCCCTGGGCCACATGAAATTCGTTTAATATCACTTAAGCCGCCAGATGACAAACAACAGAACAGTGTAGCTGAGCGAGCAACGCAAAAAGAAATAGAATTTACTATAGAACGAAACAGCTTTCTGTTCTGTTCCTGTTTCTGTTGCTTGTCACTTGGCAGCTTTAGCACGAGAGCGCTGACAACACACAAATCAATCCTCAGAAAAATGGACATGTTTCAGTAACTTTAAATACCTATTTTCGGGCCGTATTGATACTTGCCTTGAGCCGTATGCGGCCCGCGTGCCGTGGGTTGGATAACCTTGCTCTTAAACTATAATCTCTCACACAGCCAGACATACAGACATAGAAATTATTGATTTTAAAATCTTTTTCTTGTTGTTCTATATTCGTTTTGCGGCAGCACACAATCTAATGTAACTCATTACACATATTTCAGGTCAACGGCTTTGACAATGATTTTACATTATTTCTGGTAACATTACATATTATGTAGGTCTACGATGTATGCTTTTCTATGCTGAACAATTCTCCCATGACCTCTCACAGAGTCGTCTCTAGAATATGTAATTGTACTCAGAAGAAGAAAGTTATGTTTTATTTTCTTCCTAATGGAGGACGCATTGGATTTGATGAGTTATAAAATATATTATTATAATTTTGTTGTTTATCTCATAATAAAAATGCATATTTATGTTGCTTTTTATTATGTTTTAAAAGGTGTTCACAGTTTGTCATGAATTCTGCTACGTTGTGATTATGTTATCAGCACTTTTATGCTGTATGAAAACTGACCTGAATTTTATATGAAAACAAAATTATGTTTAAGGGTCATCATGTTAAGGTTTTATTTTTATGCCCTATGGTAGGAGGTGCAACCAGAAGGTATACCAGTTTTATCACTAAGCGTGTAACACATCGAAATAATCATCGTAGAAAGGTTTCAAGGGTATGGTTGTGGCAGCGAATCAAAAGTTATATCGATTTATACATGTCCGTGCGTCTGTCCGTCCGTGTACAAGATAACTCAAAAACCTGTTATCCGATTTTATTGAAATTTAGAATCTGTGTTGGTTATTCCTTAACTAGATTTGGTACTACATTTCAGCAAAATCGACCGAGGAGAAGGAAAGTTATTAAGTATAAACCAGGGTGACCAGAAAGGCATGTTAAATTTCAATAAAATGGGTCTAAGGATAGTGGAGAAAGAAATAATCCTAGGAGAAAATAAGTCTGTTCATAAAGTTTTTTTGCGATGTACTTTAAAAACTAAATTGCTGGAAAATGAAAATATTTGAATTTCTAACAGACTTTCATTTAATTTTGTAAACATTTTCAAAAAAAAAAAATTACTTTCAAATAAATCTAAATCAATCCAATTCTATTAAATCAAAATCAAGCTCGTAATTATTTCGGATTTTAATCTAAATTATAATTAGTGGCCAAAAAACGGACTTTTATAAATATTCTTTCGAAATAATTCCCAAAATTGTTGTCTTTAAAATCATATTTCTTATAAAATCTAACGAAGTTTTCTTTTCTTAAGAAAAATTCTGCATTTTATACCAATTATACCAGTTTTAAAGGGGAGGTCACAATTTTTTACGTTTTTTTCTCAGTAAAATTTTAATCTCTCTCTCTATCTCTCTCTCTCTCTCTCTCTCTCAAAATTGTCATATTCATTTACCGAAAATGTTGACCGAGAATATAAAATTTTCTGTATATTTTTTTTCGACAATGAAAGAAATTCTGAACTTAAGATTATATTTTTAAAATGTCAAATAGGAGTCAAATGGCAGACGTGTCCAAATCAGAATCCAAGTTGGAAACTCTGTTTATTGTATGCTTTTTCAAAAATACCTTCCATTTTACACTTTACACAAAATATTTGTTAGCGTGAACAACAACCTCAAATGCACTCTTTGAGTTAGCAAAGAATTTCACTAATCGCTTAAAGTTAGAATTACATCCAGTCGTATTGTTAGATTTAAGCGCTTAAGACTGCTGGATGCGCTTAATCTTACAGTAATCGACAAATTACTTTAATAATTGGTTTTCTTGTAAATAAAGCATGTATTGATCTACTATAAATTTTGAGACATCTCAAAGGATTTCAAGACTGTCAAGAACAAAATCAAACTGAAATAGCAACCAATAAAAGATGGTTAAAATTAATTTTTGACCCACCCAGTAATAAATTATTGTATTTATTACCACAAATGATATAAATAAACATTTAATTATTTCTAATTATTGCCATTACTCTGATGATATTTTCGAACTGCCCACACAACACACACAGCTCCAGAGGAGGTCCGGAACACAACACAAATGTGCTTGAGTTTAATTAATTAGTTTTGTAGAAACCGTAGGCTTTTTTTGAAATGATTTTTATTATATTATTTATTTCTTATTTTCTTTCTTGAGAAAGTGAAAGTGTAAAATTTTCTGAATTAGATAGTAAACCAACTCTTTCAAGATCCATAACCGCGAGCAGCACATAAAAACAATGAATTTACTTACCTTCGCGGTTTAAATTATAAAAAAATGAAAACAAAAAACTAATTTTTCAATTCAATGATTTTCTTAAATTGCATAGAATAGACAGGTTCCATGTACTTTTGTGTAAATTAAAGTACTATTACTCTACTAGGTGTACCTAGAAGTTTTCGGCCCAACAAAATAATCTATTTGAAATCCCGTTTTTAAACTATTACGAACAAATTTTGGACACCCCTTCTTACGAACAAATGTTCATGTAAAGGCCCCTGTAAACGATCAATTGTTTGTTGGACCATTTTATTAGTCAAACTTCAGGTTTTCATCAAACAATAGCTCAACAAATTTATCAAACTTGGGCGTAGTTTCCGTTTTTCTCCTTGTCGCAACGTGACGTTCGTATCTTACGTGTCTTATCCGGCAAAGCCCTTACAATGAGTAATACAGATAAGGCATTTTTGGCTTTGACTCTTGTCAAACACGACGTCAATCCCGATTTCCATTAAACACGTCAATCACTTACATTGTTTGACGAACGCGTAAAATTTGACAAACAATTTGATCGTTTACAGCGGCCTTACCCCGTAATACAAGCGAAGCGTCTCCGAAATTCGAAATTGAAATCATTTTCGATTACAGAACACCTGTTTTATAATTGCTTGTATTGGTTTCCGTTTCCGTTTCTGTTTCGTTTTAGTTTCGGTAGCATAAATTCATCAAACAATAGCTCAAACGATCATATCAAAGATCAAATAAATTTGTCAAACTCTCACGTAGTTTCGGTTCTTGTCTTGTGACGTGACGTTCATGTCTTACGACTTATCGTGCATAGTTCTTACAATAAGTAATATTACCACTCTGCGTATTGCTGTTGTCACTTAACGTAGTGTCCTCCTTGTTGTCATAGGGACGACTAAAATCTTGTTTGACAAACACTACCGCACACTATCAAACCTATTTGTCAAACACGCCATAAATCAAGATTTCCATATTAAACACGTCAAACACTTACATTGTTTGACAAACGTGTCAAACAAACCTGCATACTAGCAAATAATTTGACAAACACGTACACGATCATTTACAGGGGCCTTAAGATGTTCAAAATACATTCATATAAGATGTAGTTTAGTTTACTTTAACTTTTCAATCACCCAACCGGACGATATCATAGTCTTTTTCGACAATTCTTTGGGTGGTCAGCTCACTTGTGGCCAACTTAGATATTCATCATCATAAATGCTCGTACGATTATGTCTAAATTTTGGTAAATCAATATCTGATGATGGTCTTCGAAGGTGAAAGGTCCCCATTAGATATAGTAGTGTCTTTGATTCCCCCCAAAACACGTTTCCCTCATCCAAAATCAAAACCATTGCGCTGCAATGAATTTGGTTGTTCATTGGCTCATTGGACGTCAAAACTAAATGAATTGACAGAAGATCGAAATAAAACTTTACACATGTTCATATGATAGTAGTACCACATTTTAAAAATGGCGAAATGGTGTGACACTAGGCAGTGACATCTATTATACAGTCGATAACTTTGTAATACGCCTAGTATATTGTTTTCCTTTCCACGCGGATAAGAGTACTTATCTTTTTCTTATTCATTTAATTATTTCTTAAATAAAACAAAAAGGAAACAATCTCTGTAAAACAATCACTGTAAAACAATCGCTTTAATTGGCATTGAAGAGATTTGTAATCTCGCGAAAATTTAATGCAAAAAATTGATCGAAATTACGAAAATGAGGAAATTAATTAATTTGGTTTTTTTTTTATTTTGGGATTGTCAATGATTTGTTAGAGTTCAACTATCATGAGAAAAAAAAAAAAAAGAAACTTAACTAAGTATGTCAATGGTAGACTCTCTATCGCAATCATTAAATTGGTTACGCGAAGATGATCGCATTTTAAACTTGAAAAAAAGAAGACATGCAAAATTAGAAATAACCATTCTTTGACATTTGATATTATCGAATTGTTAACGTAGTCATCATAATTTAGCAACATTGAAATTTTTAATATACTCACGGAAAATGGCAGCCCACATTATTATCACAGGATGTAGTACTATAAAATCCCAGAGGCTCTCGATTGTGTGCCAAGCTGTAAGAGATTGAAGAGGTACATTGATGAATTGATGATAATTTACCTAGAAAGAGACACCCATCTAGCTCGAGAAATAGTTAAGAACAGCAACAACTCACCTAGAACTATAGCGACATACGATTGTGATGACGAAGTAGGAGTAGAGTACTAAAAGGCTCTCAAATAACATCTTCCGATATTTTGTTTGCCTTTAAAAGCTCTATTACAGTTTGTGTTCTAATTTAGCAATTATTTAGCATTAATAATATTTCTAAGCATTTTAAATATTATTTGGACTTACATTTGGTCTCAGACAGTCCAACCAATCAATACTTCTTAGAGAATCGTTAGTATTTATTACAATGGACCATTAGTGCATGTTTAGATCAAAGATATTAAAAAAGAGAAGATGTGGAAAGTTCAAGTTTAAGTATATTAGATCTTAAAGCTCCTAAAAGTTTCTTCCATAAGATCTAATATAGTTTACTCATGTTAAATGAAAGCTGTTTAGAATTTTACATATCTTTACTCATTTATATCTTTGGTTAGATCATAATTTAGATAATAACACAGATTTGTCAAAGTTTACCAGAATTCGAAGTTCTAAATTAAAGTTCCATTCACTTGTTGCGCTTCATTTGATTGGAAAGTCAAACATTGAAATTCACCGTATTCTCCAGATCTGAATCCGTTGGATTATTCCATTTGAGAAATTTTACGCACAACTTTGGCTGGTTTAGAAAAAGATTTGACTCGTGAATCGAACCGTTTCAGCCAAGACATCGTGCGAGCATCGTGCGCATCGTTTAAGAAGAGATTGAAGCTGGTGGTTAAGGCAAAAGGTGGTTACATACCACTCGAATAATTGTAGAAATTACTGTGTGTTATAAACTATCATTTCCATGAATTACAATAAAATGGACAAAAAAAAATTACAGCGTTTTTAAATCCAGACACTTCAATTACAGGACTCGGTACATACTTTCGTAAAAATGTATCACCATACATAAAATCATAACACCAGAAAGATAGGAGTGATGACATAGTTTCCACGTCCTTAAATCAATACAATTGTTGCTACTTTGCTCTAATTGGTCTATTTTTTTTAACTCTACAAATATTTGATATGAAATTCAGAAGATATATTCTTGATATTTTGAAAACTTTTAGAAAGTATTCATAGATAGATGCAGCCCCTTAATGCACTTAAATACATACAGTGTCTCAAAGTAATAATGGATCAAGCTGAAATTAATGATATTCGAAGTATTTTTAGCCAGAAATAATGTATTAGAAAATCGGTCTTATTTTTTTTGAAAACTTTTATTAATATATTGTGACGTGCTATTCTTTCGGTTCGATGTTATTAGAATGATAACACTTTTTATTTATGTGAATTTAGTGTATAAAGTTTATTTATAATTATTTCTGCTTAACAATTAGTCTTAAAAATATTTGTCTTTCAATAATTTAATTATTACAATTATTTATCACAGTTTTAGAGCTTCACTATTTTAATTACTTTCAAAGTTTCTGTTTTACTCCGAATATTTCAAGTACACAGTTTGAACTTCTGATCTGAATTGATTGTAGACTCGACCCTACGGCTGCCTTTTATACTAAATTAGTGTCTCAGGAAAGTGGTCGAAAAGTCTAGATTTTTGCTTTTGTATATTAGATGGTGATATTTCTCGAATAATTTTTATACAATACACAAAGCAATAATTTCTCGAAAGCTCTTGTATACTTTCTGATCATGATTACATGAGTCATTGCCATTGTTCGCATTATTGAGAAGTGTATTGTATCGTCTCGATTGTGTAAACAA
Organism: Xylophagus ater; assembly: GCA_963422695.1. NCBI lineage: Eukaryota > Metazoa > Arthropoda > Insecta > Diptera > Xylophagidae > Xylophagus > Xylophagus ater. The sequence continues at coordinate 50,894,790 of OY730481.1, forward strand.
TTTAATTTTGGAGTTTTCTGGAAATATTTTTGATTTGAATTTAATAAAAATATTTCCAGTAGTTTCTAGTGATGTGTAGTGCAATATAATAAAAAAATAAAAAAGTTTAATTCAAAATGTGCAATTTAAAAAAAATAAAACAAAATATTAATGCAAAAGTAAAAATTAGCCTCAAAGATATAATGGAACATAGTCATAAGTTAACTTTTCTAACTTAATAATAATAATATTTTTTAAAAAATTTATATTTATTTTTGTCTTTTAACTGCCTTTAAACGACTTGGCATAGACTCGACCAGCTTCCGACAGACGGAAGGCTCAATTTTACCCCATTCGTCCTTTAAATTACGTTAAGTTGATTTCTGTTAAAGATACACAGCTTTTTCAATTTTTCATCCAAATGACTCCATAAGTGCTCAATAGCATTTAGATCCCGAGACTGGGTGGTGTCTCCAAAGCATGTGGGCAAGACAGAAATTGGCTTTTGTATAACTACAAAGCCAATTTCTGTCGTTATAGGCCTTGTGTTTTGGATCGTTGGCTTGGTAAAAGACAAAATTATTGTTTATTCCCAATTTTTCGCCACTTTCGTTTCACATTGGATTTCAAAATTTCTATATACTTCATTTTATATATCATGCCATCTATTATGAAGAGATTTCCAGGACCTGCTGCAGACATAGCACCCCAAACCATATCTGAACCTCCACCGTGTTTAACGCTTGACTTTAAGTTTTGTCTCTTTACCCTCCCCATTTGCCTTTCTGCACACATATTAATGTCCATCTGATCTGAAGACATTATATTTGCTTTCATTCATGAATACAACTCATTCCCAGAACGATAAGTCATTGTTGCCATATTTCTTAGCAAAATCAAGCCTTCTTTAGCGATTCACTTTGTTTATAAAGAGCTTTCTCCTGGCTTACCTTGCATTGTACTGGTATTTCCTTAGAATAATTCTTACAGTTTTGGGAATAACTTTTCTCCATAGATATTTCTCTACTTCTGCTCCTAGTTTCGGTGCACTAAGGTGGGGATTCTGCCTGGTTTGTTGAATTATCCATCGTTCGTCTTCGTCCGTGAAAATTTTCCTCCACTGAGCTTGGCCTTATTTTGATAGTTGGTGATGTTTTCGCATCGTTTTATTATATTAAATATTGTAGTGGATCCGCGATTTACAATTGACGATATTTCCCGAACCATTTTACCACTTTTTGAATAAAGAACTATTAATTTTCTTCAGTCAACCGTGATTTGAGGACCTTTTAGCGCCACACTATAGATTTTTGCTAAACCGCTCACTCCAGAATCCAACAAATAATGCCAAAGTCATAAAAAGGTATACCCCTGAATATTTCATCGAGATCAGTCAAATTAGCTGCAATTCCACTTAACAATTTCGCACCTTTAATGACGTGTTCCATTATATATTTGAGGTTAAATTTTACTTTTGCATTCATATTTTATTTTATTTTTCTTTAAATAGCAGATTTTCAATTATTGCTTTTTATTTTTTAGTTGCATATTGATAAAAGTTTAAAAAAAAAAATAAAACCGATTTTCTAATATATTATCTCTGGCTAAAAACACTTTGAATATAATTAATTTCAGCGTGTTCCATTATTACTTTGAGACACTGTACATGTTTAAAAACATTTCTTCATTTAAAATTGCTTGCAGAATTGAACATAATTATGTTGGAAAATATGTATGCAATATATAGCTTTAAGGTTAATAAATGAAACCCGTTCAATTTAAGATGAATTCCAATTAAATTTCCAAAAGGCAAATAAACTGTATTCGCGTAATTAAAAACTTGTATACTACTATTGCCAAAAAGTAATGAGACTGTATTTTTGGAAAAAAAAGGCGCGCAATGAATATTAATGTGTATATTTATTTGATAGATTGGAATGCCTGTTGTAAATAGCTAATAGAAATCTCATGATGTTTGCTTTAGTTTAAAAATCTCAGCGTCTTTTGTAATTGTGAAAAAATTGTCGCGGGCGAATTCTCTTGGATGACTTCTACTTAACCAAAACGATGTCCACGAAGTGGTAACTTTTAACGAGGGGAACAGGAAAAAGTTACACGGAGCTAGATCTAGCGAATACGGTTCTTGCGGAACGACATTCACTTGATTTTTGATGAAAACCTGACGTTGTTTTTCAAACAAATTCAATGATTTTGGGACAAAATGATAAGACACACGAGACAAGCCCAAATCGTCCTTTAAAATTGTTTGTATTGATACTTTTGATATGCTAACAATGTATACAAGATCTTTTTGAGTTAATCGACGATTGAAAAGTACAATCTCCGTGATTTTGTTGATATTTTTATCAGTAGTTTAGGTTGGTGGCCTTCCGGAATGATGTACGTGCTCTTCACGACCCTTACTAAATGATTTGTACCACATAAAAACTTGTGATTTTGATAAACACTGATCACTGTAAAATTTTCCTACAAGAAATTACGTTTTTTACACAAAATTTAATGTTAATTCTTTGTTCAATAGTTTTATCCATATTAAAAAATAGCCGCAACAAATTTTTCACAATTACAAAAGACGCTGAAATACAGTCTCATTACTTTTTGTCCATAGTAGTATACTGTCTTTACGACTATTTAACGCGTGTTTAATTCTATTCTGACCTTTAGGCAGTTTACGTCCATTAAATTAATATAAACTTAAAATAATGATAATTAATTAGTTTAATATTGTCTGGCACTCCTTCAAAATCATTGTTTTGATAGGTTTACTCTGTTTTGTATAATTTTCGGGAGTTGGATTTCTCCTGAAGAGATGAACACTTTCATTCTATAATATAAAACTTTAGGATTTATTGTAATGGATGACACAGAAGTAGACAAATGATATTAGCTACATATTCAAATCAAACTCATATCCAGATAGTTTTTGGGTTGTATTCTTCGAGTACGGCAACATTAATCTTATAACAAAATGAACCAATATTCTAAGAATGTTACCAACAGGGTCTATCGCATCAAATTCCATCGTAACACAGATTAAGAACCATAAAAGGGGTCTACCCATAAACCAGGAATTGTAAGCAACTCCGTAATGAGATTCGCGTTTTCTTCTGTAAATTTTTTTTGGTTCCGCTCAATACATGGACAGTGGACGAACGAGAAAAATTTGCCGTATATTAAGTACGACATTACAGTCCATGCACGCAATGGAGGAGGTGTTTTGGTTAAATAAGTAACTAATGGTGCTGGACATGCGTCCAACTCTCAACCTTGTAAATTGAATCGACCTAAAATCTAGACATATTCGCAGGGTGCACAGGTCTAGTTCAAGCTCCAGGCAAATGCACTCTTAGAAATGTGTCGGCCTGATCCCACAATGTCTGAGGTCTAAATTCTATTGTATTGCGTAGCAGTCTAAAAATATATGAAAGTTCTGATGAGATGAAGGTTAAAATTAGTTCTGTATAATTGTTTGCTTTGCACTCTGATCACCCAGCTCGTTCTCATGAATGTTAACTTCGGATCTCATTAAAGTTATATTAGGTAAAACAAGGAAGGGTACTTTCGAACTACATTAGGCATCTTATGGGATCCAATATGCTCCCTACAAGATCAAAATCATTTTAATTAACTGTCGATCAACTGAAACAATCCTAAGTTATCGAAGAAGCAACTTCCCAAAATGCAGCTTCGAGAAATGGCTGGACATTCACAAAGTATATGTAAAATATCCTCAGCCAAATCGAAATCTCTACAATGCAGCCAAATATCATTCTGTATTAAGCATAATCTTTTAGTGTGTCTCCTTAACAAACAGTGATCAGATATAATATTCTTAAGTTGTTCCTATCCGAATCGGTAATAAATTTAGACATCTTATGATCCAACTTTGGTCATAAGTTTTTGAAATACTACGTATCCCTCGTTGTTGCACCATCGTGTGCCTGCTTCTTTCATTCTTCGTTTACACGCGAGAATAGAGAGCGGAGACTTTAGATCTGTGTTATTTGCCACTTGCTCTGGTGTAGACCAAATTTTTACATTGAAAACAAAAACAACAAAAGAGCAAATCCTACTTTACTTTCAGACCAAGTGTAACTATCACACCCGAAATTAGTTCAGTTTTCTCCCATAAAAAGTGTATTAGCTAAACGTTTCTCATTTCATTACAATATAGATGCTAAGCAGCGCTACCAACATTTGAATTAAAACTTTCTCCTACTCCTGTTCGTTTTATTTGACACTTACCCGGCTCCATGGTAGGGTATGGTAAATAAAATAGACCTTTTATGTCAACTACGATGTTATCTGACATTATCCTGGAGTAAGTCGACTAATTACTCCTAAAATTCCATAGTTAACTGCAACTCAAAATAATCTCACATTATTCTGAACGCATAATTTCTTTAACATTTTTGTGACAGCCTTTGATTATTTCCAAATTCACATTTATAGTGTGTTCCTGTCTGACAAGATAAATATATATCCTCTCCAGACTACGTGTTTCTGCAGCCTTCGGAATTATGTATTGTCAAAATTTCTAGTCATTACATTCTGCAGGAGGTCTAAAGGGTTTTGCTATGCAGAAGAGACACCCAGAACCTGCTTACTTCTATTTTCTGATTCACTTTTGCAAATGGATGCCTGTACTAGACAAGTGCTTCTGCGTAATGGATAATGCAGCTTTCCTTATTATCAATTTTAATGTTTACAAAACACTATATACTAAACAGTAGTATAAGGCCAATCTCCACACAGCTGACATCCTATTCTGATGAAAGTATGGGATACACTGATGCAAAGTTTGGTTAAACGGAAAGGGAGAAAACAATCATCCTACAAATTTTGTCAGCTTCTGCATTTCTGATTTCCCTAACTGATTTTCGATCTGCAGACAATTCCCCTCAAAAGTAGATGAACATGTTTATCTGATTTATATGGTACTTCATCTGCGGTTGCATACTCTCACAAAAATCACACACGATACCGTCGCACACTACCAATTTTTCTAAATTGTGTGGGGAGATTGCGATGTTTTTATTCGATCAATCCTAGTGAAAATTACAAAAGTCCATCTCTTTCTAGTTTTCTGATTTTTCCCGTCACAATAGGATGTCGGCTGTGTGGAGATTGGCCTTAAGTATTTTTTTGATAAATCGATTAAAATGAGAATTTATAAATCGATTGTTTTCCTAACCTCAAAATTATTGTAAGTTCAATGAAATTAAGTAAAAGATTTCGGATAATATTTAATTGAAGAATTTGCAGTTTTTAAGATCTTTAGAAAAATTTCATTAATCAATCTGTATTTTAGGGATTTAGCAAAAAAAAAAGAAAAAAAAATTAAATTAAAAGGTAATTCGTCTTAACGCATGATTTCTCAATAAATAAGAAAATGCTTGATTAGTCAGATAGAAAAGAAGGTGAGAAATAAGACACTTGAAAGTTATTCAAAAGTTAATTTAGTTTTCAGGTTTTTTTTTTTTGTTAATTTCCGAAATGTTAATAAATCTAGCAAAAAGAAAAAACCCAAAAAAATTGGATACATCTTTAAATCTATGGACCAAAGTTTTCCAATTTTACTATTTCCTTAAAATCTAATTAACATAGAAACCATAAATACTTTATAAAATTCGAGATTTTCTTTTAGTAGACAAAAAATGAAATCGAACCAATTAACATATTATATTGATTACTAGCAGAATACCCGACGTTGTTCGGGGTTTCTTTAAGAGATTGTTGAGCATGCGTTGCAGTTGGGTGATTCAATATTTACTAATTACTCTGCAAACGTTGCTCCGTCGGTTAATTTGCATAAGCCTCTTCGACAATTCGGACATTCGAGTGCTTCTACCGATGTTTCCTCCTCTCAAACGTCTCGGCGTTTTTTCTATTCTAACAAAAATAAGGAAAATTGAAATTTCTTGACTAGCTCGGCCCGGAACAAACATATGGTCCAAATATGATGTCAATACGTCTAGCCGTTCTTGAGTTTGACCGCAGCGCCACCTATCGGGATAAAATTTAATATAAGCCTAGCTCGGTCCGGAACAAACATATCGTCCAAGTACGATGTCAATACGTCTAGCCGTTCTTGAGTTTGACCGCAGCGCCACCTATCGGAATAAAATTTAATATAAACCTAGCTCGGCCCGGAACCAACATATGGTTCAACCCCCTCAACCCCACACCCCATTTTGTCAGTTGGCCTATTTCGAATGTACATTCAAAGTTTCAAGAAAATTCGACTATTACTGTTGAAGTTTTTATATTTTTAAAGAGAGTTACCAGCTCAAATTTGACATCAGCATTTTTCTCTTCAAAACAGCATAAGGATTTGTGTTGTCGTAAACCAAAGGCGTCTGTCAAGTTCCTTAGACTATTAAAGATCTTTTAGGTTCCACTGCGTAATAATATTTAACGGTTTCACTAGGTTATTGAAGCTCGTAATAGATGACTCCTTTTATATCTCATTAAACACAGAGCAGTGCTTTATGACCATGCTACGGATTTTATTGGTTGTCCAAGATCGACCCAGGATATATTATTATTGAATACTTCCCATTACATTTGAAAGAACTGAAATTTCTGGTTCAATTACCTGCAATTGCGTAGCAAGCTCTTTTTGAGTTTAAAACGAAGTTTTCATTCAGCAAACTTTGAAGTATAGTAACTTCGTCTAATACTTTCCGTCCATATCTAGAGTGTTCATCATCTTCAAGACTACAATCTTTACTACGAAATCTAGCAAACTACATACTTTGAATACGTTGAATTACTTACAAAACTATAGTGCCTAGAGTCGAATTAATCAATTATCGGATTCCATTTCGTTGAAGTTTGATGCAGAGATCCAATGAAGCTACAATTATATTTTCTCTTCACTTTAATTTTGTAATTCAAATGAATGTAGTAATTCTGATTGCCAATAATTACAACTTCAACTTATAAGAGACTCAAACAATATATATTTATAAATTTTATTACGAATAGAAACTTTATTATTCACATTAAAAGCTGAACCAGTCTGCGAAGCGGTTAGAAAGTATCGGATGTAGTTTTTTTTATAATATACTTTTTTGCTTATGAGATGATCGTTTGATAATTGGATTCTTTATATTCAAAGATTGTAATACTATATAACTACAGAAGATCAGTTTGTATCAATTGGCATATGGAAAATTGTATCAAAGTAGGGTGTCAGAACCAAAATTTCATTCTCCCTACTTAATCTCAAATTTATAACTTAAGTTTAGTTAAGCTAAGTTTTTGGTGTAAGCTGTACTTAAGATTTTTGTTGCGTTTCACAGTAAGAATGGTTTTTGACAAAAATATGCAATTGTGAATATATAAACTGGCAATTGTGAATAAAAGACAAGTGTAAGTCATGATACGATATTGCTCCTTTAATAAACATATTTGAATGGCATAGACTCTGATGTGTGGAACCTATTCGGAAAAAATTGAATTAGTTATGTTTAAATGCCTAGTCTTTCCTCAAAGAAGACTTCCTATAATGGGTGCGTCCATTCTAAGAACGGGTTAACTAATCTGGACCTTATCATGATATTGTCTTTCATTAAAAAGACTAGTCGTTTCGTCAAAGAAACCTATTTATGAAGGAACACTGGGGCCAGTAAGTCTTACATACTAAAATTCGTAACCTTACGTAATCCTCCACAAAAATACTATACAAGATTAACGCTTAATTTTTCAGTAGTTTAGTTTAAACTTTTTACCAAATTTAAATTCGTGTAGTTTAATCAAATTCCATTTTACAATACTCTTTTATCCTTCGTTTATATTATCTAAAAGTTACTGGTGTCTATACTTATCCACAGTGATTGAAATTTTTTTTAATTTCAATGTTAAACGTCAACCAAAGTTTAAGGCTTCCGTTTCTGTAAAACTGGGCTTAAACCAATTCTGCTTGAATAACTTATGAAAACTTTTCCGATTCAAATCTCGTCCTGAAACACACTGTACATATAATATGATCTAATATGATGAAAAGAGAATAAAACTAATCTGACAACATTTGTAGCATATCAATAGCATGCGTAATGCACTGTTTTTATGCCCTATGGTAGAAGGTACTACCAAAGGGTATATTAGTTTTGTCACTAAGTGTATAACACATCGAAATAATCGTCGTAGAAAGGTTTCAAGGGTATGGTTGTGTCAGGAATCAAAAGCTATATCGATTTATACATGTCCGTCCGTCCGTCCGTATACAAGATAACTCAAAAATCCGTTATCCGATTTTGTTGAAATTTAAAATGTGAGTTAGTTATTTCTTAACTGGATTTGGTATTGCATTTTAGCAAAATCGACCGGGGGAGGAGGGAAGTTATTAAGCAAAAACCAGGGTGGGCAGAAAATTTGGTCGTCTTTTTTATATGGTTTTTCAGATTTAATTGGACAATTTGTGAAGCAATTTTGTTTAAATTAATTATATTGCTTAACTACATAAATAGACAATAGCATGGCAAATTTCAGTAAAATTGGTCCAAGGATAGTGGAGAAAGAAATAATCCTAGGAGAAAAAAGCCTGTTCATTAAGTTTTTTTGTATGTACTTTAAAAAACTAATACACCGATTTGAATAAAATTTGCAGATTAGATTTATACTATTACGGTATCTGGGTTACCTGTAAATTAAAGGAAATTTTGAAAAGAGGAAACAAAGTTATGAAGAAAAAACTTTGAAACTTTCATATTTCTGCCATCGGGCTTCAAAAAATCGGCTATAGGCCGATTTGCAAACGCAAATGATTTAATGCTTTTGTCGCTTTAATTCGTATCTCGTTTTATGTTTTCCACATACTACCACCAAACAACAACAAAAAAAATCATAATATCAGATCATTGATCCCTTAATTTGCATTTAGATCGGAAAATGTTGATAAAAAACATCTTCGTCATATTTCTGCCATATCAACAGATTTCTTACTGCAGGGCATTTTGCTAGATTTTATAAGAAACTGTTTAAGTAGTAACAAACTTTACTGGTTCCCAACATGTTCATTAGATTAAGTTGTTGTCTGTTCTAAAAACGATCTAAATATACAAACTCTAAAAATGCGTTCACATCAGCACTTAACAGGTCAATTGAAAAGTCCCCGGCCTACCATAGTAAAACACATTTTTTTGGCAAAATTCGTTTTTTTTATTCAAAATAATTCCCTTCAAGGGTGATACACTGATTATAGCGACCCTCCAACTTTTCGATACCATTTTTGTAGTACGATTTGTCCTTTGCTTCAAAATAGGCCTCAGTTTCGGCGATCACCTCTTCATTCGACGAAAATTTCTTCCCAGCAAGCATTCTTTTGAGATCTGAGAACAGGAAATAGTCGCTGGGGGCCAGATCTGGAGAATATGGTGGATGCGGAAGCAATTCGAAGCCCAATTCATGGATTTTTGCCATCGTTTTCATTGACTTGTGACACGGTGCATTGTCTTGGTGAAAAATGACTTTTTCTTCTTTAAACCAGGTCTTTTCTCACGAATTTTTACATCCAATTGGACCAAAAGGTTGCAATAATAATCTGAGTTTATTGTTTTACCAGTTTGGAAGTAATCCACCAACAAAATTCCTTTCGCATCCAAAAAAACTGATGCCATAACCTTCTTCACTGATCTTTGGGCCTTAACCCGTTTTGGAGCCGAATTATCGGTTTTTGATTTTGCTTTCGACTCAGGATCATAGTGATAGACCCAAGTCTCATCCATAGTGATGAATCCGCGTACAAAATCCACTTTATCCTTTCGAAAATGCTCCAAATGTTCTTGAGAAAGTCGCATTTGCATGTGTTTTTGTTCCATTTTTCGGAAATGCGGCAGCCACTTTGCACAGAGCTTTTTGAAACCTAAAACTTCAGCTAAGATGTGATGTACTGGTCTATATGAGATGCCTAGGGTGTCAGCTACCTTATCCACAGCCACTCGTCTGTCTTCCGAAACCATATCCTGTATTTTTTGTATCTTTTCTGTTGTTGGTACACTTTTTGGATGTTTTTGACATGGATTGTCTTCAAGGCTTGTACGACCAGATTTAAAAAGGCACCCCATTTTCTAACGGTGGATTTTGAAGGTGAAGAGTCCGGATAATAATTATCAAGCCAAGTTTTCGTTTCAACGGTATTTTTTTTGGTCATAAAGCAATGTTTAATCAACACACGAAATTCTTTTTTATCCATTCTTTTTTTAATAGCAAAAGTTGCTTCACTCAAAATGATATAATTCACAAACCAATGATCCGACAGCTGTCAAATTTATACACGCGTCTTTTGAAGGTTAGGGCTAACTAAAAATCATATGGATTTAATTCTAGTACCGCCATCTATGTGTCAGGCCGGGGACTTGTCAATTGGCCTGTTATTTCGAACAACAAACTGCACATGTTTGTTGAAAAATTCTTCGCCATTTTGAACGGATTTTTCACCATACATATTTTTTTTCGTTCACACTTTACAAAACAAAAATGGTTATATCAAGATTAAAAGTCAAAATCGGTGAAAATTTAATATAGTTTTTAAAAATTATATAATGAGATGTGTGACTCGCCGATTCGACTGGAGCAATTCGACTTGGCATATTGTATTGTATTGTATTGAAGGGTCACGCACAGTTGCGGCCCCTTGCACATAGGCCTTATTCTGGCCCATTGAACCTCCTCCTAAAAGGTTGGTTTAGAGGATAAGTCTCTTCCCGGAACCGGTTACTCCTTCTAATTAAGATCACCACCATAGTTTGGTGCAAGTTAACTAACCCCTCCTTATACTAAAGGCACACATAGGGTATTCATGCCTTAGTATCGATACTACAGTATAGCCTTGTACCATGGTATAAAAAGGGGTTGGCACACATCAAACATAGTATTTGTTTGACATTTGAAATTCTACCATTTCAGCGAGAATATGGGAATTTCTTTTCGCTCCTCTTAAATTCTCTATATGATTCCTACAAACATCTATAAATTTTTAGGTTTCATTAATTCATAAAATTTTGCGTATTTAATTACTTTTTTCAGTTTTTTAAAATAAAATTTTTGAAAAAAAAAGTGTAAACATGTGTCAATTGCTCAGCTTACCTACAAAATTCCATTCGCTATTTTCCGCTTCAATAAAAAGGCGCGACAATCACTAAAGAATAGATTACAGTGGCCGAAAAAATGAAGTAAAACAGGGAATGCCACGTACTTTTCGAATTTAAATACCAGATATATGCTACATAGTTGAAATGGTATCCAGCTAGTATTCGACGACACACATATGGTATACCACATGGTATCCTTAAACTATGATATGAATACCCTATGTGTGCCTCTAGTATTACTCAGAGTGCACGTACCCAGTGTATCAAGTCTTGTTCTTTCTAGAAAACGACGGGCATTTACATAAAAAATCTCCTGCTTACTCATTTTCTTCCAGATAGACTTTGCATATCGGACTCTTGACCACCTCTATTTTCCATATGTTCCCGTTTAAGGAGCAAGGGTTTTGGGTCACATGAACATTCTGGTCTTCGGCAGTCCGGTTTCATATCACACATAGTATTGAAATGCTTACTAATTATGTACTTTCTCATTGGCTAATTTCTAACATGGAAGCCTGTGAATTATTTAAGAATTGAACTTTAATAATTACTTATAAGCAAGTTGGTAGCGGTTTGCCATACGATATCTGGAATCCTTTCACTCTCAAATATTATTAAATACGAGTTTTTCCGCATTTCGCGAATTTTTTTTTTTTTTAATATCGCGTAAATAAATTATGTCATTTTGCATAATATTTATTTATAAAGATTCTTTTGTTGGTGTTTTTAAGAATTTAATAATAATAAAATAAATTATAGAAAATATTTAAAAATGTCTTTTAAAAAAATTTGAATATTAAAAACTAGGGGGCTCCGCCCCTGCTCACTTCGCTCGCCAACCCCGGGTCCCGCAGTGGACTTCGAGTAGATTTTAATTTTCGTGTAATGTAATGGTAAAAAATGAAGCATAATAGAGTAAGAAGAAAAAAAAACTGCTTTTGTGATTTTTATTTATTTTTATACCTCCTCTGCTTCTATATCGTGATAGACCGATATATAATTGACCAATGTGAATAGAAATGATAACATGTGATATTAACGAATCTGAATTACTTCAAGCATTGATTAACATGGAGTAATTGGTAAAAGCGCTAGACTTAGTAAAACCAACTGTGCACGAGTTTGAATCCCGTTATTGGCGAATATTTTTTTTTCAGTTATAATTATTTATTCAGTTCCGATTTGATATTAACGAATCTGAATCCATGGAGTAATTGGTAAAAGCGCGAGACTTAGTGAAACGAACTTGCGTGAGTTTGAATCCCGCCGGCGTAGAAGATTTTTTCAGTTTATAAATATATTATTTAGTTTTTTCTACTACAAATTTTATAAATGATGTGCGGAAAAAACTTTTTTATATAATTTGAATATTAAAAATATTTTCAACCCATAAATATCGAATTTATTTGTGATTACTGTGAACAAAAAATATCGATATTGTAAATTTATTTCGTCCCTCTACTCAAAGTGATCGAAAAACCTCTCTGCTTTTATTGGTTTCTGGTATAGCCATAAGAATGCAAAGTGAATACTTTTTCATTTTCTACTGCAGTGGTACTCAAACTATTTCGGTCGCGGAACCTACACAAATTTTTCCGAAGATCGTGGAACCCTTGTTTTTTAAACAATTACTCCTCCAAATTAAATGACATATTAAATGAAACAATATCGTTTTGGTATTTATATACTTCAAACTTGCTGCGACGTCGTCGGTTCCGATATTTAGTTTTTGTCGCAGTATGCTTGGAAAACTCGCCTTCACACAAATAAATGGTTACGAACGGTAGTAATGGGTATTTTTTAGAGCTTTGTTTTTCGAATTGGCATCACTTTTTCAATTTAACACCTGATAGCTAATTTATACTCAGTTTGGTTTGACATTTCACCATGAATGGATTTACATCAGAATAACGCTTACAACGCTCGTGCAAATTTATTTCGAAAATTGTGGTTCAGTTCGCTTTATTGAAGTAAACATTCGGTAGGCGCATAATTTCACGTAATGGACCTGTGAATTGGTTTCCAATATCGTGTGATTTAACATCTTTGGATTATTTTCTGTGGGGGAGTATATGAAGTCGCGTGAAGTCTACGCCGATAAACAAGAGAGGATTGACGATTTGGAAGCCAACATTTGCGCTGCGTTATTGCCGATATACGGCTTCAGTTGCTCCAAAAAGTGCTTCAAAATTGGACATCTAGATTGCGCTTTATTCGGCCCATATGCCCGAAATCATATTTAAATACTAATGGCATAAAATTATCTTTCCAATAAAGCCAATATCATGGCCACTACCACGATTTTATGTGTTTTATTTCATTTTAAAGAGCTATATCCCTAATAAAAAAGCACCCTATATAATTCGAATAACCTGTTTGGTTGAGAGAGAGAGAAGACAAAAAATAAAAGCTTAAAGGGCCGCATTCATTTTTGCGGACAGCCGGTGTACAAATGTTTTTCGAGGAATGATGTTTCAACATCGTATATCATTAGTTTAACGAGTGGTTTAAGTAAGATGTACGCTTTACTTGACCATGTGTGGTAACTATTATATTAAAAAGCATTTTATCAAAAATACTAACAAAAAATTAAATGTTTTTACGGCAAAACAAACGTGTCTTCGTAAACTATCAAAGGTAATTGAAAGAAATATTAGACTGATGTCTTAGACAGTTCTACCTATTTAAAAAAGAAAAAGAATAAATTTTGTTTTATACTTTTAACTGAGTATACTTTAAATAAACCAATCTCGATATTTTTTGTTCACAGTAGTTTATTTCAATTAGAGATAGTGTGAAAAATCACAACCTATGATTTTATCACAGGTATTCTAAAGGTACATAGTATCTATATATCCACTGCTTTACAATAAAAATATCTGTGACTATGTACGGCGACAGGTGATTATCGCCTATAATCTATTTGAAGGTGATCACCGCCTATTGGAAGGCGATTAAGGTCTAAAATTATATTACAGCTGTCACCTCAAATTCATCAATATGCGGCGATATAACCTTAAGAAATGCCGAAAGGCAAGAAGCGATAATCGCCTGTCGCCGTACATAATGCCTACCCAGGTTCCGGACTTTGCTCTTTTATCACAGACTGAGAAATTCACAATATTGATTTATAAAGAGCAGTTTTTCAACCAAACATAACAAGAACAAGACAGTGTTTTATTTGCATAGAGCGAATATAAATTCAAAGAGAGAGCATACAGTGCAAAACAGCAGATGAAAATTACTGTTCTTTTTAAAGAACAATAACAATTTGTTTACGTAATCTCTACTTAAAAGGAATGTAACATGTATATACAGGGATAAGTACTAAGTACATATAGTAAAGGGTTTTTCAATAAGACATTTTTTTCTTCAATGGATTTGCTTATGATGCTTACTGCTGTGTGTCATTCAGTTTTTTGACACAATTGTAATAGAAAGTCTACATGTTATTATAATGAATTGAAAGTCCCATAAAAATAATTCAAATCCCTTATGAAGATGTGCAATCTCTTCTACGACGTTCCCAACAATTAGGCTTACTCACAAGCACCACATAGCATATTTTACGAAAGAATTTGGCTCTAAAGTCTTTTAAGGTGCAAGAATTAAAGCTACCAGATCATTTTCAATGTCGCTAATTTTGAACATTGAACATGGTGTTGAATTTTCATTTGAATATCTACGTTAATAATCAAAATTGTCATATTTGGAATTTTGAAAATCCAAGAGCATTTGTTGAACAATCATTACATTCATCTCGTGTCACTGTTTGCTGTGCTTTATGGGCTGGCGGCATCATTGGACCGTATTTTTTCGAAAATAAGGCTGGTGTTGCTGTTACTGCTAATGAAATGAGCTACAGACATATGATAACCAATTTTTTATGGCCTTTTTTTTAATAATATGGATGTCGACGAATTCTGGGTTAAACAAGGCTGCGGAACGTGCTACACAGCTTAAAAAAAGGATCGATTTATTGAACGTTTTATTTCGCGCAGAGGTGATGGAAATTGGCCACCAAGATCTTTGTCTTTTTTTGTTTTTTGTGGTACTACGTGTAAGATGAGGTTTATAAAAATAATCCAAGAACAATTGCTGAAACTCGTGAGATAGAGGCACAATTATGTAGAAATGTGATCGCAAAATTAGTCAAAAGAATGAATGTCTGTAAAGGTAGTGGTAGTGGTGGATATTTCCGAGATATTGTTTTTCATTCATAAATTGTAGAGTATCTATAACAGTGTTTTCCAACGTGGGGCCCATGCCCCACAGGGGGGCAATTTGATTGTTAAGGGGGGCAATTCGAAAATGGACATGACACAAGTTTAACCCTTTCGCTTCGGGCCATTTAAATGCAATGCTAGATTTCGGTGCCAAATTTAATTTCTTAAGTGAACAATTCAATTTTTTAATATTAATTAATACATAGGGGGGGCATAAGAATTTTAGAAAGGCTAAGGTGGCACAAAAAAGGTGGGACATGGCACAAAAAAGGTGGCTAAGGTGGGGCATGGCACAAAAATGGTTGGGAAACACTGGTCTATAACATATTTGCAATAAAGAAATTCAGAACTTTCGTACAAAATGTGTGTTTAATTCGAAATTTTTAGAAAAAAAAAGTTCTTATTGAAAAATCCTATATTAAAGTGGAATTTTTTTTTAATGAAACACAATAAGAGAAGATCTTTTCAATTGTTGATAAAATAACTCAAAGGCTTGTCTTTAATGATTTCCATTTCACATTTATATGAATCGCTTTCAAACTCTAAAGCACTAATAAAATTCCTCCATTTTTATAACACATTTTTTTTTTTTTGTATACATTAGAACTCTTCCTCATTATCACATATCGCGTTTATTATTCCACATATGTATGTCAATAAAAAAAACATTAAATAAATATAAAATTGCACCTTATGACTGTTTTTAGTTGATAGTGGGTCAAACGAATGAAATAGCTATACGGAAAGTGTTTGTATATACGAGGTGCGGCAATAAAGTTTCGTGCCTGTCTCATTCTGATTCAATACACTTTTTTATGACCTATGGTAGGTACCTACCAGATAACTCAAAAACGCATTATCCGATTTTGATGAAATTTATAATGTGCTTATTCCTTAACTTGGTTTGGTATTGCATTTGAGCAAAATTGATCCGGGGGGAGCAAAGTTATAAAGGAAAAAGCAAGGTGACCAGAAAGTTTTGTCGTTTTTTTGTTTGTGGTTTTTCAGATTTAATTGAATAATTTATGAATCGATTTTGTTGATTAATTAATTATATAGGTTAACTATACAATTATACAATACCATGTTAAATTTCAATCAAATCGGTCCAAGGATAAAGGAGAAGGAAATAGTCCTAGGAGAAAGTAACCCTCTTTATAAAGTTTTTTTGATGTACTTTAAAAACTAATACACCGATTTGAATAAAATTTACAGATTAGACTTATGCTATCAGAGTCTAGATTACCTGCAAATTGGAAGAAGTTTTGAGAAGAAGGAACAAAGTTATAAAGAAAAAACCTTGAAATACTGTTAGTTTTAACAGTTTTTCTGCCCCATTTCTATCATAGGGCATCAAAAAATCAGCTATAGACCGTTTTTAAGTTACTATATGTTTTTTTACAACGATTTAATACCGGGCCCGGCGATTGTCCGTCCATCAAAGTGTAAAAACGCTGTAATTTTTTTATTTATTGGTCAGTTTTATTAAGATTTATGAAAATGATTGTTTATAATAGTTAATAATTTTACAATTATTCGAATGGTATGTAACCGTCTTTTGCCTTAACCATCAGTTTCAATCTCTCTTTTTAAACAATGCACACAATGCTCCCACGATGTCTTGGTTTAAGCGGTTTCAAACCGGCCAAAGTTTTGTGTGTTTTTGTGCAAGCCGCTACTTGTAAAATTCCCCAAATCGAATAATCCAACGAATTCAGATCTGGTGAATATCGTGAGTTTCTATGTTTGACTTTCCAATCAAATAAAGCGTTTAAGGTTCATTGTACAAAAAATAAGAACTCGTCTTTTCACCAACAAATGATTTTTACTACTGGCAGAGAATATGCCAGGCAACATACATGTCAAATTTTAGTATTACAAATTGTGCGGTTCACATTTGACAGCGATTTGAATTAGACGGACACTTCAATTATCGGACACGTTAGTATTTATTACCTCCAAAGCACGTGTAGAAGCTTTTTTAATGCGATTTCGATATTATCGAAAAAGCATCCTATCATATTCGCGTTAATTTCTTGGGGAAAAGTCACATTATGCTAAATCAGGTGAATACTGCCCTCCTTTGATGCCAACAAATTAACGAACATTCAACGAAATGTGACTTGGTGCATTATCGTGTAATGAATGAATTCCTTTGAAGGCCCTCTGCTATCGAGGAAAACAATGAAGATTCTCTCTCGACTTTTGACAGAACTTTTCGTATTTTTTTGCTTATGACGGAAGCGTTTTTCTGCCTTCCAAAAATTGTCTATACCACTCTAATATCTTCGAGTTTGATGAGTAATTATCAATATAAACTTATTGCATAATTTTGTACGTTTCTGTGGCTGTTGTGTCCCAAGTTTTGAGTGAAATTTAATACGGCAGCTCTTTGTTTTATTTCAAAATACTGATAAACAATACATCATCAAATTGACAAAAGTCTGTCTACTAAGAAAGTCTATTCATAAATATCTAGTTGCAGAGATATTGGAGAAGTCCCGAAACTTTATTGGCTGACGATGTATATAAGCGTTATTATACTGTGCAATACTCGTATATTGGCAGATGTGTTGTAAGAAGTATTAGAAGTGTAAATAACATAGGACTGTTGCCGAATATACATAGTGCAACATGAAACACTTTGATATGTAAATATAATTAGTTATTTGTACAACATAAACAAACTACTTTTTTTTATATAGTCTTTTCTATTCTATACAAAAGGGAATACCTTTCGTAATTATTGACACACTATTTAGCTATAATAGATCTGTTTTATTTGCCATACCCTACCGTGGAGCAGGGTAAGTGCCAAATAAAACGAGCAGGAATAGGTGAAAGCTTTAATTCAAATGTTTGTAGCACTGCTTAGCAACCATACTGTAATGAAATGAGAAGCTTTTAGCTAATACACTTTTTATGGTAGAAAACTAAACTAATTCGGGTGCAATAGTTTACACCTGCTCTGAAAGTAGTGTACGATTTGCTCTTTTGTTGTTTTTGTTTTCACTGTAAAAATTTGCTCTACCCCAGACCAAGTGGCAAATAAAACAGACCTAATATATCTTTTAAAACGCGTCCAAATGAAACGACCAAGTAAGATCAGGCATTTGTGAGCATTCATTGATGCTTCCACTTTCAAATTGAGCATTTGCAGATAACATGTTTTGCGGATATTGACGGTTTAGTTTCTCAACTTCAATGCCAGGTATTACATTCATTTTATGATATGGATTTATACATAGTAATATACTTGTGGCCCAAATCACCATGTCTTCTTCCAATGCGGCCCAGGGAAACTAAAAGGTTGGACACCCTTGCTTTAGAGATAGAGCTGATTTTTCTTTCTATTCACGATAACAAAACAGCTGTCGTTTACATTTAATATTTGACAATACTCAAATACAAACCATATCGAACTTTAATCAGAGACCAGTCATCATTTATGATTGACTGCAATGAATCGGGCAAGTCATCTGAATTCGAGATACTCAGATACATTTGATGAACGTAAACTCTAAGGGAAGAAGATCTCTGAAGACGGACACACAGAAGGAGAGAGAGAGTTAGACAGTGTAAGGAAAGACGCTCGGCTTCTATGTAAACCCAACCAGAAATCGACAGCCCAGAACCAAACAAAATTATAGGAAAATTTTGGAAAATGTCATGGTATACTTGGGGATACGAAGAAAAAGAATACATCACTGCTTATGCTTAGGCTCTAGAGATCTATATTTGCTTAGAAGTTAAATAAATAATGAAGTGTTCACGTTTTTTTTTTTTAGGTGAATTAACATTTTTAAGAGATAAAGTTTGTTTGCTTTTTTTTCGTTTCAACGTTCACTGACTCCAAAATTAGATACGTAGAAAATTTGATATTCTTGAATCTCGATATAAATAAATTTCATAGTCTCAAAACTACATGAAGATTTCCGAGCATTTATAGTAAATATGAGCTCTGTTTTATTTGCCATACCCTACCCTGAAGCAGAGTAAGTGGCAAATAAAACGAGCAGGAGTAAGAGAAAGTTTTAATTCGAATGTTTGTAGCGCTGCTTAGCAACCATATTGTAATGATATGAGAAGCTTTTAGCTAATACACTTTCTATGGTAGAAAACTGAACTAATTCGTGTGTAATAGTTACACCTGCTCTGAAAGTAGTGTAGGATTTGCACTTTTGTTGTTTTTGTTTTCAATATAAAAATTTACTCTACCCGAGAGCAAGTGGCAAAAGAAACAGACCTATAGTTTCTGAAAATATAAAGCGTATATGCGCCTTGATGAACCGCACAAAAAGCTCAACTGTACGTATATTTGTTTCAGTGAAAACGGTTAGTATTGTATTGGGTATCATTATCTGTGTAAATTGATATTAGTGTACACAATTGCCCTGAGATAAAATGAGTATAGAAGCACTAGTGTGTATTCTAATGTATGAACCCTATCTATTTGATATTGATTCACTAGTTGCTCTTACCACTCCTGAATTGTTGGATGTTTCCATTCTAATTGTCGACGAATGTAATCATATACCTATTTCGTTTTCTGGGCCGACTTCTTTGTTGGACATTGCTACCTCTACCGATGTCGAGGTGCCACAAGGGTTCCTTGATAAAAATCAAAATCAAAATCATAATGAAGGAATAGCATTGACATCCTCTAACCCTCTTAAAATATCATAATTAGCAACCGTAAAAGGAAAATATTAGCTAAAAACAAAAAACCATGTTTCCAAGAAGGTAAGAATTGACAATCATTCTTCTCATATAGTTTCCCACCCAGAGTTGTGGTTGAGAATATTATTAGTACGGAGACGGACGTAGTGTGAACTCAGTGCCACTTAACACCTCGATCTCCTCCGACAATATTCTCTCGTACGTAAAAATCGAAAGGAATTGACTCTGTATATACAAAATACTAAGTGTGATAAAATTAATAAACCGTCTAATCTCGTTTTGTTGTTCGAACTTACGGTTTCGACTTTATTATTTGTACGTCTTGTTAATGGCCATTTATGACTTCCGGGCAGCTTGATGAAAGAATTTAAACGAAGAAGTATGGAAACTAGGCCTCTGGTGTCTACTTATAGTTCAAAATATTGTGTGGACACAAAATTTGCGCTGGCTTTCCCACTGAAAACCTTCCGCAAGCTACGACTGAGCAAAAAGACTGAGCGTACTTAAGGGGACTTCGCACTAAAACACATGAGTTATTGCTAGTATTTTGTTTCCACATGATACTATTCTCCTGACAGAAACTTGGCAGTTTACTTAACAGTGAATTATTTTCTTCTGATTACGAGATTTTCCGTAAAGACCGATATGCAACAGACCTGAAACCATTGAGCGGAGGCGTGCTTTTGTGGCTGTCCGTGCGTCTTTTGGAAGCATGTTTATCCATTTCCCTAACACTGAACGCCTGGAAATTGTTTAACTATGATATTTACATGTTTTTTACTTTCCCGATAAACGAATGATTATAGGAAAGTACTATAATCGTGCGAAAACCTAACTTTTGATCTAGAAGGGCTAGGAAGATGAAAATAAGTGCAAAATCCGTTTCATCAAAAATAATTTGCCCCATGTCCGTCCGTCCGTCCGCGTCTTTAAATCGTTGATAAAATCTAAATGGAAGTTCCGATTTCCATGAAACTTTCACCATTTTGGTGTTGCATCAATTGCCAGATGGTGTTAGATTGGGAGCGAAATTAGCATATGGCAGCACTATTTGGTAACGCTTTTTTTGTCTAAAAACGACAAAATTTTGTCCGAACGGTTCAGACTAAACTGCTGGGCCAATTTCTATAAAATTTACACAGTTCATATATTTGACCCTAACTTAGAACTGATTAGTTTTTGGGCCATATTCCACTTTGGCAACACTGTCTAAGAATACGTTTTGTCCAAATATAGTCTATTTTTGCACTAATTGTAAAACTGAAACTGCGCGTCCAATTTTGATGAAATTTTGCATAGTCTGTGTACTAAGGTCGAAATCAGTACATGTTAACTTTTCAATGGAACTCACTTCTGGTAACACTAATGCGCAAAACTTTTTTTAAAAAATATTCTGGTGGAAATATAGAAACTTCCCTAATTCGGCCAATAATAGTCGGATTTTAATGAAACTTTGAACGTACGTTTAGGATGGACCAACTGAAAAGATATAATCCCCCGGTGGGAGTTGTGGGGGGGTTAAAATACAAAAATGTTAATAATTCACTCAATAATGGGCGGATTTTCTTGGAACTTGGTGTGTACATCCCGATTAGGCCAAGTGAAAAGATAGAATGCGTTTCCCCTCGGTGGGTGTTGCGGGAGGGCAAAAAAACACCATAATAATTCGGTCAATAGTAGTCACATTTTCATGAAACTTGGAATGTACATTTAGAATAGGCAAATTGAAATGAATATTTTATGACATTCTCGGGAATGTCCCATAGTGGTCCGACCGATATAGACAAAATGTAAATTCAGTGTTATGGTTTGCTTTGCTCATTTTTTTTTATGATAAAATTATTTTAGAAAACTAATAATATGATTATTTTTTCCCCAGTGAAGCACGATGTCTTCTGATTGCGGAGTTTATGTGGCAAAATATGTTCTGTGCCTTTTCAATTTCTTATTCTTTGTAAGTACAATGAAAATATATTTATATAATAAATAATTTAATTAATAATTATATTATTTTCATATTTAAGATACTCGGCACTATTGTATTGGGTGCTGGTATTTGGTTAGCTGCGGATAAACCATCTCTAATTGCGCTACTGAAAATGGTTGAAAGTGAACATTTGGATGTGAGTAATTTAGTAAATATTTAATTTCATTTTATTGTTTTTTGTAGACTTTATAAAAAGTATTTAATTTATTCAGTTGCTTGCTTAGAAATCCACCCAAAATGTTTGCTTGTACTCAAATTATCAGAAAATTTTAAATATTTAAAATCTTATCATTTTGGTTTTTTTGAATTCCATTACTAATCCCAAATTCATAATTAAATTGTTAATAATTCAAATCTTTAATTTGTAATCGTAATGATTGACTTTTTGCAGCCATTATAGATTTTTTGATCGTCCTTTACGATATTGATCTTTAACAGAAAGTATAATGTTATTATATTGTAATTCATAACTGAACCAGACCTTGTCAGGGACTCGTTACTGAAGTTGGACCGTAATAAAACCAGAGTGCTAATGGGCTAACGGGACACTGCCTCCGCAAGCATCTACATACCATAGGTATCTTATCTGATCCCACCTGTCGTAAGTGCAGAATCGTTGAAGAAACATCACTACACGTTATTTGTTTATGTGAAGCCTTAACGGGCCTGCGAAAGAAGATCTTCGGAAAACCACTCTTGACTTTATCGGATGCCCGGAATCTGAAGGTGGAATCCTTAATCGATTACCTGAAGAAGACAGAACTGTTTCCAGAGTTGGGACAACCTGCCACTCTGTAAAAAGGATGCAGGTACTTAGTCTTTTTCTCATAAGTTTTCTTGGAGAACTTGTGCGATCCCAGGACATATGTCCAGATTTTCCCGAAGAAACAATGGGCCGCAAGGCCTAAGTACGGGGTGCCTTTCGGCACCCACCTCCTTTAAAAAAAAATGTTATTATAAACTAGGAAGTTACCCGTCCTAAGATGGGCTTCCAGAAATTTCAATTAACAAATTACTGTAAATTAACAAAATTAATTCCAACCGTATCATTCCCCTTGGTTACCCCTTTGATTGTGTTAGTATATTTACCCCGTAATACCACTGAAGATATACTTCATATCTTAAGTCGAGCTATTCAGCATACAATAATGAGAGTTTCCAACTTGAATTCTGATTTGGGCATGTCTGCAAGCGCCATCTGACTAATAGTATTTGTTTAAATGGGTCTGTGTGATATAAAAATGCATGTATTTACAGCCTTTTTTACAAATACTATTATAAAGGAGGGGCGCTTTGCAGCGCTGTAATCATCAAAAATCTCGGAACGGAAAAGAAAAACTGATCTATAGTTGTAAAAATAATTTTATTGTTCAGTATAATATCGCTGAACTTCAATACACTTATTCCAACGATTCTCCAATTTAAGGATTCCATCCCTGAAATGAAAATCCTGTAGACCTCCAAAATACGCCTCTACATCTGCTATGACATCTTTTAGCTTCTTGTTTCGATTCAGGATCATGGTGGTCGACCCAACTCTTATTCATACTGATGAATCGACGTACGAAATCCATTTTATCCTTATTAAAACGCACCAAATGTTGTTGAGAAAGTCGCATTCGATAGAGTTTTTGTTGCATTGTTAGCGAATGTGGCACCCATTCTGCAGACAGCTTTTTGAAACCCAAAATTTCACTTAAAATATTGCTAACTATGCCCACTGATATGCCTAGAGCTTCTACTAAATCTGTCTCGATCAATCGATGATCTTCCAAAACCATATCCTGTATTTTAGCGAAGATTTCGAGTGTTGATGCACTTTTGGGATGTCATTCACGTGGATCACCTTCAAGGCTTGTACGATTACTTTTAAACGAACTAGCGCACTTACAAACCATTGTTTTTGAAGGAGCAGATTCATCTAACACATTTACGATTTCGGTATGAATTTCCATTGCTTTTAAACTTTGTTTTTTACAAAGAATTTAATCACTGCACGATGTTCATTTTTCTCCATTGTTAAAAATGAACTGACCTGTCAACTTTAAATGGCGGCTTGTAAACAAAGAATGAATTGACAGATCGAATTGAAATTTTGGTTATGTTCTTATGAAAGATGAAATATTAAAATGGCGTTGAAGTTTCAGTTCTACTGTTGATGAATACATGATGCTCTGCGAACTTATTGAACAATCTAGTACATTTTTAATCTGTGTCTAAGAGAATCATTTTTTCTCTCTACGTAGACGTGTAATTGGTCGCCAATTCAATTCATTATCAAGAATTTTTTTCTCACAAATGGATTTTGATTAAGAAATTAGATATTTCCTTATTTTTTTGTATCAATTTCATAAGTTTTTTTTTTTTTGTCTTCAGCGTAATTAGAATTATTTTAATTCTGATATAATGGTTTTAATAAGTTTCTTGAACCGACCACATATTGGTGAGCCGGGTATGTGAATCTCAATAAAAATTTTCACGTACTCAATTATTTTCTTATTTTGATCAAATTTTACGATATACTTCAAATTGGTTATGATTTTCTCACACATTTTTTTGAAGTTCAAAATAAGTTCAAATTGGATGCGAAATAGATCATTGCCCCCGCGTTTTAGCCGATTATCGCTTTTTTCTACTTTTAACGATTCTTAAAGCTAAACTAATTATATATATATTTTCGTAGAGTTTAATCCCCTTTGTTTAAATTGATGTATTAATTGACAACATATAAGTAAGTATTTAAGGCTAATCTCCACACAGCCGACATCCTATTCTGATGAAACTATGCGATACACTTAATGCAAAGTTTGGTTAAACAGAAAGGGAGAAACAATCATCCTACTAATTTTGTCGGCTTCTGCATTTCTCATTTCCCCATCTGATTCTTCATCTGCCAGATGATTCTCCTCAAAAGCAGATGAACACGTTTATCTGATTTATATGGCACTTCATCTGCACACTACCAATTTTTCTAAATTGTGTGGGGAGATTCTGATGTTTTTATTCGATCAACCCTAGCGGAAATTGCAAAAGTCCATCTCTTTCTAGTTTTCTGATTTTTCTCGTCAGAATAGGATGTCGGCTGTGTGGAGATTGGCCTTTAGACTATATGTCCGTATATCCGTATATACATTGGCGTAGCTAGGAAGTTTTCCTAGGGGCGGCGGCAGCCGCTCAGCTGATCAGCCACCGCAAAGTTTTAATTTCGGCAATCCGATTAGAGATCAACTAACTTTTTAGTAGAGTTTACAAATTTTGGAAGTGAATTTGAGAGATACATAACTGATGCCTCGTAATAATGTTTCGAAGATTTTGAAGACTCAAACGTAACTACTTCCGGGTCTACGTCTGAATCAGAGGACGTCGGTGAGGGACAGTTTTCTGAAACTTCGGTACTTTCTATTTCATTTTTTTAGGGATTTTCTTCAGATGTGCTTGTTGATACTTCAAACTGTGCAGAAGAATTGCCGCACCCACCCTACCTACACCCATTTGTATATTCTGATTTTTATTTAAATAATCATAATAAATTGCTTCCATTATTTTAGATTTTGTAATAAATTATATCTAAAAAAGGCTACGTTAACAGCAAAATACGTCAAATCATATTAGTTTATGCAGAAATTAATAATGATTTATTTGTTATTATGATTTTTGGAAATTTGTATGAGAAAATACAAAGTTAGAGAATGCGAATACGGGTCGTGGCATCATTTAAGGGACACCTCCTGCCATCTATTTTTGAAGAGAAACACTAAAATTTACAAATAAAGGCTGTAACCCAAAATTCACGCAAGATTTGAATTTTACACCATTTATGCGGCAAAGTGTTGCCAACGAAAAAGCTTACAGTTCAGGGTTATTAAAAATGGAGCGCTAGAGAGCGAATAGAGTTCGTTAAATAGACTATGAAACAACAACAAGTGGATGCTGGTTTTTCGAACAAAATCATCTGCAACGATGATGGAGCTCATGTTCATCTTAATGACTTGGTCAATCGAAAAAATTATCGCATTTGGGGTTCAGAAAATCCACGAGTGATTGTTGCGAAACAAATGCATCCATAACGTCTGTCACTGTTTGGTACGGATTTTGGTCCGGAGGCATCATCAGACCATTCTTCTTCGAAAATGCGGCTGATCAGGCAATAACAGTTAATGGGCTCGCTATCATAATTGGCCACTCAGACCATGGGATTTAACGCCGTTGGACTTTTTTGGAGGTGGGGGTTTGAAGTCTAAGATTTATGCCAACGACCACCCACGCCTTGAAGAAGGGAATTGAGTGCTGTATCAATGAAATTCAAAGAGATATTATCTGCATGGATCCAAAGTTCGCAATCAAGCTCTACTAGTGTTGTCATGATGAAACAAAACTCTTTTGCGATTCATCAACTTCCAGTGTTGCGCGAAAGAAAGGTTCAAAATCGACAGATAAGTTTCCAGCCACCCCAAATTTCCATATTCACAGTTTTCCCAACATTTGTTGTCCTAGATTACGTCGTATGGAGAATGGTTAACTATTACAAATTGATGACACTATATATTAAACAAAATATGTAACAATTTCCTTACATATTATGAAAGCGTTTTTTTATATAACTATAATAAAAAATGATGAATCAAATGAGTTCCCATGTTTTCATCTTTATTTTTTACTCGAATCTAATATATTTGCACGTTTTTAAAAAAAAAAGTTAATAACCGGAAAGATACGCCAAAATACTATTATTTAAATATTTTTTTAATTTATTATCAGTTATTAAATATAGTTTAATAACATTAAACGAAAGACAACTAGAAATGAAGGCGGTATATTTTGTAATTTCACAATTTTCTGGAAAATTGGCAGTTTGTTAAGTTTCCCTTAAATTTTATGACACGGAAAATAACTTATAGTATTGTTAACTACTTTTTTGTTTTCATTTTTCAACATTAAAATACTTTAATTGGGTTCAATGTTTCATAATTTATGAGGAATTACTTAATTTTACATTTTCAAAAAAACCTATATAAAGACTTACCCGTCTATTCTGAGCCCAGTCATAACAATTTCTTATCGTCATAACATGAAATCATTGTCATAACTATTTTTTTTTAAGACTACTTGATATTCTGACCCGGTCATAATGAATAACTGTCATAAAAAAAGATCATAAGTTATGACCGAAAATATTTTACATCATACCGGAATTTTATATATGTTCTCTGAGTGATTGAATTATGTAAATATGGAATAAGTTCCACAATTTTTTTAAACACATAAATAATTTTACACTTATAAAAAAAATTTCAAACCTATACAAACATTTTTAAGAGTATTTCTCAAATAACCATCACAACTCTGTTATGTAAAAGTCCTTTGAAGGATCTCTACCTTCACTCTTTCCAGAATTTGAAGTGAATAAAAGTATATAAATTCATATTTTGGATAATAATTATGACTCGTTCGCTAGAATACGAATTTTCGCAGCAGTCATAATTTCAGTTAGAAAATTATTGTCATAAATATTTATGACAGCAAAACTGTCACAATGCCAGAATAAACGTAAAGATGACTAGAACTGTTCTTTTTAAAGAACAAGAACAAATTTTTGTTTAGTTCTTCAAACTGTGGTTTTTATCCATGAATTACGCGCTGTGTATGTCAGCCATTTTGAATATTTATTTTCATATTTTTATGACATCACATGCGGATTTGCTTTCTCAAATAAATAATCGTGATTTTTCACACAAACAATGTATTTCAGGTCCCGCATGACGTAGTTGCGCGTAGAAAAAAACGAATTTGAAATATGGAAAAACATAATCTATATATTCTTTCATTCATGATTTTTTCGTATTTTTTGGTGATCTAAATTGACCACTGTGCGATTTGAGTTGGGCTTCTGTCTTTAAAGTTACAGGAAGCCGAGTAATATTAGTAAATTCTTCAGAATTTTGAATAAACACGAACTAATAATACTATATCATAAAACCTTGGACGCAAGGACCAAATGGATGAATGAATAATTTCACGTGAAGAATATACAATATATCCAGTTTGGCTTCGTGATTTGATTCTTGTTTTTCCTATGGCCCTTGATCTCCTCCTCGATTTGATTCTCGTCTTCGATAATTAAAATTAATCCATTAAAAAATGTAGAAGTCAAGATTCTTGTCTCCCATCCGAAAGGACTGATGAACACATGAATTATAAATACAATGAACGAAATGATGCATTTAAGTAGCGAACAATAATAAATTGACCTACAAAGAGTTCTGTGATGCCAGAAGTGGAAAAATAAAAGGTCTTTTTGAACAGTCTCTATATGTTTCTAATGTCCTGTTTTAATGTAATTATGATTATTTGGAAATTATTGTAAACGATTCAAAAAAGAAAAAAATGTATAGTAATTTGTTCACATATAAAATGCACCCTTTTGAATTCATTCTAATACTAAATGGAACAGGCATTAACTTGGGGTTAATGACCGTGCATGTGGAATAAAAATGTGCGCTACAAAACCTCCAAACATGCAATGTCAATTAGCATTATGATATTTGATAGAAATATGGAATTCCAGATAATATGTTATATGTACATGTTTTCTTCCTGGAATTTTTATGGTATTTATATAATTTCCATACAGAGAGCGCATATCCCAAAATTAAACACTTATTCATACATATTACATATTACATATATCGGGTGTCTCCATAATAGCGCCAGATACATCAATTCTCCAGGGCCTACTGTGGTCAAAAAGACAATTCCACAAAATTCAAATCTTGCCATACTTTCGTAGCATTCTTCATTTAATTAATTATTAAATTCTCCGTGAAATGACGGTTTGAATCATACCTGTAGGTCCCAGAATACGTATGCCTTCATACTAGAGAATTTTTGGATTTCCTGTCCTAAAAAGAATTAATTTTAAAAACGTCGAATGGTATTTAATTCGTTATTAAATTGATCGTCGAATAAGGTAAGGGTCATATCTATAGGATGCAGAATACCCGAGATATACACATATTTCAAGTTACGCACAAATTAAATCTTTTATTGGGACAACCTATACTTATGTGAAGTTCCTACATTTAGGTCAAAGGTAATGGAAGAATACATGAATCATTACCACTTGTTGAAAGCTCACACATCTAATGTGCATCTAATGTCACTTATACAGCTTAGCATATTTTGCTGTTCGATTGAAAATATATCGAATACAATGAGAATTATATCTTGCAGAAATGGTAATTTTTTTTTTCTTGCTCTAAAGCTTGAGTTTTACCAGTCCAACTTCTGCTATCTTATATATTCGCGTTGAAATGACCACAAAAGTTTGTTCCAGAGTCGTTGTTTTGATCCATTTATTCCATCATCTTTGTTCAGGGATTAAAACGAATAGAAAGTCAAACAAAAGAAGTTCGTTTACAAAGTTCTGTGTCAATTTCTTTTCTGTGGAACTTATTGGAATTTAGGTTTGACTCGTCTGTTCCGTACCAAGCTTCAGATATTTCAGAATCCGATTTCACTTCGATTTGCCAGGTTTACATAAATATGTATTATAAAATTGGGTTAACTAAACTCAACCTGGTAAATTTGTTAGGATTCAAACGGATTAACGCATCCAGATTGGATATTTATTTGAGCCCAATTAACATTGAAACGTAAGGATTATTGCTAAAAAAAAAGAAAATTGCTAAATCACAGCAAAATAATAACTAATGAGCTGAAATAGAGCTTTTAATGCTACAAAATATAAGAAAATGTTTCTTGGGAAATTTAATAAATTGAAAATAAAGATGATTGGCTTATATTTAAAGGTTCAAGTTTTCATGACATTTCATGTCATTGCTTCTCATTTGAACTTGTCATATAGGTCAAAAAGTAGTTGCGTTTATTTTTTTGTTCTATTTAAATGAAAGGAGAATTTTTCATGTGAAACTAAAACTTTACCAAAACATGAGTGAATTATTTTACGATGTAGAATCTATAGATTAGTTGTAAAGCCAGTTATCCAGAAACCAAGCTCAAATTTAAAAGACTTCTGCAGGCCAAAAGAATATGCGACGGAAACATGAAAACTTCCAAGTCAAGCTATCTGAATTTTTGACGAGCGATCAATCTTGTATGATCGTCTAGCATTATGCTGTGATGAAACGCATCTTACATTAGAAGCTACCGGCTTCGTCCGGCTTCATATGGGTTGACCTTTGCTTTCTTGAACTCTTGCTCCACTTGCCGCATCGCCCTGCTTCTTTTCTGCCTCTGTTCATTTGATGAATATTTGGTTTTATGTTACGTATCGTCTATTCGTATAAATATCAAGGAAGTTAAAATCATTGATCTTATTCATTTACGTCACAAAAATCAAAAATCTAACCAAAAAGCTAAAAGGGGCCGAAGTTATGTGTACCTGAAGATGAAACCTTATAGAGCGCAGTAACTACTCCCTCCTCGTTCACGCTCGATTTCGATATGGTAAAATTCGAAGTAATCTCTATTGTTGTTAAATAGCCGATTCGGATTCGATCAATGATTTTATTGAAGTGAAAATTTCTTTAGCCCCGTTGGGAGTGATTTGAAACTCGATGAAACGCTAAAAAAGCGACACTCAAAAGAGACATATACATCTAATATAGAATTTAGCCTGTGAGAAAATGAGATAGAATACAGGTTATACAGTGTTTCTCCTATTATATCTATCTATCTCTATCCTCTTTGTGCGCTGGTTCGTAGCCTTTGCACTCTTGTCTAGAAGAGTGCG
Organism: Xylophagus ater; assembly: GCA_963422695.1. Lineage (NCBI taxonomy): Eukaryota > Metazoa > Arthropoda > Insecta > Diptera > Xylophagidae > Xylophagus > Xylophagus ater. Next base: position 50,925,531 of record OY730481.1, read on the forward strand.
CTAAAAGTTGTCGAGTTACTACACACTAAATTGTATTTGTTTTCGAATAAGTGATGTGTAAGTGGTATAAAATGAGTTCAGTCAACTTTTCGACCTATCCAATATATCAATTTAAACAATCTCTGAATGGGAAATTCTGTCACCATTCCAGTTCAAATAGAATTCCATAAAATTTAATTCAATTTATTGTCTTTTTGTTTTTTTGGTTTATTATGAAAAGAATTCTAGAACACGAAAGCTTTTGTTTGTTTTTGGGGAAATTTTGTTCGAATTTGTGTGCTGGCGTACGTACGCACTCTACTAGCTCAGCTCATTACTCATAATTCAGTTGAAAATGATTCATTTTCATTTGTATTGCGATTTATATCTAATCGTTTTTAATTGAATAAAATTATTACTTTTTGAATCATAAATTTGATTACGCATAAATAAACATTCATTTACATTACCCGCCTTTTAAGAAATGGAAAAGACGACATTTATAAGTGGATAAATGGAGAATCCAAATTAGGTTGAAACGGGTTGAAATGTATCATATTTACATTCTGTCAACAAAGTATTCGGAATTTGTCAAAAAAAACACTAGGTCTGTTTTATTTACCATACCCTACCCTGGAGCAGGGTAAGTGGCAAATAAAACGAGCAGGAGTAGGAGAAAGCTTTAATTCGAATGTTTGTAGCGCTGCTTAGCAACCATATTGTAATGAAATGAGAAGCTTTCAGCTAATACACTTTTTATGGTAGAAAGCTGAACTAATTTCGAGTGTGATAGTTACACTTGGTCTGAAAATAGTGTAGGATATACTCTCTTGCTGTTTTTGTTTTCAATATAAAACTTTGCTCTACCCCAGAGCAAGTTGCAAATAAAACAGACCTAATATGTTCAATTAATCATCAAAATTTGTTTTGTCTACTTAAAAATAGTCCCAGTTGATGCGATACACATATGCCAACGATTAATCCAATCGTCGGAAGACTTCTTCTATGCCTTTTTTTTTGGTACAGCCTCCAGAACCTTCTGCGAATTTTGTTTTATGGCTTCAATGAACTCAAAATGTGTTCCATGAAGTGGTAATTTTAATCCGGGGGAGCAGGAAAAAGTCACAGGGACCCATATCTGGCGATAATGGTGCTTGATCGTTGATATTTTTAATTCGCGCACAACGATGTGTTGGACGGCGCATTATCGGTGCAAAATCCAAGAATTGTTCTTCCACTAATCTGGCCTATTCCGGCAAACATTCTCTCTCAAAGGCTTCATAAAGCCCAGATAATATTATTTGTTGCTGACTGTTTACCAATCCGAAACTACTTTGGTGTGGATAACATAATGGCAGTCAAAGAAAACATGATGATTTTCGAGTGACGTTGATGTATTTTTTTTTCGGTTTCGCTCGATATCGAAACGCCATTCCCATGTTTGTTGGCTAGTTTCCATGTGAAACTTATAAACCCACGTCTCGCCATCCGTTATGATGCATTTCATGAATGTAGGATCTAAATCGACTTGTTGAAGCACCTAACTGCATCACACATTTTTTCATGATTTTTACGTGGGCTTTTTAAATGAGCAATTCCGGATATTTATTTGAATGTATATGCTCGTTCAGTTGCATCTCCGTGGCTGTGTTAAAAGTTTTAAACTTTTTATATTCTCAAATACATTTGAACTCTATATTTGGACTTAATATTTCAACACTTTGTTATCCATCATCATCATAGACCTGGGTGGTCAATTGACCCAATCTCGAATCCTCAATCTTTCAACTCTTCATGTATACAAAAAAAAATGATTTCGCCTTTTTTTCTGTTAAAACAAATGACTGATTGCATTAAAATTTAATATGTAATTTCTATTACGAAACTCAAGTATTTTTTAATTCATTGTTTTTAAGAAGAAAAAAAAACTTACCTACATAACTTGCATTTGTGTAATTATAATTAATTAAAGGGAAATGAAAAAAAAAGAAAAATAATTACGGATGGTTGATCAATTTAATTAAATTTTCTGCAATAATAATTAAAACAAAAATAACAACATAAGAACTGGAAGCTCATATTGAACACACGAACACGAATCAATTTCAAGTCAACATATTTTCGAAGTTACGATTCGAATACAAAATATTTTCATTAAGTTAAATCGAATATAATATATAGATGGAGTATAAAATTGTAGAAAGCACAAAACTAAGTGTACGGCCGCATAGGTTCTGCGCTTTTTACGCGGAATGAGAAAAATATTAACGCGGTGAGAGGAACGAAAAAGGTGAGCGAAAAGTGTTCACATCGGATATCACTTTTGTCGTTGAACACATTTACATTTACATCTAGTTTGTCAGTTAATTAACAAATACAAATACAAATCTTCCCAATTGAAAAAAGAAATCATGGCCTTCTTTTTCGAAAGAGGCGAAGAATTGAATTTCAATTCTTTTCTTTTTTCTATCGTATCTTGCTTCCACCGAACTCGGCTATATGGCCACTTCCATTTAATTACACGGGTATATTTATCGTTGCTCTCATCTTCGAAAGCGCCCGCAGTAAGCGTAGAGCCTATGTGGCCGCACACTAATCATTTTTCACATTGGTCATTTTTTAAAGATAATAATGGAAAAAAATTCAAATTTCTTTTATTTCTTGCTTACGTTTGTAATCCATTTGTTATCAGTTGATATTTTACTGAAAATTTAAAAGCAAACAACATTAGATCTAATGGAAACCTCTTTAAAGAGCTTTAAAAATCTTAAAACAATTTGACATAAAGCCCTGAATCCAATGAGAGCCACGCATTTTTTCTGTGGCGCTACTTCGTGGCATCCGAGATACAATGAGTGCCACGCGATTGTTTTGACATTTGTCATCGAAAGTCTGAAGTTGATAGATGATTTTATTTGGTGAAATAAAAGTGATTCAAAATTGTTAATAAAAAAAGTAACTTACGGTAATTAAAGCGTATGAAAAGAATAAAAAAAAGAAAAGCAAATGTTGGGTGCCAAAATTTTATCAAGAAAGACAGAATTTGGGATTTCATAAGAACAGTGCGCCACAAAGTTTCAGGTTTCATCAAACTTAGCGACGCTAAAAAGTAGTGTATTTAGAGCAATTGAAGCGCATTGAAGCTCATTGAACTCAGGGCTTTAAATACGAAGAAGAAATGCGCTTACACACTTAAATACTTTAAAATAAGCCAAATGGACGACATTCAATCATACTATATAACGTTTCGAGTACTAAATTGAGTGCATTATAGTATATTGTGACAGAAACCTATAGTGTCTGTACGTGTCACACTATTAGTTATGCAGATTTGAAATGTCATTAATGACATAATGACAAGCATATAATGCAACTTTTTATTTATTTACTTTCTTTCAAGGTTGGAATGTTTGGTTCCTGGAAAGGAAAGACGAATTGTACAATAATTTTTTAAAACTAATTTTTCAACTTAATGCCATTTGCTATTCTCTTTTAATCTATTCAAACTTAACTCGATTTTTGGTGTTGAATTAGGTTAAAATCCATTGATTAAAGAGTACAGGAAAGGACCCGAGTAGGGTAAATTGAACGAATTTTAAGAACTGTCCCCATTTTGACCAAAAAAATTACTGTCACTGGTAAAGGGTGTCCAAAAATTCACGCAAGATTTAATTTTGATAGAAAACACAGGTTTATAATAAAAATTTGTAAATTTTTTATCGGTTCATATAGTATACACAGTATAGGTGTATTTATAGAATAGCATATCGGGTAAATGGCTGCCACGGCTTTGCTGGCACATACGTACTCTTTTGTTGAAATTTTCCATGACCATTTTGCATAAATATGGCTAAATTTCGTTGATACAGCTCTCAATTTCCTCCTTTAGGGCGTGGGTGGTCGTTGTCGTACTCGTATTTAAGATCACAAAATTGATCCAGTCCCCCTAAATGTTTTAATTAATCTCTTCACTATTCCGAGCATATTTTGTACGAAAATTGCGAACTGTAGCTGCCAAATCTTCATTATTTTTAAAATTTTACTCAACAATGAAAACACATTGTTCTTTCGCGTGTAGCGCTCCATTTTTAATAACCCTGAACTGGCAGCTGTCACGATGTCTTTTTTTTCGTTGGCAACACTTTACCGCACAAAATTGGCGCAAAATTCAAATCAATTGGAGTTCAAATAGCAATTGAATCACATTAATAGTTATGGCAATCAAATACGATAGTATTTTAGGTTCATTACAAATATGTTTTCTTATTATTTTCATAATTTTTAAATTGTTTATTCTTTTTTTTTAGCATTTTACTCAACCAGCAGTTTTAGAGCAAATGGCATATGTGCTCATCGTTTGTGGAGCAGTTATGTTCCTCTTAAGTTTCTTAGGATATTGTGGCGCTATTCGAGAAAGTCCATGTTTATTAACAACGGTAAGTTTTGTAAAATGTTTTTCATTTTACTCATTATTTAATATTTTATATTTAAAAATAAAGTCTTAATCTCATACAAAAATGCCAAGAAAATGGAATTACATTTTAAATATTTTCATCAAAAACTTTCCGGGATGCATAACCATCATCAAAATGGGAATGTACAGGGATCAAAACTTGGGAAACTTCTAAGGGTAATCGAAAGACTCTGAACTTAGGCTTTCGCGGTCCATAGTAGCCTTTTTATAATTTTTTCGGTAGTTACACTCTTAACTTATCAGGACCGACGTCTTAAAGTACCCTCCGGAAACACGAACAGGCAAACATTTATTTTCCTTTCATTCTAAAAACCTCTATTGAGATTTGAACCGGCGATCACAGACTTCATACTTCAATACGTTATCCATTGTCCTACGATACCCGCGATAATACACAATATCAATCCGATTTCCTTAGTTTTGAACTATGGCGCTTGTGTAAGGCTAATTGATGCTTGCAAGACCAAATTAACTGAATTAACTGAAAGAAAGGACTTCGTAGTTACGTTTAAATAATTCTGAAACATAAAATGTAATGTGTACTTTGAGCGAAACGAACTTTTCCATACGAAATGAACTTTAGCAAAATCCAAAATGAAATCTACAAAATCTATGCTGTCTGTACGATAAATTAAGAATTCAGTTACTATATATTGCTGTCACGTGAGCGGCGAAGTAACCGCTAATTCAAAATCGAACCAAAAGATGCCGCACCACACTTTATAATAGAACATATTGGGATGTGCCGATCTCCAGAAAATGGAACATGTTATATGATTTGTATACATAGTTTGAAAGAAGACGCATCTTTAATTTTTAGAAATAAGTTAATTCGTGTCATTTTTGTACCTTTCTGAAGATGGAAGACAACTAAACGAAGTTTAGACACTCAATGCTTTTCTATTGTCGCAAAAGGCAAAGGAAATATACCCTTCACAAGCTCCAAAAAGAAGATCTGCACTGTTTTACCTAACATTGCATCATATCTTTAGATTATCAGTTATTCAGGTCTTTATAGCATTTTCTTAACAGCAAGAACTTTAACATTTTGGATGACATTAAAAACCAGTCCGAAAAAACTGAGAAATTCGGGGAGGGGAGGTTGGAATTTTCAAGTCGCGTGAAATAAAAACAGCGAATACATAATTACATAAATAAATATATTCGCCTTATAAATCTACGTTAAGTTTCTGAATAGCCCAACAGATGGTGTGCAGTAGAGTTTCCATCACGGGAAAGATCAAGAAAGTATGCTTGCAAATAGAATGCTCGAAGCTTTTACAAGAACGATTTAAGTAACGGAGGAACAGGGATTTAATATCTCTAATTCAATTCTTACAAAACCGAAACAGTTCAATATAAATTCTAGTAATATAATTTATGAGAAAGCTAGTAAAACTTCGTATGGTAAATTATGGATAATGTAAATAGTTCATTAAATGATTATGCTGAAACTATCATAGGAGATGGTAAATGTTTGTGTGAATATAAGACGAACAGGTAGTAGTAGTAGTTTTAATAAATTTGGAAAAGAAAAAGACATAATACTGTGACGTGTTATTCTTTCGGTTCGATGTTATTAGAATGATAACACTTTTTATTTATGTGAATTTAGTGTATAAACTTTATTTGTACTTATTTCTGCTTAACAATTAGTCTTAAAAATATTTGTCTTTCAATAATTTAATTATTACAATTATTTATCACAGTTTTAGAGCTTCACTATTTTAATTACTTTCACAAAAATAATCACGTTTTCAATCTCTGTTTTGTATAATCTCTGACGAAGCTTTTCACTTCAACTGATCGATTAAGATTGATTTCAGGCTCGACCCTACGGCTGTTTTTATATCAAATTGGTGTATTTCGCGAACTTTCTCGCAAAGACTGGTCGTTTGGCTGTCTAAAGCTAGATGGCATTTTCTCGAAAGCTCTACAAATTCTTGAATATTTCCAAGAATTGTTTTTGTCGTGTGGTGTTTTTTTTGTGTTAGTTGTTTTACTTAGAATAATGTATTGTGACAATGTTTTATTGTTATTGTTTGATGATTTTATGAATCACCAAGTATCCTAAGTAAAATATAGTGCAATACGTATACTAGAACAAGCAGTTAAAGAAAGCTCGGTTCCAATTTCTGTTAGTTCAATAGGGAAAAAAGAAAATATAGAGTAACTAGTCTAAAACACAGCAGGTAATATAGTAACAAATTTAGAAAATTGCTTGAAAGCCTAAAAACTATTCGTCCAACGTTCACTGAAATTGCGAGAGTTTTCTGAATTGCATCAAAATTTTTTCCACTGATGAAGCGTTCTTCACTAAGTGATCCTTCGTTAGAAAATTTAGTCTTTCTTAAAAACCCGGAATCCCGGGAAACTACTATCAAAATTTCCCGTTTCCCAGGATGCTAGATATTGGCGGGTAAATGGAAAGTCTAGTGTACAGTAGGCTCGCGAAGTCCTTACTATGCTTAAAAATGAAAATCTACAAATTGAAAAGACTTATAATTGATGTATTAATATTAATTAATAATGTTTTAAATCATAAATTGTGAAATTAACTCCTCCTGTATTATACTAAATGTTTCTTATTCAAATAATAGTGACTTAAAGCACTGCTGCTTGTTATTACTGTCTTTAATTACCAAATTCTCTCATAAAATTGATTGAATTTGGTAAATAAATCATTAAATTTCTATCTACTGAATTAATAGAGGCTATAAAAAGACATATAGTAACTTAAAATCGGCCTATAGCCAATTTTTTGATGCCCTATGTGGCAGACATGGGACAAAAAACTGTCAAAACTAACATTATTTCAAGGTTTTTCTTCTTTCTTCTTTTCTTCTAATTTACAGGTAACCTAGACCCTGATACCATAAGTCTAATCTGAAAATTTTATTCAAATCGATGTATTAGTTTTTAAAGTACATCCGAAGAACTTTATAAAGAGAGTTAATTTGTCCTAGGATTATTTCTTTCTTCACTATCCTTGGACCGATTTTACTGAAATTTAACATGATATCGTCTATTTCTATGCAGTGAATCTATATAATTAATTTAAACAAAATTGATTAACAAATTTTCCAATTAAATCCCAAAAACCATAAACAAAAAAATTGCAAAACTTTCTGGTCACCTAGGTTTTCCCTTTATAACTTTGCTCCCCCTGGATCGATGTTGCTCAAATGCAATATCAAACCAAGTTAAAGAATAAGCAACTCTCATTGTAAATTTCATCAAAATTGGATAACGGGTTTTTGAGTTATCTTGTATACGGACGGACGGACGGGCATGCATAAATCGATATAACTTTTGATTCCCTACCACAACCATACCCTTAAAACCTTTCTACGATGATTATTTCGATGTGTTACAAATGAAGTGACAAAACTAATATACCCTCTGGTAGTACCCTACCATAGGGCATAAAAATCAGAAATCAGTAACACTTTCTTATTCAACTTTCGTGTTTTTCTTATTGAAAGTATCAGATTTTTTTGAAGGAGTTCACGTACAAATTTTTATGTATTGATATATTTTAATAGATTTTCACTTGTTATCTTATATTATTCGTAATGCTTATTTAAATACAATTATATTACTTAGAGAGTCGCAACCAAACTACTTTCAATTGAAAAAGAAATATAACATAATAAAAGTTATCATCACTTTCTTCATCAGCTTTTTAATTTTTACCACGTCTTTACGTCTTAACCCATATTATACACTATCATCATTATAACCTTTAAACATTTGTAAAAACCACCAATAAGACATTAACTTACAGGTGGAATTATATACACTGTTTTTGATTATCAATAAAACTTAATAGAAGGTCTTCAATAAAAATGACAATTTCAACGTTAAAAGCATAAGAGAAAGCATATGCCATCGCATATTATAAATTCGTTAATGTTAATCCAATGTCAAATGAACCATGATAAAAAAAATAACAATGACAGCTGTCAAAATATTAATAAACATGGCTACAATTGTCGGCCGTATGGCATGAATAACACGAACAATGTTCGCTTCCAAGTCATTGCCAATTGTTACTTACTTTATCAGCATAAATCAGAATAACAGGTCAGCTTGGAATATTCCCAATTTGCCCAATCAGCGAATGAATGAAGTAAGTTATGGTCTTGTTACTTTAATTCCTGCACGAACTTGTACGGGTGTAGACCAAGATCTTTCCACATGATGAACGGACAGAACCCGAATTGCTATGGCCGACGACGAATCAATAAATTTGTATCCCCGACAATACTTGCTTCAGTATGCATGTTCTGATGACGTGTTGGTGTTTTTGCGTTATGCAAACCAATATGTGGTATGAGAAGTCTATCCACGAAGTTGTCTATAAATCTGGCGAATCGACAACTGATTTTCAAAGAAAATTTTATTCTTTCTTGATCGTTCCTCAAGTTTGAGGATGATTATTTGCCAAACTATGCTGAATACAAATATCCCTGGCGGAAGTTCTATCTAAGCTAAAATATAAACACCTGTAAGAGTTAAAAATAGGATACAACTGAATTTGGTAAACAATTGAAAGGTTTAACAGAAAAAAAAAACAGTTGTAATGATCTGATAATATTAGTAGAGGAAAAGGCAAATGAACAGACTATTAGAGACAGTGTAGAATGGTCTAGTTGGTTAAGCCCTCGACCTCGTCTCATGAGACTGATGAGACTCTGGTTGTCACTAAGTGTGTAACACATCGAAATAATCGTCGTAGAAAGGTTTCAAGGGTATGGTTGTGTAGAGAATCAAAAGCTACAATATATCGATTTATGTATGTCCGTTCGTCCGTCTCTCCATCCGTCCGTCCGTACACAAGATAACTCAAAAACGCGTTATCTGGTTTTATTGAAATTTAGAATGTGAGTTGGTGGTTATTCTTTAACTGGATTTGGTTTTCGAGAATTTGTGAAGCAATTTTGTTTAAATTAAAATTATATTGGTTAACAATATAAATAGACAATAGCATGTTAAATTTCAGTCAAATCGGTCCAACGATAGTGGAGCAAGAAATAACCCTAGAAGAGAATAAAGCCTATTTATAAAGTTTTTTTGATGTACTTTAAAAACTAATACATCGATTTGAATGAAATTTGTAGATTAGATTTATGCTATTAAGTCCTAGGCTATCGACGGCTATAGGCTGTTTTTCAGTTACTATATGTGTTTTTTAAATGTTAATTGAAAGAAATAAATCCTCAATTTTTGGATAATAAAATGAATACAAACAATTTTTAATATTTTAATAAAAATTAATCATATTATTTAATTGCAAAATTTTTGAATAAAATTTCCAAATGTTATTTTTTTTTTTTATTGTTAAAAATTATTACACAATATTTTCCAAAAATCATAAATGTTTTGAGAAAGTTTGTTATATTGTTGTCGTTTATTTAAAAATCCTAAGCCATTTCGTACCAAATCATAAATCAACATTAAATAATAAATACCTGACATAGTAAACCATCCAACTTTCTAAGGCAATATCGAATCATTTCATCATCTAATACCAAAATATACTTATTTTATTTTGTGTTAATCATAAATGTTATGTATTTCATTAATTATGAAAAATAATATCAATTAAATGGCCGCCTTGGTAGCCTTTGCAGCAGCTGATCCTTTCGAAATAATTTTCAATGAGTTTTTCGTAAATTTCATGCGGTATCTCAGCAATAACTTGACGGATGTTGTTTTTTTAGGTGCTCGAACGTTGCAGGTTTGTTGGCGTAGTAGACACGACTTTTAACGTAATCCCACAAAAATAAATCCAACGGCGTTAAGTCGCATGATGGCGACCAGTTGACGCCATCAAAACGTGAAATAATGCAAAACATCCAACGTTGCGCCGTCGTCTTGTTGAAACCACATGTCTTCCACATCAACACGGAAAGAAATAATGACTAATTATCCCGTCATACATAGGGAAACAGTCCTATAAAAATGGCTTATTTGTATCAACAATAAAAGTAGGAGAGGGTACTACTATGTACGCAATGCAGAAAATATTTGCCTATTCAAGATAGGAAAAAGAGCATTGTACATGGTAGAAATATCAAAATTTCGCATGGAATTTAACCATGCATGTATTGCGAATTATACTATAATAAATGGGTGTTTCAGCATTGAATAGGCTCTATTGTTCAACGCATATTAGCCAATACATTATTTGTTAATTCTACAAAAACGTTTGGGTAGTCATCCAATAATAATGGCAAACCTGCAATATGATTTAGGATAAATTCCTTAATATTTTAAATCCAATAATTACAATATTAAAATCATTAATTTTTGTTGCATGTATCTAGAAAACCGAAATTCTTATTTGTTTCCTCATCATTTGATTTCGTACTTATATAAAATATAGTTACAAGAGGTAGCGAATTATATACCAACCAAAAATTCTTATTAAGACGGGAAATTTTCCACTGTAAATGGCGCTCATACACGCATAAATGGAAACATTCCTAGTTATACTGGAATATTGATAAAAATCCATAGGCAGATTGACCATAAAATATATCGCTAAACATATATGTTTTCATTATGATCAGCGCTCCTAAATAAAATAGTTAAATATACAGATGAAGAGAAGCGGTGGCGCACACATCTATGAATAACTGGACACTCTGCAATATTTTAAGTAGATTTTATCAAATAATTTTATTTGTCCTATGTACACATTGGTAATTGTATCATGAATATCTTCGATTTCGTACCAGAAATAATCGGTTATCATATATCGCTCACCATTACAGTCTGAACCTGATCGTTTCAAAAAAAAAAGTAAGGTCCAATGACGCCGCCTGACCATAATACGCACCAATTAATCACTTTTTGGCCATGTAATGGTGTGTCGTGAATCCGATGAGGATTTTTATCTTACCATATGCGGAAATTTTGCTTATTAACACATCCAGTGAGGAGGTGGAAATGTGCCTCATCAGAAAAGAGGATTTTCTTTGAAAAATCAGCAATTAAACAATTTTACCGCATTGAGCGGTGGTTAATCGATCCATTTCGTAAATGTGTTGTTACCAGCTTGACATTTGACATTTCGAAAACAGCTGTTTGATTTACAGTGCTGTCAACATAGAAAACTCAAATCACCCTATCTGTACTGCACCATAAAATGTATATGAACCAAATTCTCTTAATTTTAATATCAAAAAGACTTTCAAATATTCAAATTTTTAGATTCTATATAATTTTATAATAATAGAAATTTTAGTTAATTAAAAATTTCACTATTTTATATTAAACTCTGTCACATAAGTATTTTTTTCTTTTTTGTTGTTTCGAATAAAACAAAAGCTCTCTGACAAAGCAACAGATCTGTCCAACAAAATCTTCCAAAAACTTTCCCAATTCGAAATAAATACGCGAAACTAACTCTAATAATACTCGTATTTGGATTCCTCCAACATAAAAAATCATACTCAATTGTTAATTCATGTTTTGTCGGTCAATAAAATATAAATCAAAATGTTGAAAACAAAAGTCATAAAACAATATGAAAATTAATTGAAAAAGTGAAATTTCACCTAATAAAATGGGTCAACAACAGATGATAGTATGTACTGCACTGTACTGTACAGTGTAACTATTGGATGGGCCGCAAAGATATTGTCTCTCGTTGAAGACGATAAAATAAAGGCAATGATCGAATCGAATCGATGTTTAACGATACGAGAAAGAGATTTCCAAGCATTGAAAACGACAGAGGCCTCGAAATTTGGTCAATCATGTATTTCATCACATGATAACGTTAGAGCACCATAGAAGTTTGATCATTCGTCATCTCGATCTCGCCTAGACATTTTTAATGCATTCATCTCATAGTGCCGCCCTTGCACCATTAGATTACCATTTGTTACCATGAATGAAAGACTACAAACTTAAGTCGTGCGCATATCGGCCATTTTCGATATTTATTTTCATACTTTTATCTTTTATGACATCACATGTGACCCGATTTCATTCGTATATAATAGTGATTTTTGACACACACAATGTATTTTGGGTCTGGAATTACGTACGTGCGAAGAAAAAATCAATTTGAAATATGGGTTGGCGTAATCTTGCATTCTTTCATTCATGATTTGTTACTATCTCTGTAGAACTCCTTTCAATGTTCTAAATTTGAATTCAAAAGAAATCTGTAAAACTGACTTGCCTCGGTTTTTCACACCGGAATCCTAGAAGTTTTATCTTGATCGTTTCATCAGGATTTAGAAGTTCGTAATAGATGCTTCCTTCCATATCCCATCAAATCTGGAGTAGAGTATTTTATCACCATAAAAATTGAAACACATATGTAGATCAAACGTAGAATTATCTCCTTTTCATTGCCCGTCTCGAAATCATACTGAAAAACACTTTTTCTTCTTTACGACTTAACAAAGAAAGGGGATTTTCTTATTATTCAATTTTTTTGCCTTCACTCAGTATGTGAAGCATTCCTGTTTCTTTCTTCTCGATCTTTCCTATTGGACATAAATGAATGGACATTGTTTGTAGAGTTCTCTTATATTCTATTTGTGAACTTTTGTCTGTATGTACTGAGTTGGCTCCTAAACGGCTGGACCGATTTTCATGAAACATGTGTCATGTCTTTGTTCCGGTGCGCTAGTGAAAGGCTATATCAAATTTTCCACGCCCAAAAAAACGGTACAATTTCCGACATATTTATCGCAAAAAAATTCATATGCTAACTGCTGACAACTACATCAAAAGCGGGCGGGATTGGACTCATATTACGCCCACTATTAATAAATGTTTTCTAAAGAAGAATTGGTTTCGATGACGCATTGAGAAAGCGCGTTACTCAGTAAAACAACTGTGCGTGAGTTCAAATCCCGTCGGTAGCGAATATTTTTTTTTGTTCAAATTATTTATTCAGTTCTGATTTGATATTAACGAATCTAAATTGTTTGGAGAATTGGTTTCGATGGTGCAGTGAGCAAGCGCGTTACTCAGTAAAACAACTGTGCGTGAGTTCAAATCCCGTCGATGGCGAATATTTTTTCAGTTATAAATGATTATTTATTAAGTTTTTTCTACTACAAAATTTATAAATGATGTGCGGAGAAAACTTTTTTATATAATAGATAGATTTTAATGAAAAGAGTATAATAAACTCATTTTCTGATGATTAAAATTCATTTTTAGTCCGGACAGTGTCCGGTATTCTGCTTATGTTTGGCCACCTTTCCTATCTAGCAAACTTTGAAATCCTTCGGCTAATATTTTTCGTTCATGTTCAGGGCGTCTTCGAGACTAACAATAACCAATATTAATACGTTCAATGAGTTACAGAATTAGTGTCTAATCATTTCCTTAGCTTCAGAAGCATTCTAGAGGCCAGAACTTTCATATAAACCTTAATATTTTTCAAAATATACTTTTCCTAATAAAATTCTCACAAAAAAATAATAAAAACAGAAGCAATTCGCCATCCGGTTGCGTGAAGTATTTCCCAAATTTTTTGCAAGTTAATAATATTGCTAGCAAAATTTATCTTTAGGAAAAAAAATATATATAACACATTTTTGTTAGTAATTTTTTGCACAACACAATATATATATAATAAAAAGCTTCTGCTTAAAACTAAACCAGATTGAATGGAATCAATGGCGCACCAAACAGTGAGCCAAGGGGCCCTGAGATACAAGTTCAAAGAAAAAGAGATTGAACCTCTAAAAACGTGTATCTAAACCAAATGAGCTGACATTAGTTGACGTTCCTATTTACCGCGGATCATCAATGCGAGCGAGAGTGAAGAAAAGCATGCATGCCTGTGAGGCGTCAACACCAACTGGGCACTCGTAAAGATTTGTTCTTGTTCGCTCGCTTGATTGATTAATTGATGATGTTGGAAGTAATGCCTATTGGCACTCCCGGCACTTAGACCACGAATTTGGTCAATTGTGCACACTGTGAAATGAGTCTTTAGATTGTGAGATTGGCCAGCCTCCCAGACCCTACAATGAATCTGTCGTAGATGCCATTTATGGCGTTTGGTACGACAAGCCGGTCGCCGAAAGTTTTGAGTCTGCGGTTTTGAAAAGCTGGACAGTGACAGAGAAAGTGCTCTGCTGTCTCTTCTTCTGCATAGATACGCCACTGAGTGGAATACATATGTTTGTAAAATTTTATGCATTCAATTTAAACATATTAAAATAAAGTTACATAATTCTTATAAAACTATGGAATCCGGCAAAAGAGAAATGTTCAACTTTATTATTTTACATGCCTTTTGGAATTCATGATGTAATAAATAGATAGACATGGTTCAGAAAAGTATATACATACCTTCTCAAAGCAACCGATGTAACCGAAAGTTATATATATGTGTCTTAAAAGACTATGCATGCCTGAAGATATGATGGGATATCGAGTGATCGAAAACCATAAAACAGAACATCAGAGAGCAATCCATCTGACCTGCTGACCATTACCAACTGTGATTGGCTATCGAAGCACAAAATTCATGCGCAATCTGTTTTTTTTTTTTTTTGTTTAAGGTCTATAGAACAACCGCGCACGCATTAGGTGGGCTCTATCGAAACAAAAAACATAAGATCTATGATTATGCTTAAATATACAATATTAGCAGAGACTATAAGAATTGACCGACCGAATCGTGAAGTACTCTTCTTCGGTCATTAATTAAATTGAATAAAATTAGTAATTTTTTTTTTTTTTAATTACAAATATTTTACGAAAAATCTGGCGTAATTTTTTTCTTTTTTCTTGCAATATGTACTTGGTTTTTATATAATCTTAATCTTGACTTGATTAATATATAAACTTTCGCTAATTTGAGAGATTGATATTTACCAATTCCTGTACGAAATGTTCCTCTCGTACAAGTTAGTCCTACGGCGGAGTGAGTCTTTCATATTTACAATGCAATGCAACTGTTTAGCAGTGATCTGGACACGGCCTTAGAGGGAACGTTGCTTGAGCATTGGAAAATTGCATTTGTGCACGCTTTACATATTTGTACACAACTATTTCTTTAACGCAACCCGCCTAACTTATGTAATTATCGATCCTAATACTAAAAAATTATATTCTTCACATTGGAATGGACTGAAAAGATGAGAGATGATAGGGGAGGGCTTTCTCCTGCAGTATGATATAATCAGAATACCATTGTAAAGATTAAGCTGTTAAATCTAATGGGAAAGTCTTATGGCTAGTTTTTCAGTGAACGTTTAAACTGAAGATTATTTAAACCGGGTAACCAGATTAAATTCAAAGTTTAACCCGAACGGGTTTTACAAAACAGCTGCTATTTTATATTTATTTAAAAAAAAAAAAAAAACTATTCAAAGTTTTCCTGTATTTTGATTGGTTAATCGAAAAGCATTCGTTTATACTCTCTGTATATCGGCTGATTAGGTTAATCTGAATTTTATACGACGTATACAGGTTAAACTCGAAGTGTAAAACCAACAATTTTTTGGAACCAAGGATAAACGATCATTAGAGTTTAAACGTCCACTGTAGACTAATAACTAAATAAATAGCCGCCTATGCAGCAGCCGATCCTTTCCAAGTAATTTTCGATGACTTATTCGTAAATTTCGGGTGGTATCTTGGCAATAACTTGGCTCCAACGCGTTTCGGGTTTGTTGGCGGAGACACGACTTTTAACATAACTCCACAAAAAAAATCCAACGACGTATGATCTCAGTTGTCGCCATCAAAACGTGAAATAATGTGACCTGGGAATTTTTCACGCAAAACATCCAACGTTGCACTGGCTGTGTGACAAGTTACGCCATCTTGTTGGAACCACATGTCTTCCACATCAATATTTTCAGAAATAATTATTTATCATGGGCCTATATCGCTCACCATTGACTGTTAGTTTGATCCTGATCATTTTTAAAAAAAAAAAGTAAGGTCCAATGACGCCGCCTGACCATAATGCGCTCTCAACAATCACTTTTTGGCCATGTAATGGTGTCTCGTGAATCCGATGAAGATTATCATCTCCCCATATGCGGAAATTTTGCTTATTAACACACCCAGAGAGGTGAAAATGTGCGTCATCAGAGAAGAGGATTTTCTTTGAAATATCAGCATCAACTTCCTGCACCTGTAACACACGTTGGGCGGTGATTAAGCGATCGATTTCGTAAATGTGTGGTTACAAACTGACATTTGACACTTTGAAAACAAGTGCTTATCGACAGTGCTGCCAACATAGGAAACTTAAATTGGAACACCCTATAGAAAAATTCAACTCCGAAGGATCAAGTTTTAAATTTCCTTTCCTGAGGCGGCCATTTTGTTTGCATACATGCTTATAAGTTGAGGAAGGAATAACTCAATTTTGTGCAGTTATTTTATTTGGAAATTGAATTATTAATTAACCTTCGTTTCGCGAGCAATAACCTCATTCCTTATTCATGTCGCCTATTTGCAAATACTCTACGGGTTGGCCCGGTGCATACACGCCTAACATATGTAAGTTTTTGTTTTTTGTTTTTTTTTTTGTTTTTTTAGCGGTAGAATAGGGTTCTTTTTCTCTTTATCTCTCCGTCTCAATTTTTCAGATGCTAAAGTTTCTATTCTTCGTTTTGAATTTGTGACTTATATTTAAATTCATTTGTAAAAGTTTTGAATATATGTATTCGCCTAAATGTATGCATACAGCTATTCGCCTAAAAGTATGCATGCAATTATTTATGATTCACTTGCGAAGAAAAACTGTTTTATATAATAGAAGGATATATATAGTAATTTTTTTATTATAGAAAAATAATATTTAAATTGAATTTTTGCTTTTCTTTTATATTTTTAGTATGCAATCTTTATGATTATTATATTAATTGCTGAGATCACGGTCGGCGGTTTAACAGCAGCTTATAAGGATCGGGTAATTATTAAAAATGAATTTTCTTCTTTTTTTTTGCTGTAAAACAAGAAAACAATTAATATTTATAATTATTCAAATTTTATTTAGGCTAAATCCGAAACGAAACAATTCTTACAATCGACAATTACAAAATATTATTCAAGTGCTGAACATCAAGATGCTGTCACATTAATGTGGAATCATATAATGTCACAGATGGATTGCTGTGGTGTCGAAAATTATCAGGATTTCGATTCATCACCAGCATGGATACGAAATAAAGGAAATCGTACTGTACCCGAAGCATGTTGCATTCTTAAGGATACAAAATTATTTCAACCAAATGATCCAAATTGTCCAAATTCACCAACAGAAAATAACAGTCATCATATGAAGGTTCGAAAATTTAGAAAAAAAAAAAAGATCAACTTTTTGAGTTAATTATGTTACCTGTATAGATCGCATTGAGATGTCGCATTGATCAGATAATTCCTTTTATATCTAAGATCCAAACCAAAACAGCATACTCTCTCTATAATATCTAATCTTGCATTTGAGGGGCCCGCACAATTGCGGGTCTTAGCACGTATCCCTTAGTGGCGCATTGTATCTCCCCCTAAAAAGGTTGGTTGAGAGGCTTGGTTTTTTCCCGAACTGATTAGTCCTTCTAATGAATGTCAGCACAGTAGTTAAGTCTAAGTTAGCTAACCCCTCCTTACTCAGGGTAAGCACGTGAGGCTTACTGGGCCCGTTGTACCTCTTCCTAAAAGGGTTGGTTGAGAGGCTAGGTCTCTTTCCCAAACCGGTTTGTCCTTTTAATGAAGGTCAGCACCGTATTTAGATCCAAGTAAGCTAACTCCTCCTTATTCAGGGTGCATGCACCCAGTGTAACAAGTCTCGTTCCAGAAAAGGACGTGTATTTACACAAAAAATGCTCTACTGACTCATTTTCTTCCAGACATGCTCCGCATATCGAACTGTCGGCCACCCCTTTTTTCACAAATGTATTCATTTAAAGAGCAATGTCCTGTCACAATGCCCACATTAGTTCTAAGGGTTTTACGCTCGAGTCACAATGCATCATGTGGTCATCGATTAACGTATTAATCATTTGCATTGCATCGGGTAGCACTGGTTCTGTTATGATTTGGTAGCAGGAGATTACCACTGTTTTTTCTCGGTAGTGGGTCATTGTATTTTATGGTATTGTATTGAAGGGGCTTATGACGTCTGCCTTACTGGCCCCGTTGTATCTCTTCCTAAAAGGGTTGGTTGAGAGGCTCTAGATCTCTTCCCCAAACCGGTTAGTCGTCCTTCTAATGAAGATCAGAACCACCGTAGTTAGATCCAAGTTAACTAATCCCCGCCTTACTCAGGATTCACGCATACAGTGTAGCAAGTCTCGTTCTATCATTTCGTAACAGGAGATTACGACCGTTTTTCTCGGTAGTGGGTCTTTGTATTTTATGGTATTGTATTTAAGGGGCTTAGGACGTGTGCCTTACTGGCCCCGTTGTATCTCTTCCTAAAAGGGTTGGTTGAGAGGCTCTAGATCTCTTCCCTAAACCGGTTAGTCGTCCTTCTAATGAAGGTTAGCACCACCGTAGTTAGGTCCAAGTTAACTAATCCCCGCCTTACTCAGGATTCACACACTCAGTGTAACAAGTCTCGTTCTATCATTTCGTAACAGGAGATTACCACCGGTTTTCTCGGTAGTGGGTCATTGTATTTTATGGTATTGTATTTAAGGGGCTTAGGACGTCTGCCTTACTGGCCCCGTTGTATCTCTTCCTAAAAGGGTTGGTTGAGAGGCTCTAGATCTCTTCCCCAAACCGGTTAGTCGTCCTTCTAATGAAGATCAGAACCACCGTAGTTAGATCCAAGTTAACTAATCCCCGCCTTACTCAGGATTCACGCATACAGTGTAGCAAGTCTCGTTCTATCATTTCGTAACAGGAGATTACGACCGTTTTTCTCGGTAGTGGGTCTTTGTATTTTATGGTATTGTATTTAAGGGGCTTAGGACGTGTGCCTTACTGGCCCCGTTGTATCTCTTCCTAAAAGGGTTGGTTGAGAGGCTCTAGATCTCTTCCCTAAACCGGTTAGTCGTCCTTCTAATGAAGGTTAGCACCACCGTAGTTAGGTCCAAGTTAACTAATCCCCGCCTTACTCAGGATTCACACACTCAGTGTAACAAGTCTCGTTCTATCATTTCGTAACAGGAGATTACCACCGGTTTTCTCGGTAGTGGGTCATTGTATTTTATGGTATTGTATTTAAGGGGCTTAGGACGTGTGCCTTACTGGCCCCGTTGTATCTCTTCCTAAAAGGGTTGGTTGAGAGGCTCTAGATCTCTTCCCCAAACCGGTTAGTCGTCCTTCTAATGAAGATCAGAACCACCGTAGTTAGATCCAAGTTAACTAATCCCCGCCTTACTCAGGATTCACGCATACAGTGTAGCAAGTCTCGTTCTATCATTTCGTAACAGGAGATTACGACCGTTTTTCTCGGTAGTGGGTCTTTGTATTTTATGGTATTGTATTGAAGGCGCTTAGCACGTTTGCCTTACTGGCTCCGTTATATCTCTTCCTAAAAGGTTTGGTTGAGAGGCTCTAGATCTCTTCCCCAAACCGGTTAGTCGTCCTTCTAATGAAGATCAGCACCACCATAGTTAGGTCCAAGTTAACTAATCCCCGCCTTACTCAGGGTTCACGCACTCAGTGTAACAAGTCTCGTTTTATCATTTCGTAACAGGAGATTACCACCGGTTTTCTCGGTCGTGTAGTGGATAGCTATAATTATAATTAACTCAAAAAGGATGAAAATTTACTATAAATACATTATTATTAAAATATTTGATAATTTTTTTTTTTTTTTTTTTGCAGGGCTGTTACGATGCATTTATCAATTGGATTGTTGCTAATCAAAATATCGTCATCGGTATTGGTATTGGAATTGGTCTAATACAATTGTTTGCCATATTTTTAGCATTTTGCCTTTGTAAAGCGATAGACAAATATCGAGGAATGAGACTTTAGATATTTTAGACTATTTTTTTTTTTAGACACATCGCGAAAAAAAAAAAACAGAGATAAATAAGTGTCTAGTTATTATTTTATACAAATTTTTTTCTTTTTTGTTTTATTATTTTCTTTTCTTTTTTTTTTAATTTAGATAAGTTTTAAGTTTAAGAATAGATTTATATATATATATATATAATAAAAAAAAAGAAAATTCAAAAAAAAATAGAATTATAAACTTTTGGCAATCATTTTTGATTTTTTTTAAAAATTACAAATATACAAACAAAAAAAAAACTTAAAATTGATTTAATTAATCAATTAAATAAAGACACACATACATGAAAGTTTGTGAATTTCCATTCTTCAAAGTTGTGTGACAAAACTGATTTTTAAAAAATATTAGAAGTTTTATGGCGGCTCAGTATAATCAACAGACAGTATACAAAATGGTAACTGAAGAGAGATTAGACACGTTCCTCCCAATATACTAGCTCCTTTTAAAATGACAGAAGCAAAAAAAAAATACCATGTGTGCCAATGCACACGCGATAGAAGTGAAACCTTCGGAAAACAAAAACAGCGAAAGAATGAGACGAATACGGTTTTTCGTTGACACAACTTTTAAAGAGGAAAAAATTCACAAATTCAAATCAAAAATTGTACCTGGAAATTTTTTGAAATTTTTAATACACACATTCGGTATTAATGGGTCCAAAATTCTTTTTTAAATAAATCATTTCTCGTTTTTATGAAATAATTATATTTGCACAAAATATTAAATTAAAATTTTTTTTATATATGTAAGAATATGAATGGATCAACTATAATAAAGTGAGTTGGAGTTGATACTGTGTGTATATTTCTATAAACGCTCGTCCAAAACAGACAAGCGAGCTTTCATTGGAGTGGTTCCCGTTTGCAATGGATTATATCAGTGAACAAGAATGAACCAATAACAGTATGCTTGGTCACAACGAGAACTTGTTTTACTCTTGTTCATTTGCTTGATTTGTGGACGTCAATTAACATGACCAAGGGATCCGCCGCTCCATGCTCAACAACAAACAATAAAATAAATAATGAGTTGATTTTTTGTAATTACTTAATATGCGTTTTGTTAATATATAAAGAAAATGGAATTTATAAGAGAACTTGAAAAGATATTTTAGAAATATTATTATTTAAATTAATCAAATAAATATGAATACTAAGGGCTTTATTCTGAAACTAAAGAGATGCCAACTTTTGATAGTGTAGATTTACTGGATACTTTTATCTATCTATCTATTATATAAAAAAGTTTTCTCCGCAAATCATTTATAAATTTTGTAGGAAAACAGAAAAAACTGAAAAAATAATCGGGCACGGGCTGGGTTCGAACTTATGCATAACTGATTTTACTAAATAATAAACTCGCTTTCTCACCAAGTCATTCACTTGACTGCTTGAAGTAAATCAGATTCGATAATGTCTAAATAAAGTTTGCAAATAAATAAAATGAAGAACTTAAACTTATAACTGAAAAAATAATCGGCCACTGCTTGGATTCGGAACTTCAACACCTTTGATTTTACTAAATAACTCGCTTTCTCACTAAGCCATTGACTTCATTTCTTAAAGTAATTCAGATTTGTTAATATCTAACTAAAGTATTACTTTTAGGCGAATATATTAGAAAAAGAAAAATGGAATCTTATTCCTACCGCTTAAAGAAAATGAAAGAAAAATCAAAAGTAAATTAAAATAAAGATAGAGGAGGGTTAGAAAAAACTGGAGATTAATACAAGTGTCTTAAAGATAAGTTAACTTAACCTATTCTCTCTAAACCAAACTTATTTAAATGAGCGAACCATTAAAGCTAGCTAAAAAATGGAAAAGGAAGTACTCAGAATCAATAGTTTCTAGTTACAACGACTACAGATTTTATGCAGAACTATTAAATCTAGATTTATAATATTATTGTGAAGACAAGAACGAAAAAACAAGAAATGTAGTACGGCACTAGTAGGCACTAATTTCTACTGGGATAAACAGTACATAGCTAATAGCATGCTTTAATGATTGTACAAGATTCATTCCAACTTAGTTTTCATGTAAATTCCATCCAGATGCAATAATCAAGTTTATTACAGCTTCTTATAAAATGACCATCATAGCTGAAAATGGTTTTGCGTGGAAATTGTGGAGTATATTTATATACGAGAAAAAAACTAAAATCATAACCATTATGCTAGAAACTTGATACTACCACTAAAAATTACTACAAAAAATAGTCACTCAAAAATGTAAGAATCAAGGTCTGTTATTTTTTCTAGAAGTTAGATACCAACCCTGCTCCAGTGGTTCCCTTTTTGGCGACTACTTGTGCCCCTCAGGGTAATCATTTAGAACCCCATTTTGTTTATATTAGCTATCAATGATGTAGTTTCTGTTGTAATCAAATACTCGAAGATTTCCAATATAGCCGCGTCCGGTGTGGTAACCCCGTACCACAGAATTCATATGGATTTGCATTGATAATTTTGAGAGATCAAGAAGTAGAACTGAAACAACTGGTATACACTGGCATAAAATGCAGAATTTTTCTTCATAAATTCTTTAAACTTTGAATGGACTTTGGATACTTTTGCACCACAATAAAAAAAAAAAATTTAATTGATAAATTAGAACAATTTAAGGATCTCTTTAACAATCATGTTCAAGTTTTCGGACATTTTAATGATTTGAGATAAAATTATAAGAGTTTAAAAACTTAACCCCACTCAAAAAAATTTCATTTCAAAATAAAGCCCTTGGATTTTATTCTACTTAGTTTCGTAAAAAGTTATTTTAACTTCCTTTAAAAAAAAAAAAACAAATCAAATCAAAATAAACTCCAAAAAACGTGTCCGAATCTGTGTTTTTCCATTTTATATTAAATTTTTGAAATAATAGAATCTCTTCTATTTATTGTAAGAAAATAAAATAAAATGAAATTTTAAAAAAATAATCTTTTATACCTTTTTTTTTATATAATTATGTAAGTGTTATGTATTTATACACATATTGTAAGTACATGTATGTATATTTGTTTTCTACAAATAAAGAATTTTTATCGCCTCACCAAATAAGAGAGATTGTCTTTTTCTTTTATTAAAAAAAATAACAAAAATATCTCAAAATAACTAACAAAAAAAAAAGCCTCAGATAATTAGAATAAACTGCAAACTAAGCTTCAGTTTTCACTCAACGTCTGTACCTTATCCAACTACAAAACGGGACTATAGTTCCTAATTACACGCGGTAGAAATCTACCGTCAAGTTTTTGGTAGAAAACTACCAAACCGATTAGACGAGGCATATTTACACCATAGTCTTTTATACAAGCTACACAAGGAGTGTATTAGTGTGTGTGTGAGCCAAGCGTAGGCATTAACTCGTTTTTACGATATCTGTGTCTGAAGCAAAGATTTTCAAGCCGCACTGTCAAATTTTGGAGGGGAAAAAATTGCATTTTTTTAATTTATAATTTTTAATGCGTTTCAGATTCCAAACCAAATTCTTTTGAATTAAATAATCAAAGTTAATAAATTTCCTATATAAAGTGTTTAATTTCTGGGTGTAATAACAAACAACATCCAAAAATTCGTGGAATTTTCTTTCACAACTAAGTTTGATATATTTTTTATTAAAATGTGCGAATTTCGTTATTGCCGTATAAATGAAAGTTTTTATAGTGTTTATTTCCTTTTTGGTAATCAAATAGAAATTATGTTAATTCATAAATAAATAAAAAATTCTTTTTTAATCCACGCCGAAACGTCAAATCCCATTCTTTTTTTTATTTTGATTTTAACGAAATCTACCAGTGACAGTCATTTTTTGGTTAAAATGTGGGCAATTCTTAAAATTCGTCGAAATTTTTGAAAATTCAGCATTTTCAGTTTTAAATGTTTTTTTTTTTGGTTTTAAAGTTTCCAAAAAATGAGGCTTTCGGCTATTGATTTACGCAGGAAAGGACATATATAGGCACATACATGTTTATAATTATTATTTAATAATTTAATTTTGTATGTTTAAGAAAAACTTGATTTTTTTAGCAATCAAACGTAAACATTTTTTTGCAATTCGGATATTCCAGAATGCATGAGATTTTGGCCCATTTGCAATGTTGCCCCTCCGAATTCATGTTTTTAACGCCACCACTACGCCGCACCCATAAGCAATAAAAATGCAAGTGTATTCAAAAGTGCTTCAATTTCCCCTGCGAAAGACCTATCCATATTTTCCCAATTCTAAGGTTTCATTTCTTTTCCATATCTCCAGTGATTAGAGACATCAGTCGTTTTTCAGTGTCAAAAATTAATAGAAAAACAGAAGCGTTTTTTGAGAATTTCATATTTTTTGTTTTAATTTGTGTGAATCGAAATTCAATTAAATATTTCAAACCAAACTTTGTCATATTAAAATGGCAAATCCAAAAAACATTTTGAACAAAAGTTTTCCAACAAATATTCTAAAAGGATTAAACAAGCAGCGATCATCCTCATCGGTAAACAACGAATTGATTTTAATAAATATTTAATATATGAATTTCGCCTTTTTAGTTCTGTGATATAACATTGCAAATCCAAGATCAGAGATTCCCAACTCACAAATGTGTATTAGTGTCCGCCTCCAAATATTTCGAGAATATGCTGAAAGGTGAGCGTTCTTAAGAAATTCATTTATTTCGATTCTAATGTATTCAATTTGAAGGCAAATATGTAGAAAGTCAAGCAGAAACAATTAATTTGAAAGAATTGAATTCTAATGCATTCGCAATTCTCCTCAACTACATTTATTCCGGCGTTTTATCAATCAATAGTTCGAATGCTGGCCAAGTATTTAAGCTTGCTGACTATTTGCAATTAAAATGGCCAAAAAATGAATGTA
The DNA here is from genome assembly GCA_963422695.1 of Xylophagus ater. Taxonomy (NCBI): domain Eukaryota; kingdom Metazoa; phylum Arthropoda; class Insecta; order Diptera; family Xylophagidae; genus Xylophagus; species Xylophagus ater. The sequence goes on from OY730481.1 coordinate 50,950,819, forward strand.
GCAAATATCTTGTGGATTCTTTAACTGCAGGAAATGCAATCGGAATTTGGGAATACGGAAGTAAGTAGAAACTGAATGCTAGTTGGTTCGTTTTTTAATAAATACTTAACAAAACAGGAGAATGTTTTTGCGATGAACTTCAAAACAAAGCTAACAAATCGATTTTGTTAAATTTAAAATCTATTCTAAATACTGACGAATTCAAGAACTTAAATTTAGAAAAGGTAAAAATTGTTTTATAAAATTTCAGAATATTCATTTTTTATACATTTAGTTAGAAGAGATTTTCCAACATAACGAAATGCCATCGACGCCAGCGGATGATGTTTTCATTGCCATCATAGAATGGGTGAAACATGATCTTCCCAATCGAAAGCGGTGTTTCATTGCACTTTCCAAATACATTCGGGGAGGATCAATATCGGATGATCTTCTCAAATCAAATATTCCAAAAGAAGCATTTTTAAGAGAAGATGTTTCAATTACAAATTGGATGGTTGACAATGTGTTCATTTCGAGAATAAAAGAAAACTCAAATAACGTACCTCAAGAACCGGTCAACACAAATATTTTCATATGTGCTTTCGACTCGGCTTCAAATTGTTATAAATATGATACAAAAATGAAGGAAAGTACTTTTATAAAGAAGCCTTACTTAGATAGTTATTATCCTGTGCATTACAAACATGATATTTACTTCACATGCGGCAAAGTAAAAAAAGTCTACAAAAAAGTTTGTCCAAAATATAATATTGAGACGGAAAGCTGGACCGAAATACAATTTGAATCAGACAGATATTGGCATGGAGGTTGTGTTCTTAATGATAAAATGTATATTGTTGGTGGCAGGCGCGATAGAGGCGTGTTACGAAACGATGTCAAAGCGTACGATTTTGAAATTGGAGAATTGATTTCGTTACAATCAAAAATGAATGAGGCAAGAAAATTGTTTGGAATTGCGGTTCAAAGTTGGTTTATTTTTTTTAAATAAAAAAACAAATAAAAACTAATTTAGTAAATATTTGCAGATGGAAGTATTTATACGTGCGGTGGCTGCGGCTGTAATTTCGAAGATTTAAATTCGGTAGAAAGATTTGACCCTCGCGAGGGCAAATGGGTATCAGTTCCAGATATGAATGAGTTGAGTGGGTGGTGTACTTCAGCTTTTGTTTCTGATGAACTTTATTGTTCCGCAAGGAAGGGTCAAGTTATTAAGAAATACGACATACGAATGAATTCTTGGGAAAGAATATCAAATTTGCCATCGCGGTAAATATAATTTGTTATTTCAACTATTTTATCTAAAATTAATGATATTTATTTGTAGGGAAGATAATTGCTTAGTGACAAATCAAGGAGATTTGTATGCGGTGACACCGAAACATATTTATCAATATAATCGAAATGGAAACAGTTGGAACCAAATTTATTCCACATTATCCTATTCTTTGTATGATTTAGTAATCGCAACTTCTTACTAAGTTTTATGTTTCCATTCTTTAACTTCTATCGGAATAATATGTGGAATTAAAAGTTTATATAAAAATTTGTGGAATGAATAAACTCTTTTTTTTTAATTGCAAAAAGAAATTTGTGGTTTAAGAAGAATGGATTTCTAGAATTTTAATTTTTTTTTAAAGACCTAAAAGTGACCGTCATTCAGAAGCTTTGCTTTGCTTTGAGTAGTGAGAATTATTGCTTCTAATTTGTTAATAAAATATAAAATTTAGTAGGATTCCAGTGATGTTACGGGAACGGGATAAAATATCCATCCATTTTTAGGAGGCCGTCTTATTCTAAAGGCACACATAGAGTATTCATACCTTAGTATCGATACTACAGTGTAGCCTTGTACCATGGTATAAAAAGGGGTTGGCACACATCAAACATAGTATCTGTCTGACATTTGAAATTCTGCCACTTCAGCGAGAATATGGGAATTTCTTTTCGCTCCTCTTAAATCCTCTATATGATTCCTCCAAATGTCTATAAATTTCAAGGATTCATTAACTCATAAAATTTTGCGTATTTTTTAAAATAATATTTTCAAATGTCAAATATAAATTGCTCAACTCACCTACAAAATTCCATTCGCTATTTTCCGCTTCAATAAAAAGGCGCGACAATCACTAAAGAATAGATTACAGTGGCCGAAAAAATTAAGTAAAAAAGGGAATACCACATACTTTTTCGAATTTAAATACCAGATTTATGCTACGTACTTGAAATGGTATTCGGCTAGTATTCGACGACACACATATGGTGTACCACATGTGGGATCCTTAAACTATGGTATGAATACCCTATGTATACTATGTTTGATGTGTGCCAACGCCTTTTTATACCATGGTACAAGGCTATACTCTAGTATCGATACTAAGGCATGTGTGCCTTTAGTATTACCAGAAATAAAATACTACCATTTTTTTTTACGTGGGCCAATATTGGTATACCAATTCAGTATCTGATATGCCGGTGAACCGAGAACAGAAAATAAAAATAGCCAAAATATTGGCTTTAAAGTGTCGAATTCAATTCTGTGGCAATATCTTCCCATGCCTTTTTTTTTTAAATCAATCCTATAATTTTCTTCTTTTTTTCGAAACATATTTATCAATTTGATAATTTCACTGCGCAAAAATTTAGTTTTCGCCATTTTATTAAATGCAAATGTCAAAAATTGGTATACCAGCACTGTCTACGAAAATGGTATACCAGAATTGTTATACCAGAAAAATTGGAATACCAGGGTGGTCTACACTAACTTTTTAAGCAAACAATTTTGCTGGTATACCAGAAATAAAAACTAATGTAGACCCTACGTAAAGCCTGGTATCGTTTTGAAGCAAAACTTAATTTTAACACGATCTCCAAAAAGGTACATTTAAATCATAGCAAAAACTGAAGAGAAAAAATTTGTGGAAAAATCGAAGTGACAGACGTCAAAGGTCTCATAAAATTCCGTTTTGTAGTCCAAAAAACCAATCAAAACACAGCATTCAATATAATTCTGCAAAAAAACCAAAGGAAATTCAATCTGTCAACTTTTTACTAGGTTTAAAATGTACCGAACAATAAAAATGATGGTAAAATAAGTGGAGACTACATTGGATACAACAACTATAAAAGCAACTTTTCACATGTTCTTAACACCAAACAGCGTACTACCTAGCATAATTTCAGCAGCTAAATTTCAGCGTGGTGTTAAATTTGTATGTGCCAGATTACACGCGGTGTTTTTTGGGTAGAATTCTACCGCAGCCATAGATATCGGTGGGTTGGGGGTGAGGCAGAAAATCTACCTCTCGAAATGTGCTGGCGCAACGGAGTTTTTTACGCACACAAACAAGAGTCACCGTTTGTGTCGGTTTCGAAAAAAATTGAAAATACAAGCGCGCCATTCGCTTACTGACCGTCAACAGGTCAACATAATCTAAAAGTACATAGTAAATAGTAAAATTGTAGATCTTAACAGTTTAACAGGTTTAAGTTCGAGTGATGCTGTGCTCACACACACACAAATACACTCCTTGTGTAGCTTGTATAAAAGACTGTAGTATAAAAATACCTCGTCTAATCGGTTTGGTAGATTTCTACCCAAAACTTGACGGTAGATTTCTACCGCGTGTAATCCGGCACTATGGAAAATTAGATTCAGTTTCAACACGATACCAGTCTTAAAGGGCTTAAAGTGTGGAGCAGAATGCCGTGAAAACCATCGCGAAAACCAACGTATTGGAATGTCAAATCAATTCAAATACATATGTTTTCTATCCGACTATCCACATTGACGTGAAAATGACGGAGCCACCGCAACAAGTTTGTTAAAATCCGAAAACCAAAAAATTCTAACCTCACTTTGTGTTTGTTTACATTTTTTGTTATAATCAAATTCTTTTTGAGGGTAAAAGTTATATGTTCTAAATGGTTATTTCATTTGATATAATTAATTTCAAAAATTTTATTGAAAAAGAGAGAATTTATTTTCGAAAATAAAATCAATTTACACTATATTTGTGTTCACATAAAATTTGAATACGATTTTTGACATTCGAATACTTTGGTTTTCGCGGCATTCTGCTCTAAGCATAAGGTTCACATTTCAACTTTTTTTTTTTTTTTTCCATTCCTCCATATATACGTGACATTTTGTTGTTTTGACATATGAAATGAATTGTCGCAACGATTGCTCATCATACACAAAGTGATTGTCAAAAATCATTGTTGTTTGTTGGATGAGAAAAAAAAAAAAGAATTCCTTTAAAATTGAAATTAAATAATTACCAAAAAAAAAAAAAAAAAAAACATGGTTTCATTAAAAGGTAATTTCTGAAGAGTTTTAATTATAATATCAATTATTATTTACATAATAAATTTTTACTATATTAATTCAGTTATATTGTTGTCCGCATTTCTATCATGCCTTGGAATGACATTCATTATTTTGGCTTGTGCATTACCAAAAGAGAAAGTATATTGGCCACTTTTTGTGATATTATTCTTTGGACTTTCTGTAATACCATTAATAATTGCGAAACGAAGAAATCAAGATCCATCCGGTACAAATCCATGTACAGAATTTGCATTGTTTCTAACATCTGGGTTGGTTTTCAGTACTTTCGCATTACCAATCGTTTTGGCAAGAAGTGGAGTGGTAAGAAAAAAAAAATTTCTAATTTTTAAAATAACAAAAAAATACTAAAAAAACTTTTGATATACAATAATACCAAATTTTATAGATTCAATGGATTGCATGCAATCTTACGTTGGCTGGAAATGCAATTATTTATTTAACAATACTTGGATATTGCCTTCGAAATTCAGAAGTTGACGGAGCTTATGGTGGAATGTTTTAGGTCGTGATTTTAAATGAAACTCAAATAATTATTATTATTTTTTTTTTTTTTCAAATTTTTAACAGCAACATAATTTATGTTCTCAAAATATATCTAATTTATATATCAAAAAAAAAAAAAAAATCCAGAAACCATTTTTTTTTTTTTTGGTCATGATAATTTCTCCATTCAAAGCGTAAAGCGTGATTCATTCTTTCCTTTTTTTTTTTTAAATAAAAATAAAACACTTAGAATTGAATGCAAATATCAAATCTTTATTATCAACTTTAAGCACATAGTATGGCAATTAATGTCTTGCAAATAATTTCCTTCAAATGTTGGCCGGCACTACGTTTCAGCTCGGCCAGTCTGACGGTCCAATTTTTGATCACTCTCTCAAGCATTTCGACCGGAATCTTATGAATCACACGTGTAATGTTCGCTTCCAATGCTTGTCACTTTTGACTTTACATAGCCACAAAGAAAAAAGTCCAAAAGTGTGATATCGCACGATCTTGGTGGCCAATTCACTGGGCCAAAACGTGAAATTAATTGCTCACCGAAATGATTTTGCAATAAGTCCATTGTAACACGGGCTGTATGGCTCGTAGCACCGTCTTGTTAAAACCAAATATTGTCGAGACCACGGGCTTCAATTTCAGGTACCAAAAAGTCCGTTACCGTGGCACGATAGCGCTCACCATTGACGGTAACGTGGCCGCCGGCTGCAGTTTTGAAGAAATACGGACCGATGATGACCCCGGCCCATAAATCACACCAAACTGTTCTTTTCAATGGATGTAATGGTAGCTCTTGAAACTCTTGTGGATGCTCATCATCCCAAAGACGGCAATTTTGCTTATTAACGTAGCCATTAAGCCAGAAATGAGCGTCATCACTGAACAAAATTTGGCTTGAAAATTCCGGATTTTCTTCGATGCGTTCAAGCGCCCATTCAGCAAACAAACGACGAAAACGAAAGTCAGTCGATGAATTGCCATACAATACTGAACAAAAATGATAAATCAGAATGACACTAGTCACGCGTGATCTGTCAAAAAAACCCTATTGAAAAAAGTAAGGTTTGAATCACCCTTTACAAATATCGCAAATGAATGATTCTTTTGATACCGGTCTCATGTACAGGGTGATTCAACTTCAGTTTCCGGATTACTTTAAAACAAAATAAACCGCACACAAATTTAACAAAATATATTTATTTTAATTTGTTGAATCACAAATATTATGTATTTCATTATTTATGAACAAAAAAAAATCAATTAATAGGCCGCCTCTGGACCTTCTGCGCAACAGCCGATCCTTTTGAGGTAATTTTCAATGAGTTTTCCGTAAATTTCGGCAATAACTTGGCGGATATTGTTTTTTTTTAGGTGCTCTAACGTTCCGGGTTTGTTGGTGTAGATTCAACTTTTAACGTAAACCCCACAAAATCGCATGATCTTGTCACCTGGGAACTTTTCATGCAAAGCATCTAACTTTGCATCCGCTCTGTGGCAAGTTACGCCGTCTTATTGGAAGCATTAGGTCTGTTTTATTTGCCATACCTTACTCCGGAGCAGGGTAAGTGGCAAATAAAACGAGCAGGAGTAGCAGAAAGCTTTAATTCAAAAGTTTGTAGCGCTGCTTAGCAACCATATTGTAATTAAATGACAAACTTTTAGCTAATACACTTTTTATGGTAGAAGACTGAACTAATTCGGGTGCAATAGCTTACACCTGCTCTGAAAGTAGTGTAGGATTTGCTCTTTTGTTGTTTTTGTTTTCAATGTAAAAATTTGCTCTACCCCAGAGCAAGTGGCAAATAAAACAGACCTACTGTATCTTCCGCATCAATATCTTCGATTTCATGCCAGAAATAATCGGTTATCATGCGCCTATATCGCTCATCATTGACCTTGATCGTTTTCAAAAAAGGTAGGCCCAATAACGCCGCCTTACTACAATGCGCACGAATCAGTCACATTTTGGGCATGCAATAATGTCTCATTTTCCCATATGCGGGAATTTTGCCTATAAAGAAACCTAGAGAGATGGAAATGTGCCTCAGAGAAGAGGTATTTAAAAAAAAAAAAAAACAGCATCAACTTCCGGCTGCAATTTTTTACCGCGTTGAGCGGTGATTAAGTGATCCATTTCGTAAATGTGTTGTTGCAAACTGATATTTGAAGCTTCAAAAACAAGTGCTTATCGACATCTGCTTGATTTGAAGTGCTGCAAAACATAGGTAACTCAAATTAAATATTTGGAGTGAGGTAAACCCAAAAATCATTCATTCTTAGATAAAAATGTAGTATGGATTTTATGCTGTTGTTGTCGTCATCATCGGTCCTGGGAAGCACGTTTACAGCCAAAACGGAACACTTTATAGATAGATTTCTTTTAAAATTTGCCTAAAAGAGTGACTGAAAATTGTATTGGAAAGAATGGCATATGTGTCGTGTTGACTACGAAGCGCAGTGTTCTGATCTCATTCTTTAGGATAATTATAGAACAAAATCAGTTCTTTTTAAAACTTTTAAATTGCTTACGGGCCGCATACAACTATTTCGTGGGTCACATGCCATTACTTGACTCGCTGGCTGCATAAATGTATGCAAGATGTAGATTCTTTAGGAAATTGGAGAGAAAAACTCAAACTACATAAACAAATATGTATCTAATTGCTACCAGATCTTAACTCCCTCGTTCGCTACACATGCTACCTATGTATTGCAGTTTCTAAATCATATCATTTAATTTTAAATACTTTTTATGCCCTGTGGTAGATACTACCAGAGAGGGTATATTAGTTTTGTCACTCCATTTGTAAACACATCGAAATAATCGTCGTAGAAAGGTTTCAAGGGTATGGTTGTGGCAGGGAATCTAAAGTTATATCGATTTATGCATGTCCGTCCGTTCGTTCGTCCATCCGTCCGTCCATATACAAGATAACTCAATGATGTAATTTAGAATGTGAGTTGCCTATTCCTTAACTTGGTTTCGTATTGCATTTGAGCAAAATCGATCCAAGGGAAACAAAGTTATAAACAAAAAACCAGGGTGACCAGGAAGTTTTGTCGTTTTTTTATTTATGGTTTTTCGGATTTCATCGGAAAGTTTGTGAATCAATTTTATTGAAATTAATTATGCAGGTTAACTATCTAAATATACGATACCATGTTAAATTTCAATCAAATCGGTCTAAGGATAAAGAAGAAAGAATTAATCCTAGGAGAAAATAATCCTCTTTATAAAGTTTTTTTGATGTACTTTAAAAACTAATACACCGATTTGAATAAAATTTACAAATTAGACTTATCCTATCAGGGTCTAAGTTACCTGCAAATTGGAAGAAATTTCGAAAAGAGGAAACAAAGTTATGAAGAAAAAACTTTGAAATAATGTTAGTTTTGACAGTTTTTCTGTCTCATTTCTACCATAGGGCATCAAAAAATCGGCTATATGCTGAGTTTAAGTTACTATAGGGGTCTGTTTTATTTGCCACTTGCTCTGGGGTAGAGCAAATTTTTATATTGAAAACAAAAACAATAAAATTGCAAATCCTACACTACTTTCAGAGCACAGATGTAAACTATTGCACCCGAATTAGTTCAGTTTTTTACCATAAAAAGTGTATTAGCTAAGAGCTTCTCATTTCATTACAATAGGGTTGCTTAGCAGCGCTACAAACATTTGAATTAAAGCTTTTTTCTACTTCTGCTCGTTTTATTTGCCACTTACCCTGCTCCAGGGGCTAGTGTAGGGCAAATAAAATAGACCTAATATGTTTATTTTATCGATTTATCTTTTGTTAAATCTAAAAGATATTCAATTTTTATGAATTTATAAATATACAATACGAAATTAATTAGGGGGCAGATTGCTGAAGTGTTAAAATATTTTCTAATTCTATGACAGAAATGTTTTGACTTTCAATTCTTTAAATCACAAAATCCGGAAAACATATCAGACATTGGCTACGTTTACACCGAGACTTAAAAAGAGACTTAAGTGCTTAGGTCGACCTAAATATGACGGTGTAAACACGCCCAAAGTAACTTAGGTTAGGTCACTTAAATTGCAGACTTAACTTAAATTTAAATCGACTTAAGAACTTTTGACAGATAACAGCTGATTTCTTGATATCCAAGTTTTATAAATGTTCACATATGACGTTGTTTTAGACTTAAGTCTAGTACGGTGTAAACACGTCTGACTCAAACCTAACTTTTAGTTAGGTGACCTAAAAATTTGTCGGTGTAAACGTAGCCATTAAAAGAAAATCGGTCCGGATGCTTCACAGAGATATTTCGAAAAATCAAAAAAATCTAATGGAAAGAATAATAAGAATATTCCTCTGAACCGAGAATTGAAATAATTTTGAGATTATCATTAAAAATACAAACTCTTTATTTACATTTATTTACAAACTAAAATTCATGATTCTATAATTAATTCTTCATAGTTTTCGTTTATTCATTTATTCTGAACAATAATTTTTGGAACGTTCATAATCAATTTAAATGTACCCGGAATTTCCAGAGGTGTTTTAACATTAACAATTTTCTCATTGAATAGAACATTTAAACCTAAGAAAAAAAAAATATGTTATATATAGTATTTCGATTAATCACAAAAAGACTAAAATTCTTATTCTGAAATGAAATTGTTGAGTTCTTAAGTCCTTAAACTTTTAAAATTCCTACTCAAATTGTTAAAAGTTTAAATCAAGGGTGTCCAACCTTTTTGTTTCCCTGGGCCGCATTGGAAGAAGACATGGTGTTTTGGGTCACAAGTATATTACTATGTATAAATCTATATCATAAAATGAATGTGATACCTGGCATTGAAGTTGAGAAACTAAATCGTCAATATCTGGTTCGATTGACGTGATTGCAATTCTCAGGCAGTTCTCAAGATGTTCATCCAACATGTTGGTTCTAATTTTACACTTAGTATGTTCTTCATTCTTCACTTAACCCATCAGGTGACAAACAACAGAACAGTGTAGCTGAGCGAGCAACGCAAACAGAAAGAGAATTTACTACATAACGAAAGAGCTTTCTGTTCTGGTCCTGTTTCTGTTGTTTGTCACTTGACAGCTTTAGCATAAGAACGCACACAACACACAAATCATTTTTCAGAAATATGGACATGCTTCAGTAACTTTGAATATTTTCGGGCCGCATTGATACTTGCTTTGGGCTGAATGCGGCCCGCGGGCCGCGGATTGGACAGCCTTGGTTTAAATCGTTATTCAGAAAACCTTACTAAATGATCCTTAAATTCAATTTACCGCCGATCATATTTTCTATCGTCGTTCAAGTTTCAAATTTTAGAGAATTTGTGAAGAAAAATTCTAAATGTGTGGTTGGAAATGGATCTGTATACCAAATCCATGTTTCTACACGGTCAAAAAGATCCAATATAATTTATTTTGGAATTTTTAAATCCTAAATTTATTATTATTTTTATTTCCTTGCGGTTTAATAAGGATATTGTTTGGGGGCGTGACGTTCAAGGGGCGCATGGTTAGGAAGGAGGGATATTATAACTAAATGGCGTGAGATAGCTGATATAGTCTTCATTCATCAAAATTTAGTTGGTACTATTGAGTCTACGAGCCTCTTTAATCGCCTAAAACTAAGAGTTAATGTACAACTCTCTAAGAAGACTTGACTTATTCATGATTGAAAAACATCACACCGATTATGGTAAGTTTGAATCGATCGCAAGAATGCTACGACGGAGAGTTTAACATTAATTCTGAACATTTTGTGCTTTTCGCTGAGCAAACAGAAACTGAAAGGTATGTTATTCACTGACGCTGATGCATTATCGATCACGTAATTTGGCTGGTGTTCCATCAGTTGTTCACCTTATGTATTATTTTTCCTGGGATTAACATAGTAGTTTATTTATTTATAAATAGCAATTAAGGGAATGATCAGAAGGCGATCAAAGTCAGTGGCAAAGAGGATAATCAACGGACGGTCACAGAAAATTGATACAACGAAACTAAATAAATATGTTACTGCATTTAAAATTCGTTCTGACCCGTTGATCATTTCTTGATCGCCCTATTGACTATTCCGTTTTGATCGAGCTTTGATGATGAGGTCTCCCTCATCTACCTTTAGACTATAAATCTTAATCTGAAAATGGTTACAAATATTTCGAGAGAGACAATGAAATAGAATGCTCTACGACGTTCCGAATGGACCGGATGATATGAAATCAGAGACGAAGATGATGAAATATTTGTTAGTATAGAAACAAATGCTCAATCCGGCATCGGACAGGGAATGGAAGTGCAATAGTCGAAAAATATGGGCAACAATTGTTATCACAGGACGTCGTTCTTCTTGGTCTTAATATAACTTTTTATTGTGAAGGAAAAAATATCGCCTTTGTGAAACTTCTTCGGCTGTATTGGAGTGATTTTTCAAGGCCGTCACTTTTTTAAGCAACGTTTTCGGACGGTTTTCCGTCATGAAATGTTACATTACAAAATTCTTCTTATGTGAACGTCAGAGACGATTAAAATGTCCGGCAATATTGTGGAGGTTTTAATGAGGATTATTTCCATCGAAGACTAAATAGTTCTACCTCCCACCGGATTGGCGCTGTAGCTGATATAAATTTTTGAACTTTTCATATAGAGGTCATACACGATTGCAATGTCACCCATAGTAGAAGAATAACTTGAAGGAATTCTAAAAATCGAAGAAACGACATTATTATTGACAGTTTGTCAAGTTTCGAGCGCCTACTGCGGTCAAAAAGACAATTCCACAAAATTCAAATCGTGCGATTCTTTCGGAGTATGCTTTATTTAGTTAATTATTAAATACGCCGTCGAATGAGGTATGGATCATACCTATAGGACCCAGAATACCTGAGATATACGTATGCCTTCATATTAGAGAATTTTTGGAGTTCTTGTCCTAAAAAGGAATGTTTTTGAAAACGTCGAATGGTATTTAATTCGTTATTGAATCGTATGATATGGGTCGTATCTGTAGGACGCAGAATACTCGAGATATACACATACTTCAAGTTACGCACAAATTAAATCTTGCGCTTTTATTGGGACACCCTAAACCTTTATGCCATTTATGTAGCTTGACCAAACAAATTTCCTAACATTGTGTTCCTTTGGTAAAAATGAACATAACTGACTCGTATCAGTTATATGTAGTGTTACTAGAGCCGAAAGTAACCAAGAAAAGATACACCTAGCATTTTTGCTCTAACTAGCTCGTCGGGACAAAGTGGGCGGTTACCTTCTATCACTAATCATGGTGTTATACAAATTTTCATGTGTATCATGAATTGGGCTGACGAAAAGACTGGAGAAGTGGGTTTTATTACGTTCACACCTTTTCATGTCATCATCGGGTGTATAAAAAATAAAAAGATAAAACTGAACTTAGAAATTTTAGGTGAACTAAAAGTTCAAACAAGGGCCACCAGATAATGGAATGAGGGAAATCAATTATATGATTACAAAACCCTCAACGGACAAAGGACAGATCAACCTATGACATCAAAATTGCGTGTGATGCCTGTGTTATCATCGGAAGTGACGAACTGATGTTATTGTTCACCTCTTTATGTGAATCAAAGTTATCTTGTTAAGCAGGGTTTAAGGGTTTTAAAGACGATTTCATTTCAGAATAAAAAACCGCTAATAAATCAATATTTACCTGATTTTGTTAGATTACAATTTTGATGAGATAATAATGTTTGTTTTAAGTCTGTAACGATCCGTTTGAGTTCAGTATTTTCGGTTAGAAGTTCTTCATTTCGACGTCTCAAATTAATTTGTTCTTTTTTCATTTTCTTACGATAACGCATAGCAGCCGCTCTTCTTCTCTCCATCGAATCATTATCATATAATTGTTTTGAAGAATCTTTTTTACTATTTCGCGATGAATATTTTACTTGAACAGAAGATTTCGATTTGCCACTATCACAAGCAGTTTCTGTTGTTGGACAATTTGAATTTGTATTTAATATTTCTTTATTTGTTTGATTTATTAGTTTTGGTAAAATAAATGGTCGTGATGATTGTTGTTGAAGAATAGTTGTCGGTGCAAAATGTACTGCAATAATTTGTGGCTGTTGAATATTAATATAAGTTTTCGGCAATAGAACTGGTGGCTTTTTTTGTAAATGTTGTTTAATCCTTTTACGTATTCGATCTTTTGATTGATATGATTTTAAATCTTTTTTTTGGATATCTTCAATCGACGATGATGATCTCTCGATTTGTTCAGTTTTATCCTTTTGTGGTGGACAATTAGTAGTATCAGTATTTGTTACGATTATCTGATTTTCTTCATGAAGATTATCTGTTATTGGAAAAACTTGAGGTGTATGAAGTGAATTATCACATAATAGAGAAGGATCTGCTGTTAGAACAGAAGAAGTTACACGTTCATCTGATTCACAATCACCACCACCACCGATTGATGGACTGTTTGTACTTATATTACATTCAACAGCACGACGAAATGTTTCATCAAAAGGATTTACATGTTTTAAATCATCAAATAAACCGACTTCTTCACAATTTTTAATAAGACGTGTTGGTGTCGGTGTTTGATCAGCTATAAAAAAAAAAAAGAAAAAAAAAAAATTGTTTCAAAACAAAAATTTCCAAAAATTCTATTCCTAACTATTTTCTTTTACCTACAAATGCTGGATTTTTGACCAGTCCTAAATTCAAATTCATTTCATGTTTTCTTTCGTGGACATTCAAATGATCTTCATTTGTAAAACTCATATGACAATCTTTTGCTTTGCAAGCGAACGGTTTTTGAGTTTCTACCGTCTCCATTTATAATATTGTCGCATATTATTTATACAAAATTGAAAAGCTAACAAAATTCCACATCAAACAATTAAATATTTTAAATAAATTCGTTATTAAATGAAAAATACAAAAACGAAAACAGAAAAATTATATCACTGGACTATCAAGATTTCCAACAATTTGACGTTTTTTCCTTTCAAACTGTCAACTGTCATTTTGGTTTGTTCTTAAATTAGGGTTACCAATTTATTCTTTTTTCTTTATTTTGTTTTTTCATACAGTTTGTACAGGGTGATTCAACTTCAATGTCTGTACTTTAAAACAGAATAAAACAAATTTAACGAAATATACTTATTTTATTTTGTGTTAATCACAAATATTATATATTTCATTAATTATGAAAAATAATGGCCTCTGGCCAATTTCTGCAGCAGCCGATCCGTTCGAGGTAATTTTCGTTGATTTGTTCGTAAATTTCGGACGGCAATAACTTGTCGGATGTTGTTTTTCTTAGATGTTCCGATGTTTCGGGCTTGTTGGCGTAGACACAAGTTTTAATGTAAAACCACAAAAAGAAATCCAACAGCGTTAAGTCGCATGATGTTGTTACCTGGAAACTTTTCGCGCAAAATATCCAGCGTTACACCCGCTGTGTGGCAAGTTGTGCCGTCTTGTTGGAAGCACTTGTCTTCCACATCAATATCTTAGACTTCGTGCCAGAAATAATCAATTATCATGCGCCTATATCGCTCTCCATTAACTGTTACAGTCTGACCCTGATCGTTTTCGAAAAAGTAAGGCTCATTGACGCCGCCTGATCACAATGCCCACCAATCAGTAACTTTTTGGGCATGTAATGGTGTCTCGGGAATCATGAGGATTTTCATCTTCCCATATGCGGCAATTTTGCCTATTAAGAAACCTAGAGAGGTGGAAATATGCCTCAGAAAAGAGGATTTAAAAAAAAAAAAAACAGCATCAGCAGAAAGCAATTTTACCGCGTTGAGCGGTGGTTAAGCGATCCATTTCGTAAATGTGTTGTTGCAAGCTGCCATTTGACACTTTGAGAATAATTGCTTATCAACAGCTGCTTAATTTACAGCGTTGCCAATATGGGAAACTCAAATTGGATCATCTTATACATGCATATATGTTACTGCTTGATTATTTTTTTGTTAGGTAGTTTAAAAATTGATCGAATACAATTCAGGAATTCCACCAAAAGGCATATAATAATGAGAGTTTCCAATTTGGGCACGTCTGCAATTGCCTTTTTTACAAATACTATTAAAAATAAGGAAAGCTTTGCAGTACTGCAAACGTCTTATTAATTTATATAGAAATCATTACATGTGATTCCATCCTACTCAGCTAGCAGTCAATTCATCATTATAAACTCAACATATCGATTAATGTCTGTTAATTTGACGGTTACTCAGATATTAGGCGTTGCGCTTTTTATAAATTCAATAAATACAAGGTGCATTCCAAAGCGCCCTAGTGGCGTCATCTATATGTCGACTGGTGCGTTAGAATCTGCTATCCTTTATCGACTTCCTGTGAGAATTTCATGACATTTCATCTATTGAAAGTGAAGTTATTGCGTTTTAAGTGTCAGTATGTTTGTGTCATCGGTGCGAAAATGAGCTTCGAACGACCAAAAATTGCTCAGAATTCAACATTCGAATGACATCATTAAAGAGGTCAAAAAGGACAAAAACTTCCTTTATAACATTGTGACTGATGACGAAACGTGGTGTTTTCAATATGATCCCGAAACGAAACGCCAGAGTGCTGAATGGAAGGCGCCGGACGAGCCGAAACCCAAAAAATCGCGCCTGGAGAAGTCAAAAGTGAAGACAATGCTGATTTGTTTTTATGATTCCAAGGGTATTGTCCACAAAGAATTTGTTCCACCCGGTCAAAACGTTAATGCGGTATTCTACTTATGAGTTTTGAAGCGTTTGGTGCGCCGTATTCGACGTGTTCGGCCCGAATATCGCGAAGATGGAAGTTGGCGTTTGTTGCACGATAATGCGCCGTCTCATCGATCGACGCTTGTGACCGATTATCTCACCAAAAATCACATTTTAACCATCAACCACTCCCCGTATTCATCGTGCGACTTCTATCTTTTCGGAAAAATGCATTTGCCGATGAAAGGAAATCGTTATGCAGACGTAGAGGCCATTCAAAGGCTTGCACCGGCATACTGGCGGCCATACAGACCAACGAGCTAAAACACTCGTTCAACATGCTTTTGGACCGTGCAAAAAGCTGTATTGAAGCAGAAGGAGACTATTTTGAATAAAATCAATTGATTTTGCCGAAAAAACCATTTGTTCTGTTTTTTTTTTTAAAGTCCTGATTACTTTTTACTCCACCTTGTAGAGAATAATTTTCATTTTCAAGAGTAAATTTAAGTCACAAGTTTTTTTTAGAACTTTCCTTTTTTTTAAAAATTTATAAATAATGAAGATAAAATGGAGGAAATTAAGGTATTTTGAAATAAATTTTACGTTTCCATTGTTCCAACTGTCAGAACTAATTATTTATTCATGATTTTTCGATACACCCTATATAAAATACGTGAACTTCTAATTTTCCAATTTGGTAACACTTATTATTAAAATGTCAAAATAATAAAATGTCAGATAGTGAAGTCACAGAAAAGAATCCGGAGGAACAGAAATTTGTTTTTAAAAAGAAAAATCGTCGAAATTTAAGGCAACGTGCAAATTCTGATGATGAGAAAAATGAAGAAGATGAATTTAAATTACAGTAAGACTACAGCAGGATTGGCTTCTTTCTATAAAATTAATCTTTCTTTTTATTTCAGAGCAAAACTTGGTGAAACCAAAGAGCGTCAGAAACTACGAAGTCGTCCTCATGGGGTTAGTGTAATTGGGCTAGCACTTGGAAAAAAAGTTGGACCTGAAGAAGAAATTTCGATTGTAAGAATTTTATATGGTTTTTTTTTTTTTTTTCTCTCGAACGATCGCTCAAAATATTTGAAGAACTAATTTTTGTGTTTTTTATATTTCTTAGAAAGATCCATTTTGTACAAAAAATGGTGGTATGATAAATATGCAAGCCTTAAAATCGGGTAAAATGAAAGAAGTTGAAGATCCATATGATGTTGGTATTGGTACACAATTTTCAGCTGAAACAAATAAACGTGATGAAGATGAAGAAATGATGAAATATATTGAAGATCAATTACAAAAACGTAAAGGTTTAAAAGCTGATGAGAAAAAAGATCTAGAAATTGAAAGAAAATATATGACACCAGAAGAGGCGGCACTATATTCGTTACCGGATCATTTACGGCAAAGTTCATCGAATCGTTCTGAAGAAATGTTATCAAATCAAATGCTAAATGGTATACCAGAAGTTGATTTAGGTATTGAGGCGAAAATTAAAAATATTGAAGCAACCGAAGAAGCAAAACAGAAATTGTTACGTGATCAAAAAAATAAAAAAGATGGTCCATCACAATTTGTACCAACAAATATGGCAGTTAATTTTATGCAACATAATCGATGTAAGTCGGATTACAGTCGGAACTCTTTTTTTAAACCGGAATTCACGGGGAGAGACTATAAAGTTTGATAGATTGAAATACACATGACAGAAAAAGTCTGCGTTCACCAAGTGAAAATGAACATGCATTAATTTGCTAATTTATAAAAAAGTGAAATAAGATTATTAACTTGTAGGATATCCTCACCGATTTAGGACCTCTCGAAGCTTATTTGGCATCGAATTGACAAGCTTTGCAGTATTTTTCGTATTTATTTTCTTTCACTCTTCCTTGAAAACAGTTCTTAACTGTTCCTTACTGGCGATTGTGCCTTGCCGAATCCTTTTCTCTATCAAATCCCACAAATGTTCAATGAGATTTAAGAAGTCTTGTGATTTTCGGGTGTGTTCAGTTGGCTTAGTATGTTATACAGTCTCACAATCTCGGCTGTATGTTTGGGATCATTGTCCTGTTGAAAGCGAAAGTCTATGTGTGTAACCCGAGTTTTAAGGCACTTAGTTTTAAATTGTTTTTCGAATTGGTTCTATAAATTCCAATTGATCAACACCACTGCTCTTGCCATGCACCCTCACACCATTACTCCGCTGCCACCGTGTTTTACTGTAGCTATCAGGTTTTCTTTAATGAGTGCTATTTCAGGTTTATATTTCATATATTTTACCTTTTTATATCGAAAATGCAAAATTTACTTTCATCTGAAAAGATAACACTCTATTGGCTTATTTATGCGCTCATTGGCAAAGGCGCAATACGCTTCTATCAGTTGACATTTGAAATGAATGGTTTCTTTCGAGCTGCTCGTCTATGATAAACAGCTCTTTTTAATATTCTCCTGGCAGTATCGTCACAAAACGGCTTGTCAAACCTTTCTCGAGTATTATTAGATATTATTTAGACGCAGTTGGTCTAGGGTTGTGCTTGACAAGAGATATAATAATACCTCTTTCGTTGTGTAACAACTTTAGTGGGCGATGGGAATGAGGCTTGGAAGTAATAATTCCTGTTGATTTTAAGTTGTTTATAATTTTTTGGATTGACGAATATTGTCTTCCAACTATTTTTCCTATATCTCAATAGCTTTCTCTATTTTACCAAAGTTTTATCAGTATTTTCCTTTCATTAACGCTAATTTATTTCTCCTTTCAATAAATTAA
This sequence comes from Xylophagus ater, assembly GCA_963422695.1. NCBI lineage: Eukaryota > Metazoa > Arthropoda > Insecta > Diptera > Xylophagidae > Xylophagus > Xylophagus ater. The sequence goes on from OY730481.1 coordinate 50,969,176, forward strand.
CTTGTAATAAGCAACAACTTTAATAAAAATACCAAAACAAACAACTTGTAGTCATAAATTTCGTGGAATCATCCAAATTCAAAAAGTGAACGCAGACTTTTTATGCCATGTGTATGTGACATTGCCTCTATAAGATTTCCGGATAAAAGAGTTTCGACTGTAGATCGATTTTTTGGTGAACAATCTAATATATTTATTTTTCTTATAGTTAACATCGAAGAGAATGAAATTCGGAAAAGGAAAAAGGAAGAGGAGGAACACAATAAAACAGGAAACACCAAGAAAGCCACCGATGATTATCATTATGATAAATTTAAAAAGCAATTTCGAAGATATTAATGTAAATATGTTTTGTTTTTTTTGCGCTGGAAATATAAAAAAATTTCAATTCAAAAATTCAAATGTATTAAAAAAAAAAAACATGGAAAATATGGAAAATTCGTAATTGGTAATGGGACAGAAAAACAGTGAAAACTAAGAATATTTCAAGGTTTTTTCTTCATAATTTTGTTTCCTCTTTTCAAAATTTCCTCTCTAACTTGCAGGTAACCTAAACCCTGATAGCATAAATCTAATCTGCAAATTTTATTCAAATCGGTGAATTAGTTTTTAAAGTACATCAAAAAAAAACTTTATGAAGAGGCTTTGTTTTCTCCTAGGATTATTTCTTTCTTCACTATCCTTGGACCGATTTTACTGAAATTTAACATGCTATCGTCTATTTATGTATTTAATCAATATAATTAATTAAAAAAAAAATTGATTCACAAATTTTCAAATTAAATCCAAAAGACCATAAAGAAAAAAAACGAGAAAATTTTTTGGTCACCCTGGTTTTTGCTTAATAACTTCTCTCTCCCTTGATCGATTTTGCTGAAATGCGATACCAAATCCAGTTAACGAATAACCAACTCATATTATAAATTTTATCAAAATCGGATTACGCGTTTTTGAGTTATCTTGTACACGGACGAACGAACGAACGGACATGCAAAAATCGATATAACTTTTGATTCCCTGCCACAACCATACACTTGAAACCTTTCTACGATGATTATTTCGATGTGTTACACACTTACATGCTTATTCTGGCATTGTGACAGTTTTGCGGTCAGAAATTTTTGTGACAATAATATTCTGACTGAAATTATGACTGCTACGAAAATTCGTATTCTGGCGAACGGATCATAATATGTCCAAAATATGAATTTATAACACTTTAAAACTGGTATAATTTGAGCGAGCTTTCGTGTTTATTTGAGAAATAGTCTCGAAAATGTTTGTATGGGTTTGAAATTTTTCTATCGGTGTAAAATTATTTGTGTGTTGAAAAGAATGGTGGAAATTATTCCATATTTATCAATTGAATCACTCAGAGAACCCATATAAAATTCCGTTGTGATCTAAAATATTGTCGGTCAGAACTTATGATATTTTTTTATGACAATTGTTAGTTATGAGCGCGCCAGAATACCAAATAGTATTAAAAAAAAGGTTATGACAATGACGTCATTTTATGCCAGTCAGAACTTATTATGACTGCGTTCAGAATAAGGGGGTAAGTGGCACAAAATTAATATATAAACATGACGTAGTAACTTAAAATCCTAAATCTGATTGCTTGATGACTTGTGGATAGAACAAATCGACAACTCTGACAAAAAAGCAAGCAAAACTAATAATATTTCAAGGTTTTTTTCCAAAATATTTTTCCATCTTCTTCAAATTCGCTTGCATTCACAGATAGCCTTCGGCATAAATATATTCTTTAATATATGTTCTCCATTATTGGTCCAATACCTTTTGTCTTCTTTCTGGCAGTAGCATGATTCCACGCTCATAAAACTTCTGATCTTTGCTGGCAAATAACTGATCCAAGTCATTTTTGACGTCCTTATTTAAAGTAAAGGTTTTGTTGTCTAAAAATTTTTTGTAGAGACCTGAACAAGTAATAATCCAAAGGTGCCAAATCTGTAGAATATGCTTGTCTGTTCTCGCTCAGTAAGGTGTTCTCATCTTGTTATTTGTTCTTGCTCGCTAGTAAAATTATTCTCTTCAGGCTTCAGATCATCCTATGTGCCGAATTATACGCGGTGTTTTTTGGGTAGAATTCTACCGCAGACATAGGTATCGATTGGCGCAACGGAGTTTTTTACGCACACAAAAAAGAGTCACTATTTGTGTCGGTTTCGAAAAAAATTGAAAATTCAAGCGCGCTATTCGCTTACTGACCGTCAACAGGTCAACATAATCTAAAAGTACATAGTAAATAGTAAAATTGTAGATCTTAACAGTTTAACAGGTTTAAGTTCGAGTGATGCTGTGCTCACATACACAAATACACTCCTTGTGTAGCTTGTATAAAAAACTGTGGTATAAAAATACCTCGTCTAATCGGTTTTGTAGATTTCTACCCAAAACTTGACGGTAGATTTCTACCGCGTGTAATCTGGCACCAAGTCCCCTAACGTAATTTACAAACTCTTGAGATGGGGTTTTTTAATGGCATTTTCACAAATTGCTTGAAATGGATAAATGTCAAGAATTCTTCATTTCTCGCATTGTTTGACTCACATTTATGTGTTTCTTGACATTTTTTCCATAAGTAGTTGCAAAAATAAGCGAAGGCATTATTTCCGCCAAAATCCATACTTTTGTAATCCGTAGGATTTTGCATATTAGCATTTTGAAGTTAAAGAGTTTTTGAAAAATTAACATTACACACGATTTTTGATGTTGCAAAAATGGCAATAGTCTATATTAAAAAAATGTATTTCTTACCGATTATTACAACTCGGAATCTTGGAAAAATGCAAAAATGAACCTTATATGTATTATGGCATCCTTGTACTACACATTCCATTCAAAAATAAAATACTTGTCTCTTCTTCGATATTCTGTTAAGAACAGATATTTGATCTGGCAATACGTTTCGCGGCTAATTTTTGTTTTCATTTGATTTTTATAACAAGAATTGAATAGGTATTCTTAGAATACCTATTCATACAAGAACTAACACTTAAAATATTTTATTACTTTGATTAGTGTTAGCGTCAAAATTTATTTTTATCCTGGAGTGGAATCGTGTAATTCGATTGATAGCAAATCTAATCGAAAATACATTGCAATTCCTATGCTTTCTCGATTATGGATAGGCCTTTCGCAGGGGAAATTGAAGCACTTTTGGAATACACTTGCATTTTTTTGCTTATGTGTGCGGCGTAGTGGTGGCGTTAAAAACATGAATTCGGGGGGCAACATCGCAAATGGGCTAAAAGCTCATGCATTCTGTAACATCCGAATTGCAAAAAAATGTTTGCGTTTGATTGCTAAAAAAATCAAATTTTTCTTAAACATACAAAATTAAATTATTAAATAATAATTATAAACATGTATGTGCCTATATATGTCCTTTCTTGCGTAAACCAATAGCCGAAAGCCATTTCATACGTAGAGCCTCATTTTTTGGAAACTTTAAAACAAAAAAAAAAAAACATTTAAAACTGAAAATGCTGAATTTTCCAAAAATTTCAACGAATTTTAAGAATTGCTCCCATTTTAACCGAAAAATGACTGTTACTGGTAGATTTCGTTAAAATCAAAATAAAAAAAAAGTGGGATTTGACATTTCGGCGTGATTTAAAAAAAAAACAATTTTTTACTAATTTATGAATTAACATAATTTCTATTTGATTACCAATAAGTAAATAAACACCATAAAAACTTTCATTTATACGGCAATAACGAAATTCGCACATTTTAATAAAAAATATATCAAACTTAGTTGTGAAAGAAAATTCCACGAATTTTTGGATGTTGTTTGTTATTACATCCAGAAATTAAACACTTTATATAGGAAATTTATTAACTTTAATTATTTAATTCAAAAGAATTTGGTTTGGAATCCGAAACGCACTAAAAATTATAAATTAAAAAAAACGCAATTTTTTTCCCCTCCAAATTTGACAGTTCGGCGTGATAATAAATGCTTCAGACACAGATATCGTAAAAACGAGTTAATGCCTACGCTTGAAGTTACACGATTCCACCGCTGTTTTCCAATTATTGGCGCTTGAAAAAGTTAAGAGAACATATTTTTTTTTTGAAATTATATTCTTTTCAATTTTTTATTATTTTAAATAATTTAATAGAAATAAAAAATTTCCAGCATCAAAAATAACTTAAAATTTTTCCTCAAAATATTTAATTTGTAATTTTTAATGTAATTTTCCATTTACAATAAAAAAGAACCTGAAATGATTTTTCTTATAAAATAATTATAGCGCGGTAATAAAGAAACGAATTTATGCTATTTAGGCCCGGTTTGTTCACTCTTGATCAAATCTGTGATTAGGTAATCACAGATTTTGCTTAATCCATGATTATGAATCTGTGGTTAACGAAATGCGTTTGTTCACTTTTTTTTTTCAACTTGATTACCAAACCATAGATTCTTCCATTTTTCCAGTGGTTTTCCAATGTTTTCCAATGCATCTGTCAAATTTTAATCCATGATCAATTTCAATTTTTGAATTTTTAAATAATTGATTTCGGTAATTATTTAAAATGTTTTTATTATTTATTAATTATTTTGGGTAAATTTGATATAAATTTGTGTAACAAAATTGTTTACATATTTCATAAAATCTTCATGATATGGTTTTTGCATGAAAATGAAATGAAAGTACACAAGGAGACACAAAATAATCTTTTTTAATTGAGTGCATTATTCATTAAATTCATTCTTTAAACACATTCATGGGCAGCAAATCTAGATAATATGTGAAAAGTATATACAAGGGATTTCGAACCCAAAAATCCGTGTCGAATGATTAATGACTTGTTAGAATGGGCGATTTGTTGAATATCGCGAAATTGTTTCTGATTTATTTATTTCAGTTATATTCTTATTGATTAGACAATATGAATCCAATTTTATGAATTTAATAGTACTTATTTAAAACAATAAAAAAAAATTAAATTAACTTAAAAAATTTTCAATCATATCATCGGTATTTTAACAATAATTTGTCGAAAATTCAATATCAAGTCAAATTTTCGAGGCTTCGTATAGAAAGGACATAATTAATAATAATAATTGCACTCCATTTCTTCCTATTTTATTATTATTAATTTTGTATCACTCAATATTTTCACTGAATGTTGTTATATGAATGTCAAAATGCAATGTCAAAATACAATGTCAAAAGGAAAACACAATCTGAAAACCAAGCATGAACAAACGAAATTCCAGTAAATCATGGATTAAATGGCGTTAATCACGGAAAATCGGCTGATTAACGAAATCATGGATTCTCTGAGTAAAATTTGGGTGAACAAACGCAATCTATGATTAACCACTGGAATAATCATGGATTAAAGTTGATCAAGAGTGAACAAACCGGGCCTTAGAGATTCTTTATTCATTAAATATGAATTTAAAATATTTTAAAGTGAACTTATTGCTTCTTCAATTCAAAACTTTAATAAAAATGCCGATTTCTATTTTCGAATATATATATAATTATATTGACGCAAAATGTACAAATATTTGAAATATTTTGAATTAATTGCATGTTTAATTAAAAGCATTAAAAATATTGATATTATGCGCGGTTTTTTTTCCAATTTTCAAGTTTGAAATCTTATGTTATGCTGTTTTCTAATTATTGGCTACATTTACACCGACAAATTTTTAGGTCACCTAACTAAAAGTTAGGTTTGGGTCAGACGTTTTTACACCGTACTAAACCTAACCCTGGAGGCAATCTCGACGGACGCGACGGACGCAATGAACGCGTGAATTGTCAAAAACGTTAGTGACGGTATAAATATTTTTGTGTAGGCAAACTCGACGCCGTCGATGAAATTTGTAATTTTTATTATTATTTGATATAATCTTTGTATTATAAGTTAAAATAGTTTTTTAAGTAGTGTAAATTAATAAAAATAACTAAAATACCGTTTTTAAATGGAATTTTCACAAAATAATCCCCACACAAAAATTTTAAAATGACATTTGAACGCGTCCGTCACGTAAAAGTTGAACACGAATCAACTTTTCAACGTCTGAACCGTCGCGTCCGTCACGTCTACGTCGAGATTGCCACCTCCCATACATTTCATATGAAATGAACTTTTATTTGACACTTCACGCGTCCGTCGCGTTCATTGCGTCGTTCGCGTCCGTCGAGATTGCCTCTAGGGTAAGTCTAAAACAATGTCATATGTGAACATTTATAGAACTTGGATATCAAGAAATCAACTGTTATCTGTCAAAAGTTCTAAAGTCGATTTAAATTTAAGGTAAGTCTTCAATTTAAGTGACCTAACCTAAGTTACTTTGGGCGTGTTTACACCGTCATATTTAGGTCGACCTAAGCACTTAAGTCTCTTTTTAAGTCTCGGTGTAAACGTAGCCATAGAAATCAAAAAAGGTATTTTCTGATTGCAATGATGTTTTCCAATTACTGAAATTGGTATATAAAATAAAAAAAATTCTACTACACTTACAAAGAAACCACGTGCTTATCAAAAATAGTCACGAGAGCTTATTCAGATAGGCACCAACGCTTGAAAAAACGTTGGCCCAGCTTATTTGTATAGGTAAAAACCAAAGTGTAACTATGATAAAGACTGGAAACCTCCTATCCTTACCGTACCGCCGTTTTTCAAATCTTGCCTGTTCTTTCTCAAAAAATTTTCTATCCACTGCTGAAATAGATAGAACTAAAAATTTTACGTATGGGTGAAAGAGACACATTATTTTAAAAAAACATCCCATTTCTCGCTTTTGGGTAATTTTAAAATGTAAACAATAAAATACAGGCAGAAATTCATATACAAATGCACACACACACCAGAAAAAAAAATTTGGCGCATATTTTTTTTTCTGGTATGTATGTAAAATTTGTGCCCAAACCAAAGTGTAACTATGGTAAAGTGGCGAAAGTTCCTATCCTTACCGTACCGCCGTTTTTCAAATTTTGACTGTTCTTTTTCAAACAATTTTCTATCCACTGCTGAAATAGATAGCACTAAAAATTGTACATATGGGTGAAAGAGAAACATGATGTCATATGATTTTGAAAAACATCCCTCATTTTTTTGTTCGAAAAATTGATCCCATGATGGTGTTCCCATTAATGTATTTTTTTTAAACTGACTGTTTAACTTTTTTTAAAAAATGATGAAAATCTTTAATAATTGAGTTATTATTTAAATGAATTTTTTAATAATGAAAAATGTAATTAATATTTCTCCATTCTTTGCTATTTTAGTTTTAATGCAGCATTAGGGTGGCTCTCACTTTTACATTAAAACAAATTTGAAATTTGTGAAAAGTAGAAGTATTCTTTAATTGTTATTGCTATTAAAACATGTTCTATAAAATTTATGCAAATTATAGGTATTTTTATACAATTCTGAAAAAAAAACAAATTCGATCCACCCTAATATGCATAAACAAATTAGATCCACCCTAATGTACACATCTTTATTAAATACAACAGTTTATTGAAAAATGCACTAACCGTTCCGGATTTGTCGGCAATTTAAAAACCGTACTTGACTGTTTTCAGATGTTGAAAAGCAGCCAGGCACAAAACACTTAAATTTATTTTGTTTCGAACATTTAAAATTTTCCATATTTTAAACCGCGTCTAACTCCAACGATTTTTTTTGAAAGAATAACAATTTGCAATATTGGCAACACCACTAATGGGTAATTTTTAAATGTAAACAATGAAACACAGGCAAAAATTAATATACAAATGCACACATACCAGAAAAAAAAAAATTTGGCGCAAATTCTTTTTCTGGTATGTATGTAAAATTTGTGCCCAAACATAAGATTCCGGGATCAAATCATAAGATTCCATCTAATTTTTAAGAACATTTCATTCTCTCTCTTGCTGATGGATTTTGCCTATGAAAAGCATATGTACTCTTGCGTATTCTTTTTCCCGTCTGCCACGTGCTTTTTCTAGCTACTTCGCTAGCTTTCCTCACTTTACCATAGTTACACTTTGGCCCAAACTTAAGATTCCAAGGGTAATTTATAAGATTCCATGCGTTTTTTTTAAGAACATTTCATTCTCTCTCTTGCTGATGGATTTTGCCTATGAAAAATATATGTACTCTTGCGTATTCTTTCCCCCGTTTGCCACGTGCTTTTTCTGGCTACTTCGCTAGCTTTCCAGACTTTATTATTAATTACACTTTGGTAAAAACTTTGGCCAAATCATTTCGCGCTTAAAAAGCACGTGGTGTTTGTTTAGAAAATCTGAGATAAAAAAATTTTCGATTGCTTTCTTTGTTTCATTTTTTCTTCTTGTTTCTATCATTCTCCAAGGAAGTATTGGGAAGATGATCGTGTCTAATTTCTCTTCATTTCCCAGTCAAATTACTGTCTGTTTATTATACTGAGCCATAAGCTTGGAGAATGTTCATCACACAAAGAATCGGAAAAAATCTTTTTTAATTCTTAATAAATACTCAACTTGGTTTCCATCAAAATTTTCCTAGAAAACTAAATTTCAATTTACACCTTTTTTTTCGGGTAATCTAAGCATGTGTAGCCTTTTAAATAATTTAAGCACAAAAACTTTGAGCACTTCAAATGCATTTTAAAAGAACTTCTTCTTTTTCTTTTCTATCCTTCCAATCGCTACAGCCGGTCATTAAGCTTGTTTTGTTAATAACAAACGTCTACACAAATGATGTAGTTGTAGTTATCTTTTGAATTTCTTTTATTTAACATTTTGAAATAGTATTGATTTGTAACGGCAAACTTGATTTCAAACTAGTACATATTGACTCATTGGCCCATAAGGCCAATTCGACTTTGGGCTTTATTAAACGCTAATCAAAAGAGTTAATGGATCCTCATATCACTGAAGCCTTTTTTATTACTTTAATAAGACCTCTATTGAAATATGCCAATATGTCCCAAATTAACAGAGTCGAGTCTGTCCAACGAAGATTTGTATGTTATATGTTAAGACTGTCTTGGAATGACCCCTTTCTTTTGCCTCCTTATAATAACAGACTAAAATTGATTGGGTTACACTCGTGAAGGAAACATCTCAACTTGGGAATTTCTATATTTGGTGGCTGATTAATTTCTCATGTAAATTGGATTTGTTCATTTGTTTTCGTTACAATAAATGTGGCAGAAGTAATCTGTTTTTATCAATAAATAGTGTCTTCTCTCATTACATTGTTCTACCCCTAACAGCCTTTCCTTTTGGACAAGATGCATTTAAATATTAATACTCGTTTTTTTGAGGTCTATTGAACTTTTTAAAGTTAAGCATCATAGGACGGACTACGGTAGAAATGAACCGATTTCCTGAATGTTGCGTGTTGCTAATGATAACGCCAAGGATTTTGACTTCTGCCAATGTAAAAAAAATTAATTTTAAAAAACGGTTATATATGTATGTAAGTTCAATTTTTAATACATACTTTTTTTACTTTGTTGATTTTCGCTTGTATTAAAGGTGGTAACAAAATTAAATTAATATTTACAATTGATGTGTGTATGATGAAAGGATATGGCTAGGATACTGATCTAGAATTATGGAGTTTAGTCCCAAATGAAATGGATTGTAGAAGGTTGGTTGTTGTAAAAAACAAAAACTACATCTGAAGATAATCGATGAACTTTAAGAGTTTGAAGACCAAGCAAAGTTAGGTTGATAAATTTGTTATTGGTGTAAATTTCAGTAATTTCCAGTTTGTTTTCAGTTTTTTTTTTCAAATAGGAAATTGATTTGCCAGTTTTATTTCTGAGCTTACCTCGTTCCTACTTTTGCGATCAAATTAAGTCTATTACATTCCAAAAGGATCCACATTTAAATGTTTCGAAAGATTCTTTGAAATCGGCTCCAAATACGCTTGTAAATGGAAAATGACTGAATAGAATAAAAATGGATTGCCTTTTCTTTGTGTGATGTCAATCCCGCTAAATTTTTATTAACAAATTAGAAACAATAATCCTCATTAGTCGACTGTGCCAAGCTTTAGGTGTGAACTAAGAAGTGAAAATTCTAGAAATGCATTCTTCTAAAACATTTATGTATTTAAAAAAAAAAAAGCGTTTATTCGTTCCATAAAGTCTTTAATTCGACATATTATTCCGATGGAAGCCAAAGAGTGGAATATTTGGAAACATAAAACTTAGTAAGAAGTTGCGATTACTAAATCATTCAAAGAATAGGATAATGTGGAATAAATTTGGTTCCAACTGTTTCCATTTCGATTATATTGATAAATATGTTTCGGTGTCACCGCATACAAATCTCCTTGATTTGTCACTAAGCAATTATCTTCCCTACAAATAAATATCATTAATTTTAGATAAAATAGTTGAAATAACAAATTATATTTACCGCGATGGCAAATTTGATATTCTTTCCCAAGAATTCATTCGTATGTCGAATTTCTTAATAATTCTTTTGAACCTTACAGAACAATAAAGTTCATCAGAAACAAAAGCTGAAGTACACCACCCACTCAACTCATTCATATCTGGAACTGATACCCATTTGCCCTCGCGAGGGTCAAATCTTTCTACCGAATTTAAATCATCGAAATTACAGCCGCAGCCACCGCACGTATAAATACTTCCACCTGCAAATATTTACTAAATTAGTTTTTATTTGTTTTTTTATTTAAAAAAAATAAACCAACTTTGAACCGCAATTCCAAACAATTTTCTTGCCTCATTCATTTTTGATTGTAACGAAATCAATTCTCCAATTTCAAAATCGTACGCTTTGACATCGTTTCGTAACACGCCTCTATCGCGCCTGCCACCAACAATATACATTTTATCATTAAGAACACAACCTCCATGCCAATATCTGTCTGATTCAAATTGTATTTCGGTCCAGCTTTCCGTCTCAATATTATATTTTGGACAAACTTTTTTGTAGACTTTTTTTACTTTGCCGCATGTGAAGTAAATATCATGTTTGTAATGCACAGGATAATAACTATCTAAGTAAGGCTTCTTTATAAAAGTACTTTCCTTCATTTTTGTATCATATTTATAACAATTTGAAGCCAGGTCGAAATCACATATGAAAATATTTGTGTTGACCGGTTCTTGAGGTACGTTATTTGAGTTTTCTTTTATTCTCGAAATGAACACATTGTCAACCATCCAATTTGTAATTGAAACATCTTCTCTTAAAAATGCTTCTTTTGGAATATTTGATTTAAGAAGATCATCCGATATTGATCCTCCCCGAATGTATTTGGAAAGTGCAATGAAACACCGCTTTCGATTGGGAAGATCATGTTTCACCCATTCTATGATGGCAATGAAAACATCATCCGCTGGCGTCGATGGCATTTCGTTATGTTGGAAAATCTCTTCTAACTAAATGTATAAAAAATGAATATTCTGAAATTTTATAAAACAATTTTTACCTTTTCTAAATTTAAGTTCTTGAATTCGTCAGTATTTAGAATAGATTTTAAATTTAACAAAATCGATTTGTTAGCTTCGTTTTGAAGTTCATCGCAAAAACATTCTCCTGTTTTGTTAAGTATTTATTAAAAAACGAACAAACTAGTATTCAGTTTCTACTTACTTCCGTATTCCCAAATTCCGATTGCATTTCCTGCAGTTAAAGAATCCACAAGATATTTGCCACATTCATTTTTTGGCCATTTTAATTGCAAATAGTCAGCAAGCTTAAATACTTGGCCAGCATTCGAACTATCTATTGATAAAACGCCGGAATAAATGTAGTTGAGGAGAATTGCGAATGCATTAGAATTCAATTCTTTCAAATTAATTGTTTCTGCTTGACTTTCTACATATTTGCCTTCAAATTGAATACATTAGAATCGAAATAAATGAATTTCTTAAGAACGCTCACCTTTCAGCATATTCTCGAAATATTTGGAGGCGGACACTAATACACATTTGTGAGTTGGGAATCTCTGATCTTGGATTTGCAATGTTATATCACAGAACTAAAAAGGCGAAATTCATATATTAAATATTTATTAAAATCAATTCTTGTTGTTTACCGATGAGGATGATCGCTGCTTGTTTAATCCTTTTAGAATATTTGTTGGAAAACTTTTGTTCAAAATGTTTTTTGGATTTGCCATTTTAATATGACAAAGTTTGGTTTGAAATATTTAATTGAATTTCGATTCACACAAATTAAAACAAAAAATATGAAATTTTCAAAAAACGCTTCTGTTTTTCTATCACTGAAAGCCAAGCGACGTCTCTATGCAAAGAGATATGGAAAAGAAATGAAACGAACACAATATAGCATTGTAATAGAAATGTACTAGAGTCATATATTTATAAATTGCTATGTTTTTTTAATCGGGGTCAGGGTCTTTTTTCGGTCATTTTTTAAATAAAATAAATACTAGCAAATTCTCAAATATCTTTATTGAATGATATTAAAAATTTCATTTTTTTCACGAATTTATGAAATTGATTACTATATATTACAATATTCACATTTATATGGAAAACGATGGCTGCGCCATCTTGCAATTTTAGGTAACTAAAATTTATCAGGGTCTCAGGCTCTTACCCCAAAAAATATTTGCGATATGTTGTTGTTGCTTTTATATGTTATGAAGCAGATCCTGATGCTGATCCCGATGAATAAAACAGAGTTATTACTCGAAGCAATATAATCCTTCAGAAGCTAATGGCAAATTTTCGGACTTCACTTTCGCACATTTACCTCCAATGTAAAAGGATTGTCAGAATAGAAGAAAAACCAAGTAAATTAAAAGTTCTCAAATATCAAAGTTCCAAGTTAAATAATAATAGACACTAACAAAAAAAAAAAAAACCAAAACTTTCGATTTTTACAGTTCAAATTTCAATTTTATTATTATTTTATGTACGAAATAGCATAAAATAATTTTGCATTTTATATTCTTTAGAGCTGAATGGAAGTACTATTTGATATTTTGAATAATTATGGTAAAAAAAAAAAATTATTTACACGCCCTGGGAAACATATTTAGCCATCAGTGAATAAGCGAATTCTAGTAGTATATAAGTCATTGGTTTGACCCCAAGAAATCCGCGCATTAACTTGGACTCAACCGGTCCAATTTAGTCCATTTATTAGTTTGGTACGAACCGAATGAAACTGAACTAGTATGGTGTTGGGACATAACCTGATTTGGACCAAAACAGATCCGAAACATAACTTAACGTTTTATTATATATGGAAAAATCTTACTGATGCGATTTTTAAGTTTATATACTAATAAAAAGTGAGGTTAAAATAAAAGCACGCATAAACTCAACAGCTGAAAAGACCGAACCAGTTCACACGTACCGGTTCGGTATGCACATAAACGTTGTGATAGACGATTTTTAGATTGATTGATAACAAATTGAAATATTAGGGCTTGTCACGTGTTAGTTCGCAAACTTACGAAATTATTTGATTATTTTTGACAATTCCGTTGAACCAATCAAAATGCTTAAAAGACTTTGCAGATTTACGAAGCTTATGTCAAAAATAAACATGCCCTGGAGCTGATTATCTTCGCAAACTTGCCGACATTTTTTGACAGATGCAATTTTAAATTTATTTTAACAGGTTTTTCTTTTGGAAATGAATACCAAAATCTATTAAATTATATAAAATGTCAGGAAAAAGGGAATTAGTAGAATTTTTATTTCAAAATGCATTTCATATTCAAAATAACTGACTGCCTAATGTCATTTCTGCGAAAATGAAAAATTATATTTACGAAACGTTGTCACGGATGCAGAAGATTATTTTAAGTTTTCCCTGACCAATCAGAATAACCTATCAAACCTGCGAAAAATCTTCGCAAAAATAATCAAATTGCGTGACAAGCCCAATTATTTTGTATTAAAAAGAAAAAAAAAAAACAATAAAATTTGCTCAAAGGTTGTTTCGACAGTAATTCACTTTACTATATGGCACACATATGGCAACCCGATAAATATTATATTACTTTTGTTTTTGGACAGCCCTTGTTTAAATTTTGACATTTCATTTCAGTTAGAATTCGTTTGAATTTCCATTTGTTTTTTTTATTTTTCTTTGAAGAAATTTTTTCTTAAAATGGGTGATTTTCGAGTTAAGGAAAAATTTTAATTAATAAAAAAAATTATTAAATATTTTGTTTTTCTTTTTGTTTTGTTTTCTTTTTGTTTTATTTTCTCTAGGATGCTGAAATCTTCAAAAGATTCTTTGACAATAATAATCAATGGGTCCTTTATGATGAAAGTTTTCAGAAATTTTTTACTTGGTTTAAAAAAAATGTTACAAGCAATAATATCTTGGAAGATTCTCAAATTTACGAGTATTTTTTGCATTTAATTTGATGTATTTCGATGGCTTTAATTTTTTTTTTGTGTTTTAGATCAGCGGAACTAAAGAAATCAATGTGTTTTAAGAGTGAAAAAGATCTTGCCGATCAATTAGAAATCATAAATAAAGAATATAAATTGATTTTAAATTTAAAAAATGAAAATCTTAAAAAGTTACAAAATGAAATTCAATATTTAACACAATCTGAGTTGATGTATAAAACTTTAAATCAACAAATTGAGTAAGTACAATTGAAATACATTTCATCCAAAAAACTATCTGGAATTTGTTAGTAGAACAAACAATTAATTTTTTAATTAATTATCAACAATTATTTTTTCTCCTTGAAAATAGTTCCAGTTGATGCGATATACATACGCAAAACGATTAATCCAGTCGTCGGAACATTTCTTATAGACATTTTCCGGTATAGCCTCCAGCACCTTCTGCGAATTTTGTTTTATGGCTTCAATGGACTTAAAATGTGTTCCACGAAGTTGTAATTTTAACTGGGGGAACAGGTAAAAGTCATATCTGGCGAAAACGGTGCTTAATTGATGACAATTGTTGAGTTTTGGGTCAAAAATTTGCGTACAATCAGCGATGTGTGGGACGGCGCATTTTCGGTGCAAAATCCAAGAATTGTCTTTTTACAAATCTAGATTTTTACGGTGAACATTCTCTCTTAAACTCTTCATAACGTCCAGATAATATGGTTTGGTGATTGTTTAACACTCTGGAATTAATTTCGTATGGATAACACCACGGCAGTCAAAGAAAACAATCAACATGATGATTTTTCAGTGACGTTAATGTGTTTTGTTCAGTTTCCGCTCATCGAAATGGTCATTCCCAGAGCGTGTTGGCTAATTTGCATGTCAAACTCATAAACCCATGTCTCATCATCTGTTATGAAAATGCGTTTCATGAATCTAGGGTCCAAATCGGCTTGTTAAAGCATGTCTTTAACAATTTCTTTTTAAAGGAAATTTAAGAAAAATTGCAAAAAAGCAAGATAATCTATAATTGATCCTAATTCAGTTGAGTTTGTCGACAGTGGAAAAAACTTGGGAATAACTTTCAATTGGAAGAATTATGTAAATTCTATCTGGCTCTGTGGTCTATGACTCTCTGGAAAGTCTTCACTGCATGCAATCAGTTACCCCGTTTCAAATTCGTATGATGTTCATTAAAACCTTGATTTTGATCCCATTTCTTTTATAGTGATCTACTTTTTTGTTTTAGGAATTTACATACGGAAAGTTCTCGTAAACTGCAACTGGTTTTTAACACTTGTGCATTCGTTATGTGTGTTTAAACTAATCAGGTTTGATTATATTTCATCTTTCAGTAAGAAATTATTGGGATGTTCTTTGCGACACTACTATGAGTTTCGTCTTATGATATTTGTCAAGATACTTATCACATTCAAAGTGTGCCGGATTACTTACATTCTTTCTTCCTTAGATCAAACTCTGCTAAAGAACAGGCTACTTTGTTATACCCATTCATAAATCAATTCATATGAGTACTTCGTTAGTTGTTGAAGTCTCGAGGTTTTGGAATAGTTTTACTTCTTTTTATTAAAAACACTGTTCTGTTGGAAGTCTTCCGAAGGCTTTGAATACTTCTCATCTCCCTTGCCTTTTTTCCTTTCCTCCTGTTTATGTAGCCTTGCTAATTACGGTTCTTTGCTCTTTCCACTTTGCACAAGCTTTATCTTTTCTTTTTTTTTTGTTTTTGCCGATTATAAAGCTCCTTTTTTCCCCCACTTATTGTGTATTAATATCGAATACAGTCAAGTCTCCTATAAAACGCGATTAATTCATACCATGTTATATTGAAATCGTGTTATAAGAGACTTAGAATCAATCCCTCCTCATTTAAACTCTCTTCCTCAAGTAATTCTTCTATATATCTTCATGATTTATATCTGAAAATCCTTCGTTGCCCAAAGCAGAAGCAGTGGAGCTGAAATATTGATTTCCCTTTTGAACCATTTAAGTTAAAAAGGCGCCTCCAACATACATTAAGTAAATGTTGACGGTTCAATTTCTACACAAGCTAACAAGACTGTTCGAAGCGCAATCTAAAATCGAAAATTCTTTCCAAACTTGAAGAAGAGTTTTACCTTCCATCATTTTCTAATCTGTTGAAAATGGCTTGAAAAAATTGACGTATGTAATAGTACATTTTGGAAGTTCAGATGACTCCTTGGTCCAGCGGTTGTATCAATGAAGTGCAGTTACGAGGAAGATAAACAATTTTCACATTTAAGTGATTCGGTTCTGTACTATGACTTCTAGCGATATCAAGAATCGACAAAACTTTGAAACTAACATTTTTTTAGAATCATACAGCTTTTCGCTTGCTGGATAAATTAATTATAGAAAACAATAGAATAAGTATTGCCCTGTCATAGATAAATTTTTCAAGCCATTTGAGTTGTTGGAATGTTCTTGTACGAACCGCGTTATATGAAAATTGCATTATAAAAACACCGCGTTGATTGTAGCAGTATTCTTTTTCCGGTGTAAATCATTGTGTATCGTTGTCGATATATGGGAATATCCCTCACCAACGTTCCCTCTAAAGGCCAATCTCCACACAGCCGACATCCTATTCTGATGAGAAAAATCAGAAAAGTAGAAAGAGATGAACTTTTGCAATTTACGCTTGGATTGATCGAATAAAAATATCAGGGTCTCTCCTGCTATATGAATATCGAAATTCAAAGCGAACGTGGTCCTTAGTTAATCACAACATTTGTTGTGATATACAGACAAACAGACATTGGATAAAAATGATTGCAAACCATTTAGAATCTTATAAAACGTGAAGATTTGCAAAACAAATTTTTATATTTTTGATATACTTCGTATAGAAGTTAAAAATTTAACTTGCGTAGACCATAAAAATCAATTCGTCATAGAAAAACTTCCTATAAGAAAATTTGGTAGTGTGCGACGATATCGTGTATTATTATTGTGAGAGTATGCAAATGCAGATGAAAACCCATAAATCAGATGAACAAGTTTATCTGCGTTTGAGGGGAATCATCTGGCAGATGAAGAATCAGATGGGGAAATTTCAACTGCAGAAGACGACAAAATTCGTAGGATGATTGTTTCTCCCTTTCTGTTTAACTAAATTTTGCATAAGTACATCTCATACTTTTATCAGAATAGGATGTCGGCTGTGTGGAGATTGGCTTTAAACTATGCGCGCGAGCGGCCGCCCAGGTATAAATTGACATTAGTCCAGTCATCATTTTTATTCGCAAACAAGAAATATTGCAAAAACTTCTTTTGTGTGAAAATAGTTTGAAAATTTGCCACCATTTTCTTTGAGTAAACGTGTACGTGTAGATTTCCACACTAAAGTCAGGTTCATGGCGACTGGGTTGTTTTTTTTTTTTATATGCCGTAGTTAGTAATTGGCAATTGGCAGTTCTTTGGATTATTTTTTTTTTGTTAAATTTGGTCCGACTTTTTTTAATTCAAAAGGGTTGCCCGCATAATACTTTATACCGCCCATGGTTTTAAAAAATTAGAGGAAACGTTGCACCCCCACATATTATATTACTTATAATTGTATAATATTGCTAGGATTTTTTTTTTTCATTTCCAGAACTACTGAACTCGAGTTAAGTCGAAAATGTACAGATCTTGATTTAAGTATAGACGAGTATGAAACTCAACAGAAACTCTTCTATACGAAATGTGAAGAAAAAGCTAAGAAATTGCAAGAACTGAAGAAAGAAAATCGAGCATCTGGTAAAGAGTTAAATGAAAGTTTTCTAAAAATTGTAAGAAAATCGTTTATCCGTCTGTGGCTCGAAATTAGCCAGATTTATTAATTTATTTCTCTTTTTTTTTCTTTCCAGCAGCAAACTATGCCACTATTTATTCATCAATTAGGTTTGGAACAATATTTTATAAAATGTGATTCGTTTCTTCAATATTTAACATTATTTGTGAATGGAAATTTTAAAATTCAAGTAAATTATTTTATAATTAATAGAAACAATCAAAAGACCCCAAAAAAAAACCACAACCAGAACATGTTTTGTTTGGTGGATGTCGTGAAATTTCGAAATTGTATTTTCTGAATATTTTACAAGGTTGTCCAACCAGCGGGCCGCATGCGGCCCAAGGCATGTTTCAATGAGGCCCGAAAATATTCAAAGTTACTGTCCATTTTTCTGAGGAATGATTTGTGTGCGTTCTCGTGCTAAAGCTGCCAAGTGACAGACAACGGAAACATTACCAGAACAGAAGCTCTTTCGTTCTGTAGTAAATTCTCTTTCTGTTTGCGTTGCTCGGTCAGCTATACTGTTCTGTTGTATGTCACCTGATGGCTTAAATGAAGAATGAAGAACATACTAAGTATAAAATTAGAACCAATATGTTGGATGAACACTCTGAGAACTGCCTGAGAATTGCAACCACGTCAATATCTGGTTCACATTAATTTTATGATATGGATTTATAATATACTTGTGGCCCAGGGAAACAAAATGGTTGGACACCCTTGTTTTACAATGATGTGGAAATACCGTTCTGTTGTCGACAACTTCCAGTCACGGATATGATGTAGAATCTATTAAT
This sequence comes from Xylophagus ater, assembly GCA_963422695.1. Lineage (NCBI taxonomy): Eukaryota > Metazoa > Arthropoda > Insecta > Diptera > Xylophagidae > Xylophagus > Xylophagus ater. The sequence continues at coordinate 50,988,137 of OY730481.1, forward strand.
TAAGAAGCTAAGAATCTTTTAGTAACTGATTTTTATTATTCTCTCAGAACGAATAGCTGGTTTTACATTGGTCTTCAAACGGGTGGATTCTTCAAAAATTATTACTCTAGAAGGGGTTCGGCGAATGCCGAAGAAATCTTCCATATCTAGCTTGAGTGCAAAATTCATGACACGCACACATAAGGTCTGTTTTATTTGCCACTTGCTCTGGGGTAGAGCAAGTTTTTACATTGAAAACAAAAACAATAAAAGTGAAAATCCTACACTACTTTCAGAGCAGGTGTAAACTATTACACCCGAATTAGTTCAGTTTTCTACCATAAAAAGTGTATTAGCTAAAACTTTCTCATTTAATTACAATATGGTTGCTAAGCAACGTTACAAACATTTGAATTAAAGCTTCCTCCTACTCCTGCTCGTTTTATTTGCCACTTACTCTGCTCCGGGGTAGGGTATGGCAAATAAAACAGACCTATTAACACTTCCTACTGGTGCTCTGCTCAAATCAACTAGAAAAATTCCCTCCCACGTGAAACGTGCACACATTAATGTGATGTGTATAAATTCACAGTGAAGAAAGGCACATGGAAGACCAGTGTAGACATTTCAGCAATCTAAAATCGGCCATTTATTTGTCTTGGGTAATTATGTCTCAAAATTTAATCGAGTTTACGAGTATACGAGCCGATTTCTATCGTTCCTATTCGTATGGAAGGAAGGAAGGAATTTTTCATATTCTCGTACATACCTGCAGTCTCATATATGAAAGAGTTGAATATAAAAATGCATGTAACTTGACTTGTTATGAAATCGTTTCGCGTTTTAAGTATACTAGTATAGTTTGCCCCAAGCTTTATACTTGTCTTGAGCGAGTGGTCAAGGCTACTATCTTGTCCGTTCTCTTGACGCATTTTCTGTTATCTCTTCGATGTTTTTTTTGTAAATTTCGAGAAGGTATCTCGATAATAACTTGGCGGATGTTATTGTTTTTTAGGTGCTCCAATCTCACCACTGACTGTTACAGTCTGACACTGATCGTAAGGTCCATTGACGCTGTCTGACCACAATGTCCATCAAACAGTAACTTTTTGGTCATGTAATGATGTCTCGTGAATCTCATGAGGATTTTCATCTCCCTATATGCTTCAATTTTGCTTATTAATACATCCAGAGAGGTGGAAATGTGCCTCATCAATAGAAAAGGATTTTCTTTGAAAAACCAGTATCAATTTCTTGTTGCTATAGCAATCTATGTAAATTCTTCGTTATCCATGGTCTCTGCGCTTCAGTTCTTGTGTTAGCTGAATTTGTTACGGGTTTAGATGCAAGTCCTGGTGCAAAATGCGTCAAAGGGAGCCATAAGAAAAGCTCAAAAGCTGCGAATGCCGACAAATCGATAATTGCGGGTCTTCTGTCGCTCGACGTTGCACAGGCCTTACCGTATCTCGAATACTTTCAGTATTTTCAAAGTTTTTCATGACGTTGCGAATTCGTTCGCTCAGTAGGACGATTAAATTCACCATAATCTTCGCGTAAATTTCGATACACATTTCGTACAGTATTGTTATTTCTGTAGAACACAATTTATTAATTTTAACACTTTGAGCGGTGGTTAAGCGATCCATTTCTTGTAAATGTGTTGTTGGAAACTGAGCTTTGACACTTTGAAAACTAGTGCTTATCTACAGCTGCTTGTTTTTACAGTGCTGACAACATAGGAAATACAAATTGGATCATTCTAATCATTCCCTGCAGTTTTACGAGACGAGATTTTGTCTTATCCGTCCGTGCCGGCTGGCTTTTATAAAACGACCAGAAAATAAAATTTCGAACTTTGTCAAGTTGTTGACTGCATCTAAAACATGTTCTGGATCCTTTATATATTAAAATCGTTTAATAACCGAGAAAAGGGCAGCTCCATATTCTTTTGCTTATTAAGCGATTTCGATGTTGCGATGTAATATATTGAAGGAAATACATTTTTTTTTTGATTTCAGAAATGCATGGAAAATGAAAACGAAAAACATAATTTAGATAAGCTATATAAAGATTTTGAAATGGTTGGATGCCAGTTAAGTCGTTTTAAATTATTGATTTTGAATTGGGAAAAAAATAAACCTATTTTAATACTTTTTTCACAGAATTCATGCAGCCGAATTGAATTTATCGAAAAAGAAAATCGAAATGTTCGGTCTACAAGAAATGATGAACGGATTGGATGTTAACAAAGTGAATTTACATAGTTTGGAACAAATGAAGTACTCTTTTTATTTCGGCTTGTCTTTATTTTCAGCCTCACATAATATATATTCGGGACTTTCCTTTCTCGTACTCTTCAAGAATGTATAAGTACTTGAAAACTTGTATATTCAAGTACTTGGAAGTGTTGGATTTAAAAACGCTTGATAGGGGCGGCCACATAGGCTATACGCTTACTGTGAGCGCTTTCGAAGATGAGAGCAACGATAAATATTCCCGCGTAATTAAATAGAAGTGGCCATATAGCCGAGTTCGTTGAAAGCAAGATACGATAGAGAAAAAGAGAAGAATTGAAATTCAATTCTTCGCCACTTTCGAACAAGAACGCCATGATTTTTTTTTTCAATTGCGAAGAACATTTGTACTTGCATTTGTGAATTAACTGACAAACTAGAGCAAATGTAAATGTGTTCAACGACAAGAGTGACTTTTCGCTCACCGCGTTAATATTTTTCTCACTCCGCGTAGAAAGCGCAGAACCTATGTGGCCGTACACTAAGTAATTTATTAAGTATTAAAAACTGAACCAATTGATTTTCGCAGGCCTCTGCTGAACTCAGTTTTACACCAATTAAAGTAATTCTGCAGAAACCGAAACAAATGGTAGTCGGACAGAGGACGATCCAGACTATATGATGAATGAATCAAAGCTTCCCAACCAAGCTCTCTCAATTTTTGCCTAGTCATTAAAGATGTGTGTGTGTTGTCTGGCATTGTCGTAATGGACGACGACACCATTCCTATTTAATAATTGTGGCCGCTTTACTTCAATTACGTGCTTTAATCGCATTAGTTGTGTTTACAATAGAGAATGGAATTAATAGTCTGTGACCAAGTTGTAGCAATTCATGATGCACGATTGCCTTCCAATCCCACTAAACACAAAGCATTATTTTACGTGGCGTTAGTCCTGACTTTGTCATCGTTTGTGGAGCTCCATTCTTCTTGGACCATTCTTCGTACATTATTGTTGTAGGTGACCCACTTTTCATTACCTGTTATCAATCATTTCATTAGCGATTCGCAAATGGAAATTTGATCCATTAAATTTTTCACTGATAAATTCATGTGGAACCCAAATATTAAGCTTCTTTTTGTATCCAGTTTTACACAAATGGTTCAAAGCTGTTTTTTTGATCAATCTTTAGTTCTCCTCAGCAACGACATAAGATGAAATGTGCTGGTTTTCTTCAATTTTTTGAAGAATTTCATCGAGACTTTTCACAATGATTGGTCGTCTACCAGAGCGCGGCGCATTCTTAACATCGAAATTTCCGAAGCAGAAACGAACAAACCATTTACGTTGCGTGCTACTGATTTTGATAAAGTATTTTCACCAATAAACACTAGGAATTCCTTCACAAGCCTGTGCGAAGCTTGATCGAAGTGATATTGTTATAAAATATAGTGAATTTTTCCACAATTTTGGGTCATTTTTAAAACCCAATTACCGCAATTACTTCTGACTGAATTTGAAAATATTCTATGAAATATGTCGCCTTTCAAGCGCACTTTAATATAAATTGATAGAGTTTTAGAACTAGTAAAGTTATGCGCCATCTATTGCATAAAAACGCCACGAAATTTTTCCATCGACCAAATATTTAGACATTCTTGAAGGATACGAATGGTGGAAACCGACTAATATTTACTTATTACATTCTTAAAGGGAAAGACGAGTTAGAAAGCAACTACTAAATATATTATTTCAATTCTCTCGAATTAGATCAGAATCTGAGGAATTAAATAAAATCAATTCGGATGAAATCGATGATATTCTAATGGATGAGCTAAAGATATGCCTTGAACAGAGTACAAGAAATCATATTGAAAATTATTTATATGAGAATATAAAGCAAAAATTTGAGAATACCCAAAAACGACATGAATGTTTAAAATCATTAACAAAAACCATCTCGAATACTGTTCTAAATGCTGAAATAATATGGATTCTAATGCAATTAGATTTAGAGAAGATACGTAACCGTTTCGATACAGCACAAGATTTGAATCGTGAAAATCAATTATGTTTAAAACGTATTGAAATTATGAGACGTTTACAAATTCCGGATACGACGATTGATCTAACACAATCGTATATTAATAAACTTATGAAATCTTTCACAAATAATGATATACCATCATCATCGACATTGAATACAGTGAAATTATGCATTTATGAATATGAAAAGTTTTCCAGATCATTCGTTTATATTCAAAGAAATATCGAGAATAAGAAATCTTATCGTCAATTATTGAATTTAACTTTTGGAATGTATGTGGAATGTAGTAGTAATCAATTTAGGGCAACCGAAAATATGAATTTCCAATGTTTTATATTTGCCTTCTTAATCTTAAGATGAGCGTAAAGGCCAATCCATACAGCCGACATCCTATTCTGATAAAAGTATAGGATGCACTTATGCAAAATTTAGTTAAACAGAAAGGGAGAAACAATCATCCTACGAATTTTGTCGTCTTCTGCAGATCAAATTTACCCATCTGATTCTTCATCTGCCAGATGATTCCCTTCAAATGCAGATAAACTTGTTCATCTGATTTATGGGTTTTCATCTGCATTTGCATACTCTCACAATAATAATACACGATATCGTCGCACACTACCAGATTTTCTTATAGGAAGTTTTTGTAAGACGAATTGATTTTTATGGTCTACGCAAGTTAAATTTTTAACTTCTATACGAAGTATATCAAAAATATAAAAATTTGTTTTGCAAATCTTCACGTTTTATAAGATTCTAAATGGTTTGCAATTATTTTTATCCAATGTCTGTCTGTCTGTATATCACAACAAATGTTGTGATTAACTAAGGACCACGTTCGCTCTGAATTTCCATATTCATATAGCTTTCTTTTAGAAAGGCTTTCGGAAGGTAACTTGATTTTAACATACGTATAGAAGTTTCGTCGTTTTGCACTAATGCTTGTTTTTAGATGTGATAGGAATTTAAGCCTGATGATAAAGGCTGAAAACACAATTTCGTACTACATCTATATAATATTTGTGGAATTTTGTCTGTATGTACCGAGTTGGCGTCTAAACGGCTGGACCGATATTGATGAAACATATCTCCACCGATTCTTTGTTCCAGCGCGCTGGTTATAGGCTACTTTGATTTTTGGGTTTGTTTTAAGTTTAATTCCGTTAGGTGGCGCTGCAGTCTAACTCAAGAACGGCTAGACGTATTAACACCATATTCGGACCATATGTTAGTTCCGTGCCGAGATAGGTTTATATTAAGTTTTATCCCGGTAGGTGTCGCTGCGGTCAAGAAATTTCAATTTTCCTCATTTTTGTTAATAGAAAAAATGTCGATAGTTTTGAGAGGAGGAAACATCGGTAGAAATACTCAAAATGTACGAATTGTCGGGGGGGGGGGGGGCTTATGCAAATTTAATGATGGAGCAGCGTTTGGAATGTAATCAGAAAATGTTGAATTACTCAACCTCAACGCATGCTCAACAAAGTCCTGAAGAAAGCCCGAACAACGTCGGGTATTCTGCTAGTTTTCCTATAAAATGGAAGGGAATATTCTTAATTTTCCCATAATATTATAAATTGTGTGGGGAGAGACCCTGATGCTTTTAGTCGATCAATCCAAGCGTAAATTGCAAAAGTTCATCTCTTTCTACTTTTCTGATTTTTCTCGTCAGAATAGGATGTCGGCTGTGTGGAGATTGGCCTTAAGATATTAACCTGTTTCAGGAAAAATTATTATTGCATCATATTTTTACATGAAACCACATTTTAATGGAATATCTTCTATATACCAGGTGGGCTGTAAAGTTCGTATCGTTTTAAAGAAAAACACATTTTTTTAAACAAAACTCGATTTTATTATTCAACATAGTTGCCATCGAGGGCGATACACCGATTATAGTGATCTTCCACATTTTCGATACCATTTTTGTAGTACGATTTGTCTTTTGCTTGAAAGTATGCCTCAGTCCACTCGGCTGACTGTCGTTTGGACTCAAAAGTGAAATGATTGAGCCATTGTCACATATCGACGCAAAATTCGGGTTTGTTACGATTGAAGAGCTCCAAACCTCTGCTCAGAATCATCAATTCGTTGTTGTTTTTGGTCGATTGTGAGCTCGCACGGCACCCACTTTGCACAGAGCTTTCGTATCCCCAAACATTCATGAACGATATGTCCAACACGTTCCTTTGATATCTTTAGAGTGTCAGCTATCTCGATAAACTTCACTTTACGGTCATCCAAAATTATTTTTTGGTTTTTTTTTTATGTTTTCGTCCGTAACAGCCTCTTTTGGACGTCCACTGCGTTCATCGTGTTCGGTGCTCATATGGCCTGTACGGAAGTTAACAAATCACTTACGAATGGTTTGCTCGCCTGGCACAGAGTCCGGATAACACTCATCAAGCCACTTTTTGGTATCAGCAGCATTTTTTTTCATCAAAAAACAGTGTTTCATTAACACACGAAATTCCTTTTTATCCATTTTCTTCAAAATAACAAAAGTAGCTTCACTCAAAATGCTATATCTCACAAACTAATAGTCCGACAGCTGTCAAATTTATACACGTATCTTTTGTAGGTTGGTAATAACGAAAAATGATATGGATTTAATTCTAGTGGCGCCCTGTCATAGAAACGATACGAACTTTTTAGCCCACCTGTTATAAATATGCCAACACAAAAATTTACTTCCCTTTTATTCGTATTCTAACAAAAGATGTGGTTTAATATATATATCGATGGAAAGTTATTGTTGAGGAGAAGTGTCTAAATACAAAAAGTATGTTGATATATGGTCGTTGAGCCAGGTTGAACAGGTGAAAGTTTCCCATACATTTATATGGGAACCTTTATATGGCACACAGAGCTGTTGTGAGAATAAAAATATCATATTGAAATTCACAAGTTTAACTTTTAATTATTGCAATCGATATTTTAATTTTTATTTTATTAGGTCGAATTTCGACCAATAATTTTGCTTTCTCGAGGAGTATCTTATATGTTCAACACAATTGAGGGGTACCCATTATTCATCAATTCATTTCCTTTCATTGAAAATCTTTCTTATCTGAATTTCAGTATGATTTCTTGAAAGTTAGATCTACAAGTCACCTAGTTTAGTAGTATAGTAATGACTCAAAGAACACTTGTGTCAATAGTTGGAAAGATAGCCTTTTTGGCAAACATAGTGCCGGATTAGACGCGGTACAAATCTACCGTCAAGTTTTGGGTAGAAATCTATCAAACCGATTAGACGAGGTATATTTATACCATAGTCTTTTATACAAGCTACACAAGGATTGTATTAGTATATGTGAGCGCAGCATCAGTCGAATTTAAACTGTCAAACTGTTAGGATCTACTATTTTACTATTTACTATGTACTTTTAGATTATGTTGACTTGTTGACGTTCAGTAATCGAATGGCGTGCCTGAACTTTCAATTTTTTTCGAAATTGTATATCTGTTTCTACTATAACATACTCTTTCATTTCATGCATTCGAATATAAAGGTTAGGATAGAGATAGATTAGAGATACCACATGCACGTACGACACTAGGCATTTACTAAGAATTTAAAATTTTGTATCCTATTCCTTATCAAAGCTTTTCTACAGAATTTAACTAAACCATATGTCGATCCACTGAAGGTACCCTAAAAATTGTCGAAAATGAAACTATCCAGAATATTGTTACAAGTTCCGAGAGATTACCTGGGTACTCCATATGGGATGTTTGTTGTCTTTCGAAGACAATAAGACAAAAGTCTCTTGGTCTCTTGAAACCCAATTCTTTTTACTGACACGAAAGCCTAATTTTAAGAGCATAAAACCCGATTTTTTTGGAGCATATTTTTGGTTGTCTTAAAAATAATTAATCTTTATAAAAAATCTTCTCTTTTCTTTCGATTTTATTAATTTTTATATATATATATTTTTTTAAAGAGATTCGATAAATAAAATATTATCCGCGTACGTTTTTGATGGTCCTGTATATCGTCCAATGCTGGAAAATATCGATTTTCTTCAGAATTATTATAAAATAGAGGAAAATAAATTGAATATTGAGAAATCAATTCGACATTTAAGAACTGAATATCAAGAAAATATTGAAAAAATGGTAAGCGTCTTTATTTCCTGTTCTACAGTGTGATCCAACTTCAGTTTCCGAACTTTAATTATGAAAAAATAATATTAATTAAATGGCCGCCACTGGACCGCGACAGAGCCGAGCCTTTCGAAGTAATTTTCGATGACTTGTTCGTAAATTTCGGACAGTATCTTGGCGCTCCAACGTTTCGGGTTTGTTGTCATAGACACAACTTTTAACGTAATCCCACAAAAAGAAATCCAAGCGGCGTTAAGTTGCATGATCTTGGCAGCCAGTTGACACCACATTAAAACATGAAATAATGCGACCTGGGAACTTTTCACGCAAAACATTCAACGTTTCACTCGCTGTGTGGCAAGTTGCACCGTCTTTTTGGAATCACATATCTTCCACATCGATTTCGTGCCAGAAATAATCGGTTATCATGTGCTTATGTCGTTCACCATTGACTGTTACAGTCTGACACTGAAAATGATCATAAAAGTGAGGCCCAAATGACGTTGCCTGACCATAATGCGCACCAAAAAGTCAGGCAGTTGGCCATGTAATGGTATCTCGTGAATCCCATGAGGATTTTCATCTCCCAATATGTGGCAATTTTGCTTATTAACATACCCAGAGAGAGAGGTGCAAATGTGCCTTATCAGAGAAGAGGGGTTTCTTTGAAAAATCAGCCTCAACTTCTTGCTGCAATTTTAACGCGTTGGCCGGTTATTAAGCGATCCATTTCGTAAATGTGTTGTTGTTGTAAACTGACATTTGACACATTGAAATCAAGTGCTTATCGGTGCAGCTGCTTGATTTACAGTCTTGCCAACATAGGAATACTCAAATTGGATCACCTTATCTAAGTTTATCTAACATACATATAATTTCTTTCAAACATTTTACAGACCTCAGATCGTTTATGGAGAAATAAACAATTTTTGTGGATATGGTTTTTAACTGAACCGAAAAAAGTTTTGAACGCTATTGAAGAAGTTAGTAAAACAGCATCAAAAATACAAATTTCAGGAGTTAAAACTTTGTGCGGAATCAAACGGAAATAATAAATATGTTAATATTTTAATTAAATAAAAATCTATAAAATATATAATTTGATTTATTTTATTATCATAATTAGATTTTCGTAAGACGTGTGACTCATTGGTACAAGTTGATATTGAGTTCAAAGGGAAGTCCACGTTAAACGCGGCTGCATTTAAGTAGCTACACTACAGAAAAAGTGGTCTAAATTGAGTTCAAAGACAATCGGAATCGATCATTTGTATGAATTCATCTCAAAAGATTATATCTAATTTGCTAGTGTAAGAATTAAAAATAGGATACAACTGCATTTGGTAAAACAATTGAAAGGTTTAACACAAAAACAGTTGTAATGATTTGATAATATTAGTAGAAGAAGAAAAAAAAGGCAAATGAACAGCAGTAGAGATAGTGTAGAATGGTCTAGTTGGTTAAGACCTCGACCTCGCCTCATTGGACTGATGAGACTCTGGTTCAAATCCAAGTCTCGGTACTTCAATTTTTCTCTACTTTTCTTTGCCTTACACTAGAATACCGAAAAAATGGTCTAAATTGACTTAAAAAGGAATTAAATGCATCTCAAAGGGGCTACATCTGCTGCATCTAAGTAGCTAGACTATCGAAAAAATAGTTTAAATTCGAATTTATTTTACTAAGAAAGTTATTATGGAGACACCGGGAAACCAGAAGCGGAATCGTGTAACTCGATTTGAACCACAAATCGTATCGAAATAGCATAGAAAAATGGCAATGCTTTTTTCGATACGGTTTATTCTCAATCGAATTAACGATTCCACTTCTGTTCATTTTATCGTAATCAGGGGCCCTATTATGGAATACGATCGTAATCGTATCCTTAACGTAAGGCCTGTTGTTGTTAGTGGAAAACAATAACAACAACATGGCTTACGTTAACGTTACGATTACGATCGTATTCCATAATAGGGCCCCAGTTTTATATTTACTTCGTTTTGAAAAATTTTACGGTTCTCAGAAGTGTACCAGTGTATCCATATGAAAATTTTGTACCAACTAAAGAGCAATCGTCGACATCATTAGTTTTTTGCGAAAAACAAAAAACGATCTGTGACTTGTTGCTTGGAGAAACTGTTATTACTGATCGCGCTACCGACAACAATTGATCGAATTGAACTGTGTTTTGCTCCAAAAACGACGAGAATATCAAAAGAGACAATACAAAGTGATTTTCCTTCATGACAATGCATCATCACACAAAGCAAAACCGGCCCAGGAAACGATAGAAGCGCTTAACTTGGAAGTTTTTACCGCATGCGGCTTATTCAGCAGACTTCGCTCCTTTCGACTTTTGACACCTTGTATCAATGGGCCACGAACTTAAGGAGTACCACTTCAAAATATCTGAAAAACTGGAAAATTGAGTCTCAGAATGGTTTTCATCAAAAGAAGAAGAACTTTTTTGGAGTGGTATCCACAAATTGCCTGTAAGGTATGGCTTATTTAAGTCGATAATATACTTTATTATTCAATATAGTCTCCCTGAACCTCAATGCACTTGTTCCAATGGTTTTCTAATCGATTGATTCCATTCCTGAACTGAGAATCAGGAAGGTCTGCAAAATACTCCTCTACGTCAGCAATCACTTCTTCGTTTGACGAAAAACCCCTTCTACGCATGAATTTTTTCAAGTTTGGAAATAGATGGAAGTCACTAGGAGCCAAATCTGGCGAATACGGTGGATGTTCTAACAATTCGTACTTTAATTCCGTGATTTTTGCAGTGGTTTTTTGATTTTTGTGAGCTGGTGCATTGTCTTGGTGGAAAATGATTTTTTTCTTTTTTAAACAGGGGCTTTTTTCCCGGAAGTTTTGTTTCGAGCAGGTCCATAAAGTTCGAATAATATTCAGAATTAATTGTTTTACCGGTTTGGAAATAATTCACCAACAAAATCCCTTTCGCATCCCAAGGACTAAGTGAAGAACATCAATCAATCTCCAAGTTCATCCTCCTTACCTGCAATCAGGTTACCTAAATAACAAAAGAAAATTCATCAGCGCCCAGCCGATCATCGAAGAACTACAACCGTATAACCGTGTAACTCGATCAGGTAGACAAGTAGAACCATCGTAGCCCGTCTTGAGAAAGTTTCATAGCGGTCAGGCGGAAATAGGGTAAATAATAAATTCACTTGCTATGGTTTGTTTTGCTTTTTTTTTATGCCCTATGGTAGGTACTACCAGAGAGGTATATTAGTTTTGTCACTCCACATCGAAATAATCGTCGTAGAAATGTTTTAAGGGCATGGGTTTGTGTCGGGAATCAAAAGTTATATCGATTTATGCATGTCCGTCCGTCCGTATACAAGATAACTCAAAAACGCGTTATCCAATTTTGTTGAAATTTAGAATGTAAGTTGGTTATTCCTTAACTAGATTTGGTAGTGTATTTCAGCAAAATCGACCCGGTGGGAGGGAAGTTATAAAAGAAAAACCAGGATGACCAGAAAGTTTTGTCGTTTTTTTTGTTTATGGTTTTTTGGATTTAATTGGAAAATTTGTGAATCGATTTTGTTTAAATTAATTATGTTAGTTAAATACGTAAATAGAAGATACCAGGATAAATTTAAGCAAAATTGGTCAAAGGATAGTGAAGAAAGAAATAATCTTAGGAGAAAATAAGTCTGTGCATAAAGTTCTTTTCGATGTACTTTAAAAACTAATTCACTGATTTGGATAAAATTTGCAGATTAGATTTATTCTAGTAGAGTCTAGGTTACCGGCAAATTAGAGGAAATTCTGAGAATAAAAAACAAAATTATAAAGAAAAAAGCTTGATTGCTTTTTCTGTCCTATTTCTGTCCGATAGGACATCAAAAACTCGGCTATAGGCCGATTTTAAGTTACTATATGTTTTATACTGGATCTTCTTCCATCTCATTAGATGTATAACATTTCTTAGCAGTTTTAATTAGCACCTCAATAGTGTAAAGTTTATTTACATATCGGTATTTTATATATGTTTTCAGATGAAATGAAAAAAAAAAGAAGAAAAATTGAAATCAGTTCGATTTTGGTTATTCAAAGTTGTTGGAAGTTTATTTGATTTAAGTTCAATCAAAAATTATGTTTCTTTAAGTGGAAATTTAAGTGTACCCGCGCGTCTTGGAAATTCAATGAAGAAATTTTATTATTATAAAAAAGAAACAATAATGTTTGCATTAATAGTGTCACTAGTTTGGTTGGCCGTTATTGGATATGCGCTTGGTAAGAATCCAAATTCAACAATCGATTACAATTTGAGCTCGAGACAAGCTAGATGTAAGTAATATGATGATAATTTTCTTAGAGTTAATTTTTGATCAATAAATATGCCTTCGGAATCTGGTTATTTCCATCGATAGGAACTCTTGTTTGAAACTTATATTGGCTACCGGTTTACATTGTGGTCACACGTGTTTACACCGTACTAGACTTAAGTCTAAACAAACGTCATATGTGAGCATTTATGGAATTTGGACCATCAAAAGATGAGCTGTCATCTGTCAAAGCTTTCAATGAAATTTAACATTTCGAAGATATTGTGTTCTTAGTGCCGGATTACACGCGGTGTTTTTTTTTTGGGTAGAATTCTACCGTAGACATAGGTATCGATGGGTTGGAGGTGAAGCATGAAGATCTACCTCTCGAAATGTGCTGGCGCAACGTAGTTTTTTACGCACACAAACACAAGTTGTCACTGTTTGTGTCGGTTTCGAAAAAAAATTGTAAGTTCAAGCGCGCCATTCGATTACTGACCGTCAACAGGTAATCATAATCTAAGAGAACATAGTAAATAGTAAAATAGTAGATCCTAACAGTTTGACGGTTTAAGTTCGACTGATGCTGTGCTCACACACACACACTAATATAATCCTTGTGTAGCTGGTATAAAAGACTATGTGATAAATATACCTCGTCTAATCGGTTTGGTAGATTTCTACCCAAAATTTGACGGTAGATTTCTACCGCGTGTAATCCGGCAGTTAGTGTTCTTAAAGTTTTTAGGTCGATTTAGATTTAAGGTAGGTCCAGAATTTAGGTGACTTAACTTAAGTTTACATCGTCATATTTAGGTCGATCTAAACACTTAGGTCTCTTTTTTTAAGTCTCGGTGTAAACGTGTAGCCATTGATTGATTAAATTTTAAGTCGATCTCAAATCATTTCTCAAGTCGCCATATCTAAACGAAGTAATTGTTTTTCTCCATGTATTCCGGAAAGAACACTAGTCTTTCGATTTACTTGGGAACATTGGTTCTAAACGCATGCAAAATAAAACCGCGTAAAAAGAATCTATTAGCAAATATAGCGGATCTGGTAATTGAAGTGTCTGGATTTAAAAATGTTGTAACTTTTTTGTTTTTTGATCGATTTTAATAAAATTTATGCAAATGATAGTTTATAATACGTAGTTAATTTTACAATTATTCGAATGGTGGTATGTAACCGCATTTTGCCTTAACCACAAGGTTCAATCTCTATTTTTAAATGATGCAAACGATGCTCGCAGGATGTCTTAGCTTAAACGGTTCCATTCACGAATCAAATCTTTTTGTAAATCGGCCAAAGTTGTGTGTTTTGTTTTTTGCAAGCAGCTACTTGTAAAATTCCCCAAATGGAATAATCTAACGGATTCAGATCTGGCGAATAGGGTGGCCACTGTTGTTTCGAAATAAAATTAGGAACTGTAAGGCAAAGAAAAGTAGAGAAAAAGTGAAGAACCGAGACCTGGATTTGAACCAGGGTCTCATCAGTCTCATGAGGCGAGGTCGAGATCTTAACCAACTAGACATTCTACACTATCTCTATTAGTCTGTTCATTTGCCTTTTCCTCTACTACTAATATTATCTAATCATTACAAATGTTTTTGTCAAACCTCTCACTTGTTTTACCAAAATTCAGTTGTATCCTATTTTTTAACTCTTACATAACATTGTTTTGTAACCATTGTTAATTTTGTCGTGCTTTGTCTGATGGTGCCGAGTTCTGTTGAAATGTAAACAGATAGTAATACAGCGTCATTTAAAATCAATCTTTGATAAGTATTGCCATTGAGTTTCGTCTTTGGTGGCAGAAAAATTAGCGGTGAGTGACCATCTTCAGTGACAGCCGTTTAAAACATCACCTGGGTTGCAACTTGTTTTCTTGTGACTCTCAAATGTTCAGAATTATCATCGGAACGTCATTTTAATCAGGCACGATCGTTTTTTTTGTTGAGAAATTGTTCAAGGCAGAATGTTTTCTCATCCCAAAAAAAAAAACAAATTTGGTAAATCCCCGCGAGCGAGCGTACAAAGTAATTCTTATGATCTTTTGAATCGAGCTTTTTTTTGAGCACCAGTTAATTCTTGACACTTACATTTTTCCAAAGGATTTACATTTAGCTTATTTTTCATGATTCGCCGAACACTTCTATCGCTTATATTTAATTCATTTGCTATTATTGCTGAACTCCGCTCCGGATTACGATACAACCGATTATGCATTGTGTTTACGTTTTCTCGAGTAGTTGCAATGCATCGTTGGCCCCCGCCATATCGTTTTTTTATGCTCCCAGTCTCGTCGAATCGTTTAATGGTACGATACACAAACTTTTCACTCAAATTCATGTGATTTAACTCTCTCCGAATTTCGATGTTTGACTTTCCAATCAAATGAGGTGCAACAATTGAATTTCGTTTAAGATTCATTGTACAAAAAATAAGAGCGCATCTTTTCACCAACAAATAATTTTTACTACTGACAGACAATATGACAAGCAACATTCATGTCAAATTTTAGTATTGCAAGATGTGCGATTTACATTTGACAGCGATTTGAATTAGGCAGACTCTTCAATTACCGAATCTGGTATATAAATGAGTAAAGATTCGCAAAATTTAGGAAATTTTTAAAATAAACGTTGGCTTGCCATATATTTTCTCATCACGTAAAATTAAATTGAGTAAATTTAAATCGCACGAAAAAAAAGGAAATTGAGAACTGCCAAAAATACTGCGTAAGGCCAGGTTCGGATGAAGTTGATATAGAGTTCCGCTTATGTTAAAATCATTTATGAGAAATTAGTTACTGCTACACTTCTCGAATCATTATTAAACAAGACTTTAAGTTCAAATCTAGATCACAGTTCTTCAGAATTTCCTTTTTTGTTTGTCTATAATTTCAGATGTGGGATGTTATTCATAAAGGCTTCCTAATTTGAATATAGGCAATTATTTGTAGAGAGTTGGCTTTGTTGTGCGTCGTCAAACTTGTGTGTGATTACTTTGGTGTACCTAACTATAGTTCAAAAATTTGTATCGGGTCAATACGGTAGCAGATAGAACTATTTGGTCTTCGACGGAAATAATCTGCATTATATACTCCACAATATCTCCGAACATTGTAGCAGATCTCCAATAGTTCTTAATTTAGTATATCCTCTGATATTCATGCCTCAATCAAAACATCTGCTTTTATATATTTTTTGTATTTACAGAAATAGGAACAGAGGAATCACAGAAATGGATACATTGATAGTTAGTCTTTCATTAGCAGGAAAGAGATAAAATATATATATATAGTATAAAAAACACTCACCTGACCCCTTAAAATTCAGAGGATGCCCGCCATAGTTCAAGCAGCTGCTTGTCTTTGATGATTCCACATATTTTTCAGTTGAATTTCTTTAATCAAAACAAGAATTAATTGTCTTTCGGCAGACAATTTCCAAATAGCTGCCTATACGAACTTCCTCGGTATAATCAAAGATGAACAGATGAAAATCAGGCGACAGAAACATCTAATGTGCGCCTAATGTCACATATCCAGCTTTACTACTTTATTAGTCAACGGTGTTGCTTTTATTCAATAGACACAATTGTGTGCAATAGATTTAGAAAAAACACTCTTTATAGACAATACCGAAAACTTCGGGTACGGCTTCTTGACTTAGTAAAATTGAAAATTTCGTCACGAAAGGACTATCTATCATCATTTTAGTGCTGGAGTCGATACATTATTCCGACTACCAACACGGATTTTTGAAAGGTAGATCTACGACCACTAACTTAGTTGAATTTGTACCATTTTCAATTTGTGCCTCGGGACAGGTAGCAGTGTGGATTGTATTACCACTGACTTCAGCAAGGCATTCGACAAATTATCACATCGTGTGATCTTACTTAAGCTTGGGACACTTAGTTTTCCGGATCTCTTTATTGAGTTGATTCGATCGTATCTTTACGAAAGAAGTTATCAAGTATTATTCCGATCTGCAAAATCTTATTCTTACATAGCTACATCCGGTATTCCACAAGGTAGTCATTTGGGACCAATATTATTTGTCTTATCTATTAACGATGTTGCCTCTGTAATTAATTACTCGAAAATTTCTAATTTTGCCGATGACATGACTATTTGTAAAGAAGTATCCAATTCCAACGACTCTTGCAATCTCCAGGATATGGTGTCGCAATAAAAAAAAATTTATATATATTTGAATCTTTCACTTCTCCTAAACCTAGAATTCGTACACGATCGTATTGTTCATAAAGGTTATTACAGATTTTCATGACGAATATTTTGCCATAGGCAATACAGGTCTTTCTATCATTTACTCCAGTCGATAAACTTATCATAAAATTTACTTACCTTATCTCTTCGCTCGCCAACCAGTTTTGTTTTCTCCATTTCACTTCTGTGTACTGTGTAGCGGTTACACGGTTTTTTTTACTTCTCTCGAGAGCTAAAAATAATTAATTACTAATTCTTAAATGACCAGACTTTTTCGTTGAATGGATCCGCTCATACCTTGACGGTAGAAAGAATCAGGTTTTATTTCGGTCTGCTAAATATATTCCCTTTTTGGCGACATCAGATGTCCCTCAGGGTAGTTATTTAGGACCTTTTTTGTGTTTATATTAGCTATCAATGATGTAACTTCTGTAATCAAATTCTCGAAGATTTCCAACTACGCTGACGATATGAAATTGTACGTAGAAGTGACCCAGTCGTTCGATTCTCTCCTGGGGAAGACTTTACTAATTTTGTTACGTGGTGTCGTAAAAATAACCTGACACTCAACACGGACAAGTAAGTGTAGGATTATCACCTTTTCTCGTAAACGTAATAACTCTCTTACCGCAATTATGTTATTGACAACGTTCCTCTATATAGAGTTAGTTGAATTACTGAACTTGGGAGTTACTTGCGACAGTTAGTTTAACTTCAAACTTCACTTTGACTCCTTAATTCATAAAGCCAATTCGACTCTGGGCTATATTAAGCGTTGGTCCAAGGAGTTTTCTGACCTGTATATCACTATATGTCACTTTATATCGCTTTAGTTAGACCAGTTAAGGAATATGCGAGTTAGATGCGGTCTCCGTACCACAGGCTTCATATTAACAGGCTGTAGTCCGTCCAACGTAGGTTTTTACGTTTTGCTTTGTATAACCTACCATGGAATAATACTTCGTGGGTGCTATCTTACAATGATAGGCTGAAGTTGTTAAGTTTGCATTCTCTGAAGAAGTGGCTTATGTAATTTTCGTTCATCAAATTTTTAATGCGGCTATTGAGATGTTCCTAATATTTGAAGCAAAATGCATCTTAATTCCAACATTTGTTCGATGAGATCCGTGGTCTTGTTTAAAATCAGTTTCCACTTTAACAGACTACGGAAAGAATGAACCAGTCTCTCGAATGTTGCGTGTGGTAAATGCCAGCTTTGGACTCAGTAAGTTTGAACTGAGAAAACTTTTATATAATTCCTAATAACATATGACTTTCATATGGAAATTAATCCACATTTAGGCTCGATTTGTGCTGTTATTATTTAAATTAAAATTAAAAAAGAATATTGCAGCGGACAACTTTACCTCATTTTATGGTATTACACAATTCTATTGTATCGGGTCCGACAATTAAAGTGTCCGTCTAATTCAAACCTCTGTCAAATGTAAATCGCACATCTTACAATACTAAAATTTGTCATAAATATTGTTTGACATATTCTCTGTGTCAGTAGTAAAACTTATTTGTTGGCGAAAAGACGTGGTCTTATTTTTTGTACCTTAAAAGAAATTCCATTATTGCTGTTTAGAGTCGAACAATTTAAAGATTTTGTATGAACAAATGAACTCCAAGAATTCCTTAAATATATTTATTGTAAATGCCACCAAAAACTGTATACAAAATGCGTTTGATTAAATATGTGAATAAATACGAGCACCAAATAAACGGATGATAACTCGCTGACTGTTTCTAGAAGACTGAATTAGTGACTGCAGACACCCAATTTATTTCTCTCGTTTTCCCTTCGCACACAATTCGTTTCTCTATGTTTCTCCAGCATGGGTGTATGAGATCATCATGATGTAATCGGTTTGGTATTTCCGCATTGTGTCTATGTGTATGTGCCCATGATTGAACATGTCCAGTGGTTCTGAATCTTTGCTTAAATATGTAGTAGTAGTTCTGAACAGTTGCCCTTCATTTGATTGGAAAGTCGAACATCGAAATTCACCGTATTCACTAGATCTGAGTCTGTTGGATTATTCCATTTGGGGAATTTTACAAAAACACAACTTTAGCCAGTTTAGAAAAAGATTTGACTTGTGAATGAAACTGTTTAAGCCAAGACATCGGGGGATCATCGTGTGCATCGTTTAAAAAGAGAGATTAAATCTGTTGGTGGACCACCCGGTATTTACCATTATTATTTACACAATTTAAAAAGAAATGTTTCTAATTAATGAAGCATGAAATATGTTATATTCTTTTATTGAGAATTCTTAATTTCTTTTAGTTTTTCCATTTTATACGATTGGACGATTTCCAAATGATGTATGTACTGGATCCAATAATATGCTTGGTACGTGTGTTGTACGAGGTGAATGTATGGATGGTGGTGGAGTTTCAACTGGACAATGTACAACAGTAACAGCTCAAGCAGTTTGTTGTGTCTGTAAGATATTGGATTAGAAACTAACCCCACGACTTCATTGGACCTATTTCAAGATATAATTTCAGTCGGACGGACTGACAAAAAAGTCCAAATTTTCGAGTCTCCATTAGACTTTTTTTTCAGTCCAACTGAAATTATGTCTTGAAATAAGTTCAATGGAGTTTTTTGGTCACACCAAGAAATATAATAAATTTATATTTGTTTTCTTTTTTTCCACTTTTAGATCAACTTTCTTGTGGTGCAACAACATCCTTTAATAATACATATTTTTATAATAGTGGTTATCCTGGTGTTTTTACTGGTGGAACAAGGTATATGGTGTTCAAGTTTCTTAAAATTGATTATTATTATTATTTTTTTTAGATGTTCCTTAACCGTTTTACCATGTAGCGATGATATATGTCAGTTACGTATTGATTTTCTATCATTATCATTAGCACCGCCAAGTGGAAATGGTGAATGTCTTACAGATTTCATAAAAATAACTGGTGGTTCATCACGTGTACCAAAATTATGTGGTGAAAATTCTGGACAACATGTTTATATTGATTTTAATGGTGATACACCAATAATTATAGGAATTGAGACAACATCAAGTTTTACATTTAATCGTTTTTGGCAATTACAAATAATACAAATTAGTTGTGGTTCACCAACAAAAGCACCATCAGGTTGTTTACAATATTACTTTGAAGATAGTGGTATTGTACAAAGTTTTAATTATGCATCATCACCGAATTCATTACCAAATAGTATCGGTGTTGAAGGTACCCGTCAATTGGCTAATCAACAATATGGTATATGTATACAAATGTCAGCTAATCAATGTGGTATAACATGGAGTCAAATATCATCGGATATGTTTTCATTTACAATGACCGGTGATGTTGGTGCTGTTGATCCATCACTATTGGGTACAATTGATGTACAGAATCAAGATTGTACAACTGATTTTATAATAATACCGAATCCAACACAAAATGGTATGACACTACATAATGATCGTTTCTGTGGTTTAGGTTTAATACAAACAAATAGTTTTACAAAACCATTTGTTTTATATGTTGTGACGGATCAAAATGAAAATTATGATATTGCAAATCGTGGATTTTCATTATCATATTCACAAATTGCTTGTCCAGTAGCTTGGGTCTAAGGATTAATGTTTAGGGGAAAATTATATAATTAAGATTTTTTGAAATAAAAAAAAAAACTATTTTGGATAATTTATTTATTATTTTTTATTAAACTCTTTACAATCATTTTACAATATTAATTGAATACTTATTTTAATTCAATCCTTTTTACTAACATTTATTTCGATTTCCAATCGCTTAAACTAGAGAAAGAAAAAAAAACTAGTAATTCTTGAAAGAGCTTAGCTACACAAATGTGCAGCGATCGTTTATATGATCTTAGCCTAAGATGTTTAATAATTATCGAATAAAAGACAAAATACAATCAACGTAGCAGTGCTTTGTAGCGCAACACAATAAGAACTGGATTAACACGCCATTTACAATTCTTATATAAATGACAGAAGATTGAACATTTTATCGATAAGATTAAACTTTTATGGTTCGAACAGACGATAATATATCACAAATATCATATTCTGCAACCCATTTTATCGATATTTAAACATCTCCATCTATATTACAATTGAAAAGTGAACCTAAGAATGTTGTGTTCTTAATAATCGTTTCAATATCGTCAACGAAACAAATATCATTTTTCGATAAACGTTAAAAATATATTTTTACATGAAATTAACAATTTTCACAAGAATTTAAACAGCAGTGCTGCATTAACTATATTTTGGCCTTACTGATATCTTTTAGCTGCTGTTAACGTCGGTTCGGTGAAATGTAGACGTAATTTTGGAGTGAATTTCTATATTTTGTATTTCTTTTTTTTTCAATTATTATAACTCTTTTTTACAATTAATTGATCCTAAAATGTATCCTTTGGTGAATACGATTTTTTAAATAAAAAGAATTTACACAATTTTGATTTTGCGGTGATGTGCTAAGAAGATGTAGCCGAGACGTATCTAAAATATTTATGACTCTTATTTAGCTTTGTTGAAAATTTTAATTAGAGCGGTAGCGAAGATCTATCGTTACTGGCAAAACATCTCTTGTAACGTGTGCCCTAACACAACACGCTTACTTATATTTTCAAGCCTACACGGTAACACTAGTTTAAACATCTGCGTGGTCAGCTTTTGCGAAAAACCGCATGTTTTCAAAAATTCTTTCTAGAAAATTCGATTTACCTCATATCCGTGGTGGAAATAAGTTGAAAAGAGTTCCCCCGCTTAGAGAAACGAAAGAAGAGACACAAAGAAGAAAAGGGAAATGGTTGAACGTGTCTTATTCTGATTGGCAGGATAAAAAGATAAAATAGGAAATACCGGTTTTGATTTTAAATTGGGGAAACATTTTTGCAAACAGGAGATGTGGGAACAGAAAAATTTGGTGAAATGAACTGGAGTCTGGTTAGAGATTTCAAAGAGTCTGGTTCGAGATATCATACAGGCAAGTCTTGTTGAAATGAATGATGAAGAAAAAAAAAAAAAGGTCTAAATAGTTCAGACTAGTGGAGTGAGGTTTTTTTTTAAGTTTATATTCTCGGTGTGAGAAAAAAAAATTAAATAAAGAAAAGAAAATTTCAATAAAATTCGAATTTCGAGAGCACCTAATTTAGATACCTTCCGTATTATATGCTTATCAATAATAAGAATTTTTTTTTATTGTGAAAAACAAACCAAAACGAGAACCGCGCTTGTGCTTGGGCAGCGTATAGAAGTTTAAACCAAGAAACATATATATATATCATTTGTAATTTTTTTGACAGATTTCGTGCGACAAAGAAGGCCTTTTTTTGGGAAGTTCACGTAAGTCTGATATTTTAATTTATTTTATTTTTTCAAAAAAAAAAAAAAAATAAACAAAAGAAAGAGAAATCAAAATTTAAAGTGAAAAGTTGAATATTTTTGCCATTGACGAAGTCAATGTGTGATTCGTGTAAGCCCTGTTCTCCCTTTTGACTTGTTTCACTAAGTATAAGGAAAAATTTCTGTTTTATACATATTTAAATAAATTCATTTTCTCGCAAAACCGAATTTCCTTGCTTGATAGCTCGCGCTATCACTCTAAAGTCTGAACGACGTTTACATTCATCATGCACGCATAAATAACTATGTGTAACGCGATAACAGATGGTGGTGAGCAGCGACCCACCCCTCCGGCGAGTTAGTCTGTGCAACTCAGCAAGGCGTGCAGCCTTTCAGTTGCTCACATTTGCTGCACCATCTCATATCTTCTCCTCGCAAGGAAGAAGATATGCTGAAAAGGTCATCTGGGGATTTGCTTCTTCAATAATACCCCAAAATATGTAAACCCCTTGTTACACTCTGGAGACAATTATATTGTTCATTTTTCTTTTTGTGCTTATTTTAAGCATATCTGAAGTGTTATATCGTCAAATAGATAGCCAGAAGCACCGCTCATATTCAATGCGAATGTAATATAATAAAACATTACGTACATCTAAAATGCCCCAATTAAGTTTGAAGCATTATGTGTAGTCGTATTACAAACAACTCTGTTGAATTATAACGGTTCGGCATTTGTGTGCATTTGTTCAATGTGAAAGCACGTGTTTTACGCTGATAGTCTAATAATTTCATTAATAAAACCGCTGGTTTCGTGTTTTTATTCGCAATTCTATAAAAATACAAGAAGTAAGTAGTCGAATATTATTTTTTATAACTTTTAGCAAGAAAACTTTCGAGCGGTAAAGTGTTAGAAACGATAAACTGTCAATGGGACATATTGTCCCAATATAGCTTTACATATTCAAATTTGATGTTTTTCTTTTTGAAGATGGCAAGGAGGAAATTGACAAATACGGAAATGATCGAGATTATCCAAGAGGACGATGATAGCGAAAATGATGGGTCAGACTTCAGTGACTCCGGGTCAAATTATTCTCCATCAGATGATGAAAATCAGGAAGAAAATGTAACTGACTCAGGCGATGAGAGCAATGAATCCGGTGATGATGTTGTCCCTGATGCTGCTGTTGTTGTAGGTAGTGAGATTGCTCCTGATGATACAGGTGGTGAGATCACATCAGATGGTGCTGTTGCGATTGCTACTTGCATGTGGTCTTAATTAAGCGAAAACACTACATTTTTACCTAAATATACAATGCCTGTGGACAGAGATACAGAGGTATTATTGGATTTGACGCCTTCGGCTACTGAGTATGATGTCTTCAGGAAATTTTTCCCCAAGGGTTTGTATATTCGTATTGCCGAAAATACTAATCAGAGGCTAACGAAGCTAAATAGAGTGAAAAGTTCGAAACGCAACTTAACAGATGAATATGAAATTATGACTTTCATTGGAGTGTCATTAATTATGCACTGAAAATATTGAATATGAAAAAATGCACATGTAACATGTGCCGTGCAATGGTGCTTCCACTGTATTTTGATTTTTTGTTTTAATCATAAAATATCAGCTGGTGGCAGAATTGCATTGTACAATTGCATTGATTTTTTTTTCTCAATTCTAAAATAAAAGCTTTTTGTTAATAAAAGTATATAATATTATATACCTTTTTTTTATTTAACAACTGGGAGAGGTCATAAAGGAAAACAGGATTGGGAAAAATTCGGTTTTTTTTTTGGGTGTAGGCGAAAAAACGGGGACTGGAATTGGGTTTTGAAAGAAAAGTAGTAGATTTAATTTAAAATCTGGAATATCCCATGCAATAAATATAACATAGAACTTATAAAAACGTATAAACAAATAACACGAGAAGAAATATCAAATCAAAAATCCAAGAAAACAAACCAACATACATACATGAGGTGCTAAAATCGCATTATGCGGAGGTGAGTAATGTGAGAGTAGCGTGATAGGATAAATCCACCAAAATGAGTTAAGGGACCGTGTTTATTTTATGGGCAAAACACGGTCATGGGAAGGGAGTCCTGTTTTGTCGGACTCCATGAGTGGGATATATTTAGCCCAGGGGTGAACAATAACATCGGTTCACCCCCTTCGATGACAGGACCGACGTCACGAGCAATTTTGACGCCATAAATCAATCCGTCCGTTGTCCGTTGAGGGTTTCGTAATCATATAACTGATTCCCTTCTCCCCTTTATCTGGTAACCCTTGTTTGAACTTTTAGGTCACCTAAATCCACAAGTTTTTATAAAATCAGTTACAATCAAGAAGAAGTTACAGTTAAGTTGAGTTAAGTTAAGTGAAGTTACAGTGGCGTTATTAAAATGTAACGGTAACAGAAAATGAACACAGTTAGAAAAAGGTAAGAGTTATAAAACAGAGTCAGAAGAAGATAAAATTAAGAAAATTGTTAAGTTATATCAAATATTTGGTTTTTTGTCGTAAAAAACCAACAGATATTTCCCAGACTTATTTTGTGCAACGCGTAAATTTTTCTATGATAAAATTCCCACAATAATATTTTTTGCATAAAAAAACTCATATTGTTCAAAATAAAATACTCCGATTTCAATTCCATATATCCAAATATCAAATTAAACTTTTATATTTAATTAAATTTGATATTTGGATAATTTTTATAAATGTACGATTCCCACATTTAGAATATAAGAATTTTGTATACTCAGCATTTAAATTGTATAAATTCCAGAATTTTTGTCAAATAAATTCAGTTTAATTTTGAAACCCAACAAAGCCTTTTTCTTCAACTTAATTAGCGTGAGGCTGCGCTAATAAAACAAACTAAAGCGGAAAAATAAAAAAATTTTATCGCTATATCAACATTTTGGTGACCCCGACGTGATGGAACAGCTTACAGCAGAGCAATCCCAATGTGGTAAAGAAATAGAAAAAATTATTACCAACTATCCGAAGGATCCCAAGAGTCGAAAGACTGAGTCGTATCTAACAACAAGAGTAGAACGATTACAACAGGAATGGAACCAGTTTAATGATCGTCATTCAAAACTCCTGGCGATAAAAACTGAAAATCCCACTCATAGTTATTTCCAGTCCGATTTCTACACGCAAGTACAAACAATATACAAAACGGCCAAAACCACATTAGAAGAAGAGTTATACAAACTAGATGATGAAAAGTTAAAGCCAGAGGAATCTCTAACCAGAAGAGCAGTCAAGATCAGAAAAGGAGAATACGTCTACAACGTGCATCCTTTGCAGCTTTGGAACACTTCCTTCAGCCGCTGGAATCATCTATTGATACATCATACTCAAAGGTACACTGTCAACAAAAAATCAAATCAATCAACAACTATTGGTCAAATATTATCAATCTACATAATGACATTATGGCTGAGGAGGATCAATTTGATTATGTAGATGAGGACTTTTTTAAGCTCGAAGACCGGCAGGAGCTAATCATCATTAAACTACAAGAACAATGCGATCGCGCATCTCCATCGAACGGAAAAACCTGCATGGAAGCACAAATCAAGCTTCCTAAGGTCACATTGCCCACCTTCGACGGAGACTACTTGAAGTGGAGAGAGTTTAATGATCTTTTCACACAATTAATACACAACCAACCTATGGGACATTCACAGAAAATGTTCTATCTAAAGGCAAACATTACAGGAGAAGCAGGAAAACTTATCCAACATCTACAAATTTCTGAAGAAAATTACACTACCGCATGGGATATATTACAAAATCGATACAACAACAAACGACTTCTACTAGCAGCTCTGCTTAACACTCTCTTATCACAACCAGTTATAACTTCTGAGTCATCATCGGCAATCAAGCAGTTGCATGATACAACGAAAGAATGCCTATTAGGTATTAAAAATCTTGGAGTAGATACCAGAAATTGGGATCCGATAGTTCTCCACATTCTGCTTCGTAAGGTACACCGTGAAACCCATCGCTTATTTGAACAATCGTTGGAATCACCACGTTCCATTCAACATTTGACAACGTTCTTAACGTTTCTGGAATGCAGATTTCAAATGCTAGACACTAGGGGAGAAACCACACCAGGGAAAACAGAATACAAGTAAACATTCTGCTTTTATTTCATCGGAAAGAGAAATCACATGTCTATTCTGCAAGAAACAGCAGCATCGTATTAATGCATGTCAACCTTTTCTTCAACTATCTCCACTAGAACGTCTAGATGCAGCTAAAGAGCTTCAACTTTGCACCAATTGCTTAGGAAGGGGACATTTCCTCAAAAATTGCTCATCCAGAAATTGCTTCAAGTGTCATGCACGACATCACACATTGCTACATATCGAAACATCGAATGTTGCAAACAAAACTGGTAATTTAGGAAACCTTCCACCAACACAAATTAACACAACTCATGTTGCTCTTCAAAACAATAATAACTCTGCAGGCTACGTCTTCTTAGGCACAGCCATTGTAAAGATAACGGATGCAAATGGATATCCAATCGAATGTAGAGTAATTCTAGATTCCGGATCTCAATTGAACTTTATATCTGAAAGGCTATACAAAAAGCTAGGAATCGTCGGATGCAATCAACAATTAAATGTAAATGGTATAGGCTACTCACATCTTAAAATACAACGCAGAGCCAACATTTCATTACAATCAAAGGTGAATGCTTATTCAACAAGACTGGAGGTATTTGTGCTACCAGAAATCACTTCATTACAACCTAGCCGTTTCATTAATATCGATTCCTGGCCCATACCTAAGAATATACAACTCGCTGATCCAGATTTCAACAAACCGCGGCACATTGATTTATTAATCGGTGCTGAACTATACTGTGAATTAATGTCTGTCGGCCAAATTAAATTGCACAGAAGTTTACCTACATTACAAAATTCCATGTTCGGATGGATAGTTTTTGGAAAATCAACACAAACGTCAAACACATCGAAATTATTTTGTGGAATCAGCACCAGCGAGCTAGAGAATCAGCTACAGAAGTTTTGGACTTTAGAAGAAACGCTAATAGCCAAGAAACAATTATCACATTCAGAACTTTTATGTGTTCAATTCTTCAACAAAACCATATCGAGAAATCAACTTGGACGCTTCATTGTAAAGCTACCATTTTCCGAACAACCATCCAAGTTGGGCGAATCGAAACAAACCGCTATACGTCGTTTTTTGAGTCTTGAAAAAAGACTAGCCAAAGATATGTCAGTAAAGTTACAATATCAGAATTTCATCCATGAGTTCTTAAACTTGAAACATATGGAGTGTCTGTTACCACATCTATTAAGGCAGATTGAATTCCTTGGTAGCTGACTATAATCAGTGTTGCATGAATTGATAGTGAATTAAACAATTGTACTGTTTTTTCGTCGTTTAGTTGGTTACTTATGTTTTTAATATTTAAAAAAAGCTCGGTTATGTAGTCGGTAATAACTAAAAACTGCTTGTCTATATGTTCTTCGTCCTTTTTGATGATATTTGTTGTTGAGTCGATGATGGATGTTTGGTTTTTTATAAGTTCGAGTAGATGCCCTTCATTTGTTTTAACCTTTTGTATAGTTTCAGAGAGTTGAGTGGCATATTCTTGATCTAAAATTCCGAATAATTTATTGGAAATAGTCCCAATGATGTCGAATGGCGATCGTTTGGATCTTGACGCTAGACTACCACTATTCCCTTTGACAAGGATCTCGTTATTATTCTCGATTGTTTTAAGTGGATGCTCAAGCTGTGATAATATGATCAAACAAAATTCCTTGTAGTCTGTCATTACGTTACATAATTTGTCTAATTTATGCATACAGTCATGAAGACCAATTAATTCCTTCCAATAGTTTTCCATGTCGTAATACACGATGAGTTTCTATTCATCTGTGACCATATTTACTTGTCCTATAACTTCAAAGTATATTCCTGGGTGTGTATGAAACGGAATGATTTCTACTGATTGGTTCAACACAACCCCCATGCCAATATCTGCCTGATTTAAATTGTATTTCACTCAAAGTTTCCGTTTCAATATTATATTTTGCACAAACTTGTTTGTAGACACCATTTACTAAGCCGCATGTGAAGTAAATATCATGTTTGTAATGCACAGGATAATACCAATCTAAGGAAGGCTTCTTTATAAAAGTACTTTCCTTCATTTTTGTATCGTATTTATAACAATTTAACAAAATTTGTGAAGGAGATATGAAAATATTTGTATTGAGCAGCTCTTTTTTTCTCGAAAAACAGAAAATTGTCAAGCATCCAATGTGTAATTGAAACATCTTCTTTTAAAAACGCTTCTTTAGGCACATCTGATTTTAAAAATTCATCCGATATTGATCCTCCTTGAATGTATTTGGAAAGTTCATTGAATGTCAGCTTTCGATTGGGAAGATCGTGTTTCACCCATTCTATGATGGCAACGAAAACATCATCCGCTGGTGTCAATTGCATTTGGTTATGCTGGAAAATCTCATCTAACTTTTCTAAATCTAAGTTCTTGAATTCGTCAGTATTTAAAATAAGTTGCAAATTTGACAAAATAAATTTATTTGCTTGGTTTTGAAGGTGATCGCAGAAATATTTTCCGTATTCCCAAATTCCGACAGCATTTTCTGGAGTTAATGAATCCACAATATACAAGTATTTTTCGGCCATTTTAATTGGAAATAGTCAGCAAGCCTTAATACCTCGCCAGTATTCGCACTATCTATCTTCAAGAGGATTTCGATTGCGTTACAATTTAATTCTTTTAAATTAATCGTTTCTGTTTGACTTTCCACACATTTGCCTTTCAGCATATTTTCGAAGTATTTGGAGGCGGATACTAATACACACCTATGAGCTGAAAAACTCTGATCTTCGATTTCCAAAGTAATATCACAGAACGATGAGGATGATCGCTGCTTGTTTAATCCTTCTAGAATATTAGTTGGAATACTTTCGTTCAAAATGTTTTTTGGATTTGCCATTTTAAAATGCAAAATTTGATTTGAAATATATAATTGAATTCAAATTGACACAAATCAAAGTGAAAATTATGAAATTTTTGAAAAACGCTTTTAAACTATGTTTATCATACTGCAAGATATGTAAACCCCACTGTTACATATATGGCGCCCAACGGAATTCGTTGACCGCAACGAATTTTGAATTTGTTTGCTATATGCAATTTCGACTTAGGTTGAAATTACAAATGGCGCTCAAACAAAATTGGTTTGAGGCCGAGCGTTCTTTCGTTATGTGAGCCGGAAATATGGTACTTTGGTGCTTGGATGTGGCCGGAATTCCGGACTTTATGTTATAAATAACGCTATATATATTATTTTTCTTTTGACGTTTCTTTAATTTCTTTTGTTTTCAGGCTCCCCTGGCTGATAAAAAAAAGGATTCACCCCATTCCGGATCCACTCGCGTAATTGTAATTGTTTCTCCTTTTTCTTTTCAGATATTCTCACCATTTATCTGAATTAGCAGATTCAATTAAAACAAGATTGTGGTCGGCTTTTACTCAATTTGGAAACATTAGTGCTGCTATTTTTGGAATAATTCTAGCACTTAGAATTATTAAGAAATGTATCGATGTTATCATCAATTTCCGTATCATCAAATCAACTCATGGAGCTGGTTGGTGGATGTTAGGTGCATTTTGGAATTCTATGACGACATTTTTATTACACAGACATCAACAAAAAGAGAACGAAACTCATTTAACATCGGTTGTTAGTTAGGAGCAGATTGAAGCATCGATGTCTGAACATAACAATCACCAGAGATCAGTGCCAAATCACTCAGACATAAATCTAAACACGCTACGCAACAACGCAACTTTGTATCCTGATATGCACTCAATTAGTTAATCACTTTATTACATCCTTTCTATTTAATTAATAAAGGGAAAAATGCTGAATTCATTTTTTTATTTAAAATAAGTAATGTTTGTGAATTATTTAAAAATTAAGTTAGGTTTGTTTAAGATGGTGAATTGAGCAGATCGAACTGCAAATTAAATTAATAGAATAAAATTTTTGAAGTTTAAATTTGTGGTTTTTTTTCTTTATACACTTTGCTACGGGTCGAGTGTTTCTCGTTAGAAAAATTCACATTACTATACATGGACATTTTTGGACAACACAGTACATCAATAGGTAAACATTAGTATTATTTCTTTTTCTTTTCATTCTAACATGTAATTTATTCTTCAAATCTTTTTAGGGTCTATATTTTTATAAAAATAAAAATGAAGAAAAGATATGGAGAACAACTTGAAAGAAGTTATCAGGCCATCAACATTTTGATGTGGCCGTTACAGGGCAGGTTCATTGTTTTAAACCTGTTAAAAAAAATGAAGCTGAGGAAAACTGCTAGTCATATCAGAAAAACTTTTAATAAAAAACTTTAAAATTGGGATTAATATTGAGTAAGTGATTGTGAAAGCTTTAAATTTGACGTCGTTCTGATAGTTTATCTGATTTTTGTTTAATTTGAGTTGTGGTACACCTTGTACCAAAAGTCATTCCGACCAAAACGCGTTTATTGATCCTAATAATTTAACATATTTCGAAATTTAGTTGTTTGTTCAAAAAAATTATTTCAACATCGTGAAATAATTAAAATTTTGTAAACGCGTAAATTTTTATTTAATTTATAAAATATTTCGAAATATCAAACTATTTCTTTTAAATTAATTATCAGTAGTTATTGATTTTTTGACTCGATTAGATATATTCTAATTCGGCCTGGCCTCATTGTCGTCGTACATATTAATACATCCAACCCTCCTACTACACGGCTTCCTACAACACGGTTTCGTTCATAAAAATTGCAGGAAACCACGTATAATGGCTCTCATAACATCGGCCTGGCCTCATTTTTGTTTTATTTTTTTTAAAAAAAATAAATGGAAATATCCTGATTTCTTTTTATTTAATAAAGAAAACAGAATATTTCCAGCAATTTCTAGTGCGGTGCAGTGTAGTGCAATATATTAGTTTATGTGATGCTTAATATAATTAAATAACCACACAAAGCTGAGCTGACAATAAAGGGGGCTAAGTTCATTAATATGGAACTTATTAAATACTTCCCGTCACGCTCGATTGAAGCAATAAAGGGTCACAGACGAAGCAAAGAGTACAAGGGGAAGTCCGCGAATTCACGGATGAACTGAGTAACGCAAATGATAGCGGTACAAATGCTGACCCACAACGATTACAAGTAATGTTGTAGATTGCGATAATCAATTTATGGTATATATTAAAGCGTTGCCAAAATTAAAAGGAAAAACAATCTCCATTGCTTGAACAAATAATTGAGAGGGCTGAGGAGAGTGGCAAGGAAGCCATTCTTCTATTGGACATACTGCCGCCCAATCCAATAAAAATAAAGAAGAATAAAAATGAAGAAAGGAAACCAAAGAACAGAGTTTACAACTCCAATGAAAGAAGCACAAAAGACGTAAAAAATAGCACAATGAAAAGAAGATATGCATATAAGGTAATACAAGAATTATGATCTAAGAACCCGAGTCAATCGTCGTTCAGTGGATGCATAAAAAAAGAGCTGTATAGAAACATTATCTTATTCCAATATGGTGTAATGAACATGGTTGTCGTTTCACAGATCAACAAGTAAACAAAGTATTTATTATTTATTTTTAAAAAAATTTGGATCCCAATAAAACTAATTTGCATATTGTGTAACGAAGTTACAATAAGAACATAAAATAAAATTTTCGTTAAATTTTATAATTCGTAGTTCGAAAGTGTTAAGAAGACGCTACATCGCTCTTTCTAGTTTGAACGTCGTGGAAGCAGCACAATTTTAATTTGGATTTTTTTTCATATTGTGATTTTTTAATTTAAAAAAAAAGGAAAACAAAATATAAAAAAAACAATTGCTTTATTTTTAAAAATGGAGAATCAGCAAAATCAAAGAAGAGTAGTCGGTACGTGGCAGGAAATAATCCCGATCCATTGCGATCGAATTAAAGAAGACTGCAACATTTCAAATCTAGCTTTGATCGAGCAGGAAGTAATTGCGATGCTGAACGTTATACGCACGTTCAAAACTGATGCTGCTAATTATAATCGCGATCATCGCCGTGCTAGTCGACAGCGTCACCGTAATTAGAGCGAGCATTTTGTATTATAAAAACTTTATATTAAGTGTCTATAATTAGTCTTCTTTGTAAAATATCTCGAGTAAGGGGAAAATAAACACACGGCAGCGAAACATCAACAAATAATTGATGAAAATGAAGAATCAATAAAGCAAATGTCAGATTCAAAATCAATGCGATTGCGAAGAAAAAATTAATAAGTTGGAAGATCAGAAACAAAAACGACAGTAAATTGTATTTATTTTGTGTTAGGATTAAAAAATAAAGCATAACATTCTAAATCGAATCAGGTGGGGTAGTACGTAACTTGTGTTTCACAGGTTGCGTTTCGACAAAACTGACAAAACACACAAACAAACTTCATGTGAAAAGTCGAAAAACATGGTCTGAAACAAGTTATACGTACTAACACCTAGCGACTTTAATTAAAATATCTGTGAGTTTTTTAAATTCTAAAAATTCAGATATTCAGAGCAAAATCGAAATTTGTTATCTAGGGCCGGATTCCGCAACTTTGTATATTTTTTTATTTGATGCGATTCCGCAAGCAAAATGTACACTCAAGTGCTGAATGAGAAGTTTGTAGGTGCTAAATTTCATTTGTCAAAATAATTGTAATTTGTTTGACATGTTTAATGTTTATTGAAGATGTTTTTACAAAAAATTTTTAATAATTGCATCAAAATCAGATATATTAAATCATTTACCAATTTTTATATTTAAATATTTCAATATTTGCCTCCATATAATTAATTAAATAATTTTTTTGTTGCTCGCTTGCCTTTTTCGAAATCATTTTTAACAGAATTTTTGAAACTCACGAACTGAAACCTCATGAATAAAATTATATATTTTTGTACACTTTTTTGACATTTAAATTGATTCACACAAATGCGGAATCAGAAATCACATGGATTTTTGTGTACAGTTAAAAACTCACAGTCGCGTAATCCGGCCACCAGCTCTCAAATTCTTAAAATTGAAATGCATAAAATACAATGTTCTAGTTGACATTCTTAAACCTAGGCGTTTCATAAAAAATTGCCTAAGGCGCTCAGCTTGGACAAATGTTCTTGAGCCACCCCTGGTTCTAGAGACGGCATTGCCCTAATCATGCAACCAATGCTGTAATTGTAGAGTCAAAAGGAAAAATGCAAAATTTACGAAGGTAAACCAGAATATCTACTAATGGCTCAACACAGGAAATAGTGAAAAGTGTAGTATCAACATTATTGTTTTTGATCGATACGTTTACGTCAAGGGTGAGGGTAAATATTTGACTTTAATTGATTCTAATATAATGTTTGAACTTGGTGTAGACAACATTTTGAATTCCATGTTTACAAGAAACAGGATGCATGTATCTTTAATGCCCATATTAAATGAAGTGGATAAGATGAAACCCGATTCGAAAAGGAAACGGAAATATGTTTGTGAGATTAGTTTGCATGATATAACGCGGAAAATCCAATGGGTAGAAGTGATTTACTAAGCAAATTTAATGGGAAAGGTTTAAATTTATGTGAAATGCCAAGGAACTCGAATCTGTCTGAAAAGAAAGATGCTATATAACATATACTTGTGCCTTCTGACCCGGTTTTAATCCCAAAAACTTCATTTTTCCAAAGGTGTTAAGAGTCGAAGTGAGATTTCAGCTTTCGTCGGCTCAAACCCTTTCGGAATTATTTAGATAACTTTTGTGATCTAACAATATTTCATGATTACAGAACTAATCATGTTGGTTTTTTTATCAGTCATGAGAAGAAGAAGAAGACGACTTTGTCAACATGAGCTGTCAAAGTCGTGTACCAAAATAAACAACAAGTTCGGGATTCTCTGTCATGTTTTTTTTCTTATTTTATTTTATTTCTACAATTCAATAATGTTGAGAGGACTCAACATACCGTGGGTACTTGAAGGAAATTTGGGATCCGGTAAAACCGAATTTATAAAGGAATTTGTAAACCTTGAAAATATGTGGATTCCTCCCGCCGATCCTGAAAAAACAAACAGAGTTCTCGATTGGAATAATTTTCACGTCAATAGAGTTTGATAAATAATACGTTTACTAATTGGACAGTACAGCAGACTTTAAATATAAAGATATTGGCTCAAGCGCATGCATGCCACCTCATTTCCAGATCCAATAAAATTTATGAGAAACTCATTATATAGCAGCAGATATTGTGTCAGCGAAAAGTCATGAGAAAAAAAAATTTCTAACGAAGAATATGAAATTTTGCAAGAATGGTACGATTTTTGGGATACTACACTATCAACATTGCGCGGTAGATTTGTTCATTCATTTTCGAACAAATATCTTTTAATATGTTACGATAGGAAATGCAAATCTCTGCAAATTGATGATGTAATCCAAATTTACTGAATTTTATAATGGAATCATCACATGAATGTTATACGAGAATTGGTTCATAAATGTTAATATGTTAAATCATATCCCAGTTTTAATATTAGATGGAAACATGGATTTAAAGGACATCAAAACACGTAGTATAAAATTGCAAAAACTAGAACCTACATGGAATATTTTTTTAATTATCCTGTTTTTGTAAGATAAGCCAATGAGTGTAATTTATTTATGGTATATTATTAAAAAAAAATAGTATTGTAATGATCCGCGTCATGATCCGCGTTATAGCATCATTACGACCAAATCGAACCAAACAGTTTTATCATTTCAAGTACCACGAAACTGTTATTATTAACAGGACATATTTCCTAGAAGAAATATTAATATTATGTTTGTCTGTGAAAATATTGATATTGCTTTCTATTATTTTTATTTCATCACGAGGAAAGATCTCTACACATGTTAAATTGATTAATGCTTCATTAGAGTTAATTAAAGAAAATATTTCGGAGATTTTTTTAAATATAATAAAACTATTTTCAAATATAATAATAATTAAATAATAATTATTGATTTTAAATATTATATTTACTTCATTAACATTTTAATTGTTAATTTCATAAATTCATTGATATTATTCTTTTTCTTATTTTGGTTTGATTTAATTACTAATTAAAACAAAATGAGCGACAACAAAACAACTGGTTCCAAAAGTCACAAAGCTATTAAGAAGTATCTTAATAGTATATCATATTATATTAATGATGTTTTAGGAAATTTGAAAGAACTTTATGATAATGCTGATAATGCTACTCTGTGGAAAGCATTTAAAGATGCTACTGATGCATACAATAATGCTAATTTATTGCCTGACAAAGTTGATTTATTGCCTGACAAAGTTGCTGCAGCAGTTTCCATAAGTGATGCAGCTATCGCATTAAGAGATAAGGATGCCTTTTTAAAAGGTGAAGTTTTAAAAGATCATGTATCAAGCAGAATTGAAATTACAGGATTGAATGAGGATGAAATACATAGGATTAATTTTGTTTTCCAAATAATGAAAAGTAAAATTAAGAAGGTAGATTCTTCTAAGGAAAATAATGTGAGTGAAATGTTTGAAGATTTAATCTTAGGAATAACCATTTTTAATAAAACTGGAACATTCGATAAGAATAAATGGTTCTCTAAGCATAGAATTGCAAAAATTTTCAGATATTCTCAAAACAATAATAAAGACTTTCCAGCACTTCAAAATTTAAGTGAAATGGATAAGGCTGCATTTGATATGTTTGTTTCTCCCTCTTTCTTTTTTCTTTCTAAATATTTAATAAAAAAAAACAAAATTAAAAATTTAAATAATATTAGAGTATGTTGCGCAAGAAAAAATTTTCGTGTTTGGCGAGGTGCTACTGTATTTTTAGTGGATACTTTGTTGCACATTGTGGGTGGTACTCGCGATTTGGTGATTCTATGGATTTTATTTTTATGCAGTTTTATTCTGAATCTAGCCGCGATGACTTGCCGAAAGATTGCTCTTAATGACGAATGGAATGGGGACCGTTGGCTTATGGACAGCCCGGTCACAATTGGGTCTTCTCCCAATTGTGACGTCACCCTTGATGTGGGTATCCTCTCCCATCATTGTGTGTTTAGCATCCGAGGAAACGTAAGTTTATTTTCCCCCTCCCTTTTTTTTTGATTATTAATAAATTTTTCTCTCTTTTTTCCTTTTAGTGGCTAAAAATGACGTTGGCGGTCGATGCGGCGGTCTCCATTGGTGGAGCCGAATGTGTTGGGCCCGGGGAGTGGTTTCTTCCGTCCGGGGTGGAGGTGCTGTTCCCCTCTTTTGATGGAAGTCGGGAACTCACCATTCTCATTAAATATTGCTTAGATTGATTGTATTTTTATTTTTTTTTTAAATAAAAAAAAATAGATTGTTAAAAATTTATATCTTTCGGCGTTTTTATTTGTTCTCCTTTTTAGTGGTGGCCCTTATTTTTTTTTTCGATTGTCCATGGTTTTCATCTGTAATTCCTATTCAAAGTTTACAACGAAATTGCGGAATTATATTTGGGTTACCTATTTTTTGATCCAGCAGACCGCCGCAATCGTGATGTCTTCAATTGCTTTAGAACGAGTAGTGATTTGAAAAAAGCTAATAGTATGCAGCAATATTTGAGACTATATCGCCCCAAATGAATTTATTAAATTATGAAAAGCAGCTGCAATTTTCAATGCATTATGAAATAAATGCAATTACTATTGATATGATAAATAAGGCTGTGTATTATTATAATGAAATAATTGAAATTTTAGATAGCGATAGTGATAGCGATAGCGTTTATACAATAGATACTATATGTAATACACTAAGAATCGTGAAATTCATTTATTAGTAAGAAGATATATTTTATTTGATTCAAATATTAAAATTAATTTTGAATAGGTTATGTATGTTTAAGTAAATAAATACCGTTTGAAATTGATTAGTTTAGATTGCATAGTTAGAGGTGATTTGTCGCCCTTAAATATGTAACGTGCTGCTAATGTAACACGCTTACTTTTAATTTCAAGCCTACACGGCAACACCATTTAAATAATAGCGTGGTCAGCTTTGATGAAAACCGCATGGTCTTTTTAAAAATTCTTCTAGAAAATTCTTTTCACCCCATATCCGTGGTGGGAATTAGCTGATAACAGAGTTTCCTCCCTTCTCCTTCCCCCCCCCCGCGAACGAGAACGAAAATGTATCAAAGGAAAATGGGAAAAAAATTGAACGTGGCGAAATTTGATAGGCGGATAGAAAAATTAAAAACTAGAAAAACCGGTTCTTTTTATCCCAAAACAGAAAAATTTTACGAACGGGAGATGGCAAATAGAGAAAAAGAAAAATTTGCAGACAGTCTGGTCTGAATCATGATATCGACGAGTTCAGTTTTCTTGTGTAGTCCTGAAAAAAAAAGACTAGAAAAAAAAAATAAAAAGAAAGAGAAGAAATAAAATAGTTAATATTCACGAAGGGTCCATACTCAAGTGCAGGGGCGAGTATGGACATACGGGGATCGGCATTCTGCTGTCGATCCAAGAGGGAGGGTAGTGCCCCAAAGACCGACTTGGCAACAACACCTTTGCCAATCGGCCCCGACATGCCTCGCAAGGCTTTCGCGGGTAGCTGGTCAAGTTCGGTGACCAGCAAATTAACGAACATCCCCCTTATTCGGTTTTTATCTCGCGAAAACCGAATTTTCCTTGCCTGATAGCTCGTGCTATCACCATAAAGTCTTAACGACGTTTTCATACCTCTTGCACGCATATAATTTATGTGTAACGCGATGGCAGATGGTGGTGAGCAGCGACCCACCCCTCCGGCGAGCTAGCTAGTGCAATCAACTAGGCGTGCAGCCTTTTAGCTGCTCACATTGCTGCACCATCTCATATCTTCTCCTCGCAAGGAAGAAGATATGCTACATAGGTCATCAGGGGATTTGCTCCTTCAACGGAAATCCCAAAAATATGTGCAACCCCCTTGTTACATATATGGCGCCCAACGATTCGTGAGGGGTGTAATTTAACTTCGGTTAAATTACATATATGGCGCCCAACGATTTGAGAGGGGTGTAATTTAACTTCGGTTAAATTACATATATGGCGCCCAACGGTCCGTTGGTTCAGCCACCGGATTTTGAATTTTGTTTGCCATTTGTCTTTTCGACTTCGGTTGAAATTACAAATGGAGTTCAAACAAAATTGTTTGACACATTTTCGAACGAGT
This sequence comes from Xylophagus ater, assembly GCA_963422695.1. NCBI lineage: Eukaryota > Metazoa > Arthropoda > Insecta > Diptera > Xylophagidae > Xylophagus > Xylophagus ater. Next base: position 51,026,740 of record OY730481.1, read on the forward strand.
TGATGTTTGAAAATGGTGTTTTGGTTGTTACCTTTAGGTAAACCAATAATTTCAGAAAAACAAATTTTTTTGAAAAATTTGACTCTAAACTTTTTTCGAAACTTTCGAAACACCCTGTCTTCACTTTTTAAAAAATTTTTTCAATCTTTTTTTATTAGTCAATTTTTTTTTCTGAAGGTGTGTTCACACCATCAAAATTTTTAAACGAAGTTTTGGTGTGAACATAATTTCGGTTGTTCGTTTTTTTGTGCTATTCGCGATTGCGTTTATATTGAGTCCAACTGTCGTCATGTTTTATTTACGGTTGCGTAGTAGCAGTACTTCGGTTTTTTTATTGAATATTCCGCTTGCCGCAAAAGCATTTGAAATATGGATTACGTGCTGCATGAATATTGTAGTCATTGCAACGCTTCACGTTTCAATGCAGTTGAGACTCCGGGGAAATGAAATAGATGCGGATGTATGAGCTTTAGTGTGCCTTTTCGCACATTCTCGTGCTTAATTAAGCCCACGAATAATGCGGTGAGGACACGAGAGTCATGCAACCACATCAAACATAGTGATCCGGGATTGTGCCAGTCGTTTGGATCGGATCACATGCTACAGGCTTGGTTGCCATTGCAGGTGTCCGATCACTCGACTTGGTACCATTCGCGGGTCACCCATCAACATCCAAATTTTCGTTTTGTGAGTGTGTGTCGGGTTTATGTTTTCTTCGTGTCGTCCGCTTGTTTCGTCTCTCTCTCTCGCTCTTACGTTATTACGTTTGATTTTTTTGAAAAAATTTAATTTGTGCGGAATTTATATGCGATATTGATTTTCCTCACTCTTGCGGGAAATTTAGATTGATTTTTTTTTGATTTTAGTTTTATTAGTTTTAGTTTAGTTTATTTAGTTCAGTTTAATTACAGTTTTAATTTTTTTGATTCAGTTTTCGGTTTAGTTTTGGGTTATTTGATTTGGGTTTAGTTTATTGAAGTTTTAGGTTATAATTTTCTTTGAGTTTATTACTTTATTATAATATTTTGAAAGTTTTTTTTTATTATTTACATTTTTATATTAAAATATATTTTGGTGGGGGGAGTTTTTTTATTATTATTATTTTTTTTATTTTTTTATAAAATTTTTTTTTATTACTATTTTTTTTATCATTGCATTTTTTTTTTCTATTATTACTTTTGTCCTTGTTCGGTCCGATTTTCTTTTGTCCCTAAAAATTCCGTAAGAAGGAATAGATTTCTAAATACCCGATTTGACTTTTGAAATACTGAGTTTCTGACTTCGTTTTGAGTGAATTTGATTTCGTGCAATAGTAATTTTGATTTTGGGAATTAAGGTGTGTTTACAAAATGGAGAACACAAATACAGGTACAACGCCTAAAACCAACTCCACAGTTGTACCAAATGCGTCACCGGAGCCAACTACCAATGCTCAGGGTGCTGCAGTGGATGTAGTGACAGGTCGAGATGATTCTCGAGTTACTCGAGGGCAATCACAGCTTTCGTTGGATTTTGCATCAGCGTCAAAATCAGTGGCTTCCGCTACAATGACGACTCGCAGTCGTAGTGGCAGAGGAAGAGGTGCGGCAAACCCAACTATCACACGATGGGGTTCTAGTGATGGCGCCTCTTTCCTCTCTCCGTCAGATCCAAGTGCCTCAACTGAAAATATAGGCACTATGATCGAAGCGGCTGTGAGCAGTCAGATGGCTAAAATCCAGAGCGAGTTGCTCAATCAAATTAAAAGAATGACCTTAAATGCACCACCGCAAACACAATGTTCAGTGGCTTCGCCAAAATCCGTTGACCAGTCTGCTAACTTCAATCTTTTGAACGAAAATTATAGTTTGAACGTTCCTCAGAGACGAAGTCAACCAGTATTAAACCAGAATGTAAACATACCACCACCTTTATATAGTGCCAATGACCAAAATCCTAATTACAATGTGAATGCTATCTTAGCTTCAAACAATGGTCACCACGTCGACCCCAGTCAGGATCCGAATCCACGCCCGCCTTTTAACCCAAATAACAATCAAAGGCGTAGCCCAAGTAGGAATTCAAATCTTAACTCAGGCACGAATCGTAATGGTCAGGAAGTTCGTCACGCTAGTTTACGACATGATACCCGAATCGACAAATGGGGATTCAGGTTCAGTGGAAAGGCTCACGATATGTCAGTGGAAGAGTTCATATTCCGCATAGAAACCATGCAATCGCGTGGGGATAATTCGTGGTACGCCATTTGTACCCAATTCCATACCCTGCTCTCCGATAAGGCTGAGCAGTGGTATTGGCGACTACTGAAAAGAGAACCCCACATCGATTGGCATGGCCTAAAGGCGGCCCTCCGACATCAATTCAAGAGCCTGGACACTGACCATGAGATCATGCGTCGGATGTTACAAAGGAAACAATCCAACAGTGAAACTTTTGATGATTTTTACGATTCGGTGATGTCTTTATACCATCGGTTAAGAATTCCTATGACGGAAATAGAATTGGCGGACATTATGAGAGAGAACGTCAAAGATAAGATCGCAAATCTTATTTTCGGAATGCCTGCAATGAGTTTGAGTCGCTTTCAGGAAGTATGCCGCAAAGCGGAACGCCATCTTTCTGACAGAGAACCAAGACGAACTTGGCAAAACCCAACACGGCCCATCCATGAATTGGATGATCTTGACGAACGTAATCTCTCATATGGACCTGATTCGGCAAATACTGGGATTGACTTGGACTATGATAAACTTAGACCCACAAAAGAAATGTTGCACACCACTGATTTTCGTCAGAATGTAAACAGTCAGGAATTCAGTACAAATAACTCACCTGCTAGAACAAACTTTATGCCAGACTCTCGATTCAGACAAGAAAATGATTCCCATCTCCCATATCAAGAGTATAAAAATGATTGTGACCCAAGAAATTATGCGTATAACCACCAACAATACACCAGAGGTGGCCAAACTTTTCCTCACGAACCGGTATCGAATCGCTATAATATTAATTCATCCCATTTCGGTGGTAGTTTACCATATCAACCTGCCGAAATCGATAGTAGTATTCGAGGTTATGTGAGCGAAAATATGTGGTCAAATGGAATGCAAGATCATTTAGAATCTGTAGATGCTAATGGTAGATCACGGTTCAAGTGTTGGAACTGTGACAATATTGGTCATGGTTTTTTCGAGTGTACTATACCACAACGGTCTCTTTTTTGTTATCGTTGTGGTAGAAAAGATGTGTCGTTACCGATGTGCCCAAAATGTAATCCGGGAAACGCACAGAGGCACCGAGAGACGCACGGGAATCCCCGGTTGCCAATAATGCCCCCGGACCAAACAAAATAGAACCAACCTTGAGTCCGAATCTATCATTATAATTCTCCATCTGTCATTAAAATTCTAAAACGAGAAACGTCAACTAAAATCCCATCGAATAATAATATACTGGAAAGGTCGAACAAAACATTACATCAACGTCAAATGGAATATGACGAAGCTAGGAATAGAATAATCGGTGCTTTACTAAACCCGAGTAGAATTAGTAGGTTTAGAGAACGATGTAAGCAAAAGAAGTTGTTAGGTAAAACGGTGGAATCTGCTTTTGTGAAGCGTAAACATGACGATCGACCATATGCTAAGGTGGAAATCGATGGCGAATCCCTTTATGGCCTTTTGGACAGTGGTGCAAGTGTGTCCTGTCTAGGCGCTGGCGCTTTAGATTTCCTCGAACGACATAAAATTTTAATTACTGGTCGTCCCACCACAGTCAAAACGGCTGATGGTAAAGCTCAACCTGTGCATGGGCAAATAGCAATTCCAATTACCTACAACAACATTACAAAAACACTTTCTCTATACATCGTACCAGGACTTACCCAAAATCTATATCTAGGTGTAGATTTTTGGAAAGAATTCGATATAGCTCCGACTATATTTTCTAAAAACGAAACTTTAGATTGTTTGTCAATTGACGATCCCAACACACACGCGCTTAATTCGGAACAACGCGCGCGTCTTGAAAGTATCTTAACTTTATTTCCTTCCTTCAACCAAATCGGTTTAGGAAAAACACATTTAGAAGAACATGTTATTGAGGTAGAAAACGCGGAGCCTGTGAAGCAACGCCACTACCCTGTTTCCCCTGCGGTGCAAGCCCTCATGTATGCTGAGTTGGACCGTATGTTGGAATTGGGTGTTATCGAAGAAAGTGTCAGCGCGTGGAACTCTCCTGTAGTCTTGGTGCGCAAACCTGGAAAGGTTCGCCTCTGCCTCGACTCCAGGAAGGTGAACACCCTTACGAAAAAAGACGCTTACCCACTTCCACATATAGAAGGCCTTCTCAGTAGACTTGAGAAGACGTGTTTCATTTCAAGTATTGATTTGAAAGACGCCTTTTGGCAGATACCGTTGGAGAAGCAGAGTAGGGAAAAAACTGCTTTCACAGTGCCTGGTAGACCGTTATACCAGTTTACAGTGATGCCATTCGGGCTCTGTAATGCTCCTCAAAGAATGTGTAGACTGATGGACAAAACAATTCCAGTCGAGTTAAGAGAAAACTGTTTCGTCTATTTGGACGATCTGTTAGTAGTTTCTGAGGATTTTGATTCTCACGTAAAACTTTTGGCAACCATTGCACGTTGCTTGTCCACTGCTGGACTTACGATAAATTTGGAGAAAAGCAAATTTTGCATGAGAGAAGTTAGATATTTGGGTTACATCGTTGGAAACGGATGTTTAAAGACCGACTCAAATAAAGTATCTGCAATTTTTGACTTTCCGGCACCTACCACTCCAAAACAGGTTCGTCGATTTTTGGGCATGACAGGATGGTATAGGCGGTTTATTGCCAATTATGCCTCCTTGTCTTCTCCAATTACTGACTGCCTAAAGAAGAGCGCCAAGTTTGTTTGGACAGCGGAAGCTCAAGTAGCGTTTGAAGCCTTGAAATCTTCATTAACTACGGCCCCGGTATTGGCCAACCCTGATTACACCAAACCCTTTATTATACAGTGCGACGCGAGTAAGACCGGTGTCGGAGGTGTTTTGCTGCAAAGCGACGACGAAGGCAATGAGAAACCCATCGCCTATATTTCTCAAAAGCTGAACTCTGCACAACGCAACTACAGCGTGACGGAGCTGGAATGTTTCGCTGCGGTGTTGAGCGTTAAAAAGTTCAGAGCCTACGTCGAAGGTTTGCCGTTCAAGATAATCACCGACCATGCGAGTTTAAAATGGCTCATGAGTCAGCGCGACCAGAGTGGACGTTTGGCTCGATGGAGCTTAAAGCTTCAAGCCTTTGATTTCGCGATTGAACATAGGAAAGGTTCAGAAAATGTGGTGCCAGATGCGCTTTCACGTGTTTACGTGGACGCGATTTCGGAAATAGTTTCGGCACCTAGCATAAACTTGAATTCTGAAGCCTTTAAATCAAAGGAATATCTCGACCTGATCGATACAGTGCAAAGCAACGCGGAAAGGCTGCCTGACACGCAAGTGTCAGATGGCTACGTGTATTTCAAGACTAGCTTTAGCACTGGCAATATCTTTCAGGAAGATCGATCGTGGAAGCTTTGGGTTCCATCTAGCCTTACGGACGAGCTGGTTCGCCTGGCGCATGATCCTCCACAAGCTGCGCACGGCGGTATTACCAAAACCTTATATCGTTTGCGGCAAAGATACTTCTGGCCTGGTATGGCTAGCGAAGTACGTAAATATATCGCGAGTTGCATCGTATGTAAAGAGTCTAAGGCTCCAAATAGTGTGTTGAGGCCGCCAATGGGCAAACAAATTGAAGTTGACAGACCATTCCAGTACCTATATGTTGACCTGTTAGGACCCTACCCTCGGTCTAAGCATGGTAACACCACTCTCCTAGTTGTTTTGGACAAATTTTCGAAATTTGTTTTGTTCAAGACACTACGTAAGGCGTCTGCCGTGCAGGTCACCGATTTCTTGGAGGAAAGCGTCTTCAATTTATTCGGCGTACCCGAGATTATATTTTCAGACAATGGACCGCAATTTATATCAAAAGAATTTCGCAAATTCGTTGAAGCGTATGGTGTGAAACACAATCGTACAGCTATCTACTCACCACAAGCTAACGCATCGGAACGTGTAAACCGTTCATTACTGGCGGCCATCCGCTCTTATGTTGGCACCGATCATAGGGATTGGGATCAGAATTTGGGAGGCATCGGCTGTGCTCTTCGGAGTACAGTCCATGCTTCTACGGGGATTGATCCATATTTTCTTGTGTTCGGTTCCCACATGATCACACATGGCTCGACCTATGAACTGATGCGAAAGTTAAATGGTTTGAATGATGGTGAATTGGTTGTGTCCTCAAAAAAAGACCAGCTTGAGCTAATTCGCGAACGCGTCAAAAATAATTTGTCGAAAGCTCACCAACATCATGAGCGGATTTATAATCGTCGAACCCGAGTAAAGAGATTTATTGTCGGACAAGAAGTCTACCGAAGAAATTTCACGCTTAGTGACTTCGCAAAAAATGTCAATGCTAAGCTAAATCGTAAATTTCTGAAGTGTCGGATTGTTCGTGCGATTGGCGATTCCCTCTACGAGGTCGAGGATTTGCAGGGTAGAACCATAGGGGTTTACCATGCCAAAGACTTGAGGCAATAGGAGGAAAGAACCGACACCCACTGCCGCGGGTTATGACGGATCATTTCCTTTTCTTCCTTTCATTTTCGGTTGCCCGGCTAGCTCAGTCGGAGAGCAACGGAGACTCTTTTGGGTGTGGTCGAGCCCCACGTTGGGCAGTGCAAGATTTCACGTACCACTCCAATCACCCGCACGCTTTTCAGTTACGTCCGGGTTGATAGATCAATCCCTGACGTATCTGTGTTGTAACGTGCTGCTAATGTAACACGCTTACTTTTAATTTCAAGCCTACACGGCAACACCATTTAAATAATAGCGTGGTCAGCTTTGATGAAAACCGCATGGTCTTTTTAAAAATTCTTCTAGAAAATTCTTTTCACCCCATATCCGTGGTGGGAATTAGCTGATAACAGAGTCTCCTCCCTTCCCCTTCCCCCCCCCCGCGAACGAGAACGAAAATGTATCAAAGGAAAATGGGAAAAAAATTGAACGTGGCGAAATTTGATAGGCGGATAAAAAAATTAAAAACTAGAAAAACCGGTTCTTTTTATCCCAAAACAGAAAAATTTTACGAACGGGAGATGGCAAATAGAGAAAAAGAAAAATTTGCAGACAGTCTGGTCTGAATCATGATATCGACGAGTTCAGTTTTATTGTGTAGTCCTGAAAAAAAAAGACTAGAAAAAAAAAATAAAAAGAAAGAGAAGAAATAAAATAGTTAATATTCACGAAGGGTCCATACTCAAGTGCAGGGGCGAGTATGGACATACGGGGATCGGCATTCTGCTGTCGATCCAAGAGGGAGGGTAGTGCCCCAAAGACCGACTTGGCAACAACACCTTTGCCAATCGGCCCCGACATGCCTCGCAAGGCTTTCGCGGGTAGCTGGTCAAGTTCGGTGACCAGCAAATTAACGAACATCCCCCTTATTCGGTTTTTATCTCGCGAAAACCGAATTTTCCTTGCCTGATAGCTCGTGCTATCACCATAAAGTCTTAACGACGTTTTCATACTCTTGCACGCATATAATTTATGTGTAACGCGATGGCAGATGGTGGTGAGCAGCGACCCACCCCTCCGGCGAGCTAGCTAGTGCAATCAGCTAGGCGTGCAGCCTCTCAGTTGCTCACATTTGCTGCACCATCTCATATCTTCTCCTCGCAAGGAAGAAGATATGCTACATAGGTCATCAGGGGATTTGCTTTGTTCGTATAAACCCCATTGCAGTGTGTTTTTACACACTGCTATATATGTCAACCCCATGTTACATATATGGCGCCCAACGTGGGGCTTGTCGACCAATGTTTTGTTGTGCGCGGTGTAATTTAACTTCGGTTAAATTACATATATGGCGCCCAACGCTGTTCGTTGTACGCAGCGAATTTTGTATTTTGTTTGCTATTTGTATTTTCAACTTCGGTTGAAATTACAAATGGAGCTCAAACAAAATTGTTTGACACATTTTCAGACGAGTTGATGTTTGAAAATGGTGTTTTGTTGTTACTTTATAGTAAACCAACATTTTTTCAGAAAAACAAATTTTTTGAAAAAAAAATTTTGAAAAATTATGTTTTGTCCATTTTTTTTATTCCCTGGAAATTTTCATAAATTTGAGAAGAAGCATTCCTCAAAATTACCGGATTTGTCCATATTATACTGAATTTCTGACTGTACATAGAACTATCGAGGCAACACGTGAACGTGGGCGTTTTGATTTGAAGTGATTATAATTTCGTTATCTTTGGAAACTTTGGTGTGTTCACACATTCCTTTTCACATTAGTGTCAATTAGATCTGGGCGCTAAGTGACGGAAGGAGAGAGAGAGAGGGAGAGAATGAAGTAAGAGAGGGCCGAAGAAAAGCATGAAAAAAAAAATTAACCCGTTAAGTGGTTATGTCGTATATATACGTCTTGATCTCTTGTACAGTGTAGCGCTTATGACGGATATATTCGCATCATGATTTTTCTTGGTATATTTAATGGGTAAGACGAATATATACATGCAATCGTTTCTGGTAATAGAGAGAGGGTAGGAGCATTGCATGATTCAACTTGTTTACGCGATGTGCTCTTTACGAGGTAGAAAACATAAAGTGTCTTTCATTCTTTGTCTGCTCTTCAATGTGTATACATTATCATTGCTGTGCTTGCTAAATTTTTATAAATAGTGTTGGGAAACATATTTTTTCGTAAGGTAAGTTTATATATTTAATATTTAATATTTAATATTCATTATAAATATGTATTTTGTAGATGTGTTGTATAAAAAAGTTGACATGGTCCAATTTTAATAAAAAACTCTCCAGACACATGAAATGAGTCCGAAACATGTTGAAACCGTTAACATGTTTCGGACTCATTTCATGTGTCTGGAGAGTTTTTTATTAAAATTGGACCATGTCAACTTTTTTATACAACATTTCCTCTCATATTACAACAACAAAATTGTATTTGCCTTCAAACAAGGATCTTAGGATTCTTGTGTGAAAGCAGATACAATTTTGTATATGTTTACATATATAGAACTTATGACTTAAAAATATGATTATCTTAAAATTAGTTTGTAAATTAGTTTTTTTTTTTTTTCAAGAAAATAAAAAAAAAATGCCAATTCTTATTTTAATTTGTTTCGTTCAATAACCTTGATTTAGCTGATGCGTTATTAATTAATATAGGACAATGTCCAGTAAACGGTAAAATTGTCAAGTGTGCATTTAGTTTTGTATAAAAGGTGGTTTGTTCGGAATTTAGAGTTAGTTTAAAAATATCAATGGAAACAATCAGGTATCTTGTTAGTTTGCGGACCGGCATTGGGTACCCTCTCCTTCCGAGCAATTTGATCGGGAATGAAGGTCATAATGACATTGTCCTGGAAGATGCTGGGGTGGCGGAGACTCACCTTTTATTGTGGAGAGATCACAATAACGTAAGTTTTTTTTTTTTGTTTTTTGTTTTTTAATTTAATTTATATTTATAAAATTTTTTTCTTTTTTTTTTTTTTAGAAATGGATCCTGGTAACCCATAGTAATGCCAGGGTCCTAGTTAAGGATCAGTGGGTCGAGACAGCAGGGTGTGCGTTCGTTATGGAAGAAGGCATGATTATAGGTTTTGGCGAAGGGGCAGATGCCAGCTATTATGTTTTTTCGCGGCGGCCTCTCGGCTCAAGCAATTTTATTGAATTGTATACCAAGTAAAAAGTTAAATTATTAAATCAAAGTATTAGTCTTCTAAGTGAATTTTAAACCAAGAAAAAACTGGAGTGTTTTAAAAATAAAAGTAACCTATATAAGAACAAAAAAAAAGGTGTTTTGATTTAACGTGTTAATTGTGTGCCAAAGAGAAATTTCCGTAATAGCCACAGAAGAAAATTATGTAAGTTTGATTTAAATTATCTCATATTTATTATATACAACGTGAGTTAATTTGCAAGTCTCCGCCCAATCGATTTTTCCCTCTTTGAAAACGACGAAGTTTCTCAAAAGAGGAGAATATTTCGAAAGAGCTTTTAATACAAAACTCAAATTGAACTCCTGCGGTGGAACACCCACCAACAAAGATAAGTTTGAACCACCCAACTAAGAAAGCAAAACATTGTTCGATCACAAATCATAATATTCAGATTCTGGAAAGAGCCAGTTTGAAATAATCAAAAGAATTTTTACATAACAGATGTCAAAAATGAACGTCGATAATGAGAGTAACGATAGTAGCAACAGTGAAGTTGATGAAAGTGAAGATTTGGATTGGAGTTCTGAAGAAGAAGAGGATACCAGTGATTGGGATGACGAAGATGATAGCCAAGATGATGATTCAGATGGTAGTGCAACTTCATCACTTACATCATTTGATGTCCCATGGACGTCTCCAGGTATTCCACGACCTTCATTTCCTTTCACTGGAAACTCTGGAGTTCAAATTCCTCTTATAAAAGATAACATATTGGAAATATTTGAAGCATTTTTTACTGATGAATTGATAGGAATGATCGTAACGGAAACAAATCGCTATGCGAAACAGTTCTTTGATAAAAATAATCAAAATATAAAACCAAAATCAAGAACTAATCTTTGGTACGATACAAACCTAAACGAAATAAGAACATTTTTGGGTTTGCTACTTATTCAAGGAGTTGATTCAAAATCCGATAGTAAATTATATTTTACTAGACGTGAAAGTATTGAATCACCGTTTTTTCCCCCCGAGTAATTAAAGAAAAACGCTTCTTTTTGTTACAAAAATTTCTACACTTCTGTAACAACGAATCGTATTAGAGTTAATCCATCCCTTATTGAACCAAGGGTATTGTTTGTATACTGACAACTATTATACAAATATTGACTTGATAGACAAGCTAGTGAAAAATCGTACTGATTGTGTTGGTACAATAAGAAAAAATCGTGCTAATATTCCTGTAGAAGTAAAAGCCAAAAAATTAAAAAAAGGAGAACATATAGTTACGTACAGGCGGAAACAGATGGTGATAAAATGGTACGACAAAAAAAAAGTTTTGTTTGCAAGTAGTTCGCATGACGACAGCATGAGATGTGTAACAGTTAGAGAAGGATTCACTGAAAAGCCAGAAGTTGTTTTAGATTATAATTCTAATATGGGAGGAGTAGACCTAGCTGACAGCAACTTACATTTCTATTCTTCTGCAAGAAATAGACTAAAAAAATACTACATGAAAATTTTTCGTCATTTTCTTGATATGACAACTTTGAACTGCTACAAAATTTATACAATTTTAGATGGAAAAAAGAAAAGAATATATTTTATTCTTGATCTTGCAGAAGCAATTATTGAAAAATATGCTGACAAAAAACACATATCTTCAAGAAGATCTAAAACGCCGAAACCTTCTAGACTGATTGAAATACATTTTCCTTCGTTTATACCACCAACATCAAAAGCTAAACCCACGCTGCTAAACGCTGCCACGTGTGTTTTAAAAAAGGGATTCGAAAGGAATCGAGATATTGGTGCACGGAGTGTAAAACAGGATTATGTCCAGCTCCATGTTTCCAAATTTACCACACCAAAGAATAAATTCTGACTCGTTTTATTTTCAATACCTGTTATTTAATTTGTTTAATTATCAATAAATATAATATTTCATACAAAATCTAAATTTAATTACAATCCTAAAGTTCCCCTTTTCTTTGTACTTTTATTTCAATATTTTATAAGCTGGTATAAACATAACCTAAAATAATCGAAGGAAAATTTCATTTTTTCAAAAAATTTTACTAAATGTTGTGAAGATAGTAATATTTATTCATTAAAATAAAATAAAATGGAAATGACGTTAAAAAAATTATTCAATGGATATGACGAATATATACGCTAGCTACAAAAATACGTGGCCACTAGAGAAGCCACTACTCGCAATGCGCCGAGCTGCTTAACGGGTTAAAAATAGTTCGTTTCGTAAATCCGTCGTGGATCCGTCATTCTGTTTCTCCCGCATTATACTATAATTACGAACAATAAATTACATTCATGCTCATTTCTAATAGGATAGAAAAATGTTAAATCAACCAATTCCGCTGGTGGTTCGAGCATTGAAAGTTATATACGAAACTTAGCTAATCCAACCTCTACGAGATCTTGCCAATGGCGCCGATCCTCGAGAACTGCTCGAGGGCGTACAAAGAATGGGGCTAATGCTGGAAAACTCTTTAGGAACTCAAATTGATAGAATTGGTCGTAGAGGAGGTGCGTAAAGAAGAGTGGGAGGGGTTCACGGCGCACCGTCAATATTTTGTTTTACAATATGAAAATATTTAATAAAATTTAATGTAAATAATAAAAAAAAAAAAAAAAAAAAAGAATAATATACTCCATTGCAAGTGTAATTTTTTTTACATCATAAACAAAAATTACGTTGATTTTGAAATTTCATGATCAAAATGTATAGAAAACCGAGGAAAATGTATTTTCAACGCGGATCTTGCGTTTATAAAAAGAGATTCAAACAAAAATTAATTTGCACTTTCCTGTGTTGTTGTTATTGTTCTTTTTGTTTATATAATTAATTAATTTTTTATTTTTTTTTAATATAATTAATTTGTGCTATTTCATAGTTTTAGGCGTTCCGGATGTCGACGCAACAATTACTAAAATATATTTAGCTGAGTATGATTTCAAGTCAAAGTACGGCATTGTGAAAAAACTCGAGTGAAATAGTGAAGAAATTTTAGTGCATACCGAAGTGCATATCAAATTGAGCAAAGAAACCAATAGGGCGCACCACAACAGTGATACGATCACGGGGATGTACAGAAGGCCTTGAACGATATAGAATGGTTTTTACAAGATTACGGCGATTTTATATTTGATAAACATGGAGAGAAACTTAATGCACACTATACCTTCTTGAAACCGTACGTAAAAGTTCAAAAGAAAATTGGAAAGCACCACTACGAGAGCTGTTCATCGGCAAATGATAATACATCTTGCGGACCGAATACTCGCAGATGCGGTTATATCTGTATGAACATCTCAGCTGATCGCCTATACCCTTTAAAAACATATGTTATCGATTTTGTTAAAGATGATGATGACAGTATTATTTGAGCCACATGTTTACTAAATATACATTTATTGAAATTCCCAGTTTTCGTTTAACCTCCAGCAAATGTTTTTAAAGGCATAGGGAGTATAAATACGCACGGTATATCCAGATCGTTATTAGTTTTATTTAAAAAAAAAATGTCGAATCAAACCTCCGAGGCAGAGCAGTTAGGGGAGTACCTGGACTGCAAAATATGGAATGGCATGGAACCATAAAGTAGAAGTATTTAGTTTCGGATTAGTAAAATTGTATTAAAGTAGTGACGGTAACATACGGATGTTAACGCGTGTGTTAATTTAATTAAACGCTAAATTAAAACTGAAACAGCGTTAAAAAAAAATGAGATAAAAAATAAATAAATTTAATTGAATTAAATGTTGCGCATTAGAGCAAGTTTATTAATAATGCCATGTATGAGTCTCGTTCCAATGAATTTTGGTATTTTGTCCTTTATTAATTCAATTTGTCCTAGACTTTAGATCCGCTATTCAACAAATGCTATTATTTTAGTGTATACGCGCGGTTGTGAAAAGAAAACAATTAATTTTAAATAGATTTTGTGTCTGAACGACCATTAAAATTTTTGCGTTTTCTATTTAGTGACAATCGTGACACCTAATTTTTAAACATTAATTATTATTTCTCCAAAAATTCTAGAAAATTAATTCAGTGTCCGATATCAATGTCGATAAATAAAATAGGAAAAGAGAAAACAAAGAAATAATTGGGAAATCAGCAAGTCAGATCGCCTGATTTGACGAAAGAGAGAATAAAAAAACAGTTGACATCTTCAAATTTTCGTCTAGAGATTGCTTTGATGTTGTACAAGATCGATACAAAAACCACTATACAGTTCCGAAGCATTGAATCTGAAATCGAGGCGAAGAAACAAAAGGGTCCAGCAAAATGTGTTCCTCCGAAGGAGATGAGGCAGGATCAGGTTGGCCATTGGCCTGCATGGGCCAAGAAAAGAATACGTTGCAAGTTTCCGGGATGCAAAATAGAGTATCAATAGAGTATCAAATAGAACATTTCTAGTATTGTATAGTGCAATATATTCAAAATTTAAAGCCGCAATATTTCTAAACATTACGTACATCTTCCAAAGAGTAACGCACTTCACAACAACATGTTCCTCGAAACTAATATGTTTCTGAAACCTCAAATATTGTTGTAAACCAAAAATGTTCCGCAACATTTTTGAGACCAATAATGTTTTCTGTAAACCTAAAAGTTTCAGAACATTATTTACTTCTTCAGCGAAAATTGTACTTTGCACCATCGGCAATAAAATTAACGGAAAATAACCAATTGTGAAATGCATTAACATCATTTGGTGCATTTCGAAATTGATGACTGATGGAAAGTTTCCAAATCGGAAGTAAATCAGGACGGTTGCCTAACTCAGCAACGTTTCTGCGACTTAATTGGAACACTAGGTGCAAAGTACGTAATTTCCTAACTATAAAAAGGCTGCTTTGAATAATCAAAAGGTAGTTCTAAAAATATCGGATACGCGTGGACGACTTAAACTAAAGTCGCGACGTTTTATTTCAAAAAGTAAAGGTCAGTTCTAAAAATATCGGATAGCCGTTAACGACTCAAAGTAAAGTCGTTAAGTTAGTATTTTGCGATTTCCAGAATCGGTTCGGTTTTAAGTCAGTCGAAAGTGCAGTTCTAAAATATCCGATACGCGGTAATAACTTGAGGTAAAGTCATTACGTTTTTTCTTGGAGTTTTGCAAGTTCATTACAGTAGTTGTAGTTTGTCTCACGCGAAAGTCGCCCGGTACGCGTAGAAGTTTGCCGAAAACTTAAAACAGAAATTAAAAAGATCCATTAAGAAATAAAATAAAGTTTAATTGTGAAATGAAATAAAGTTTAAGAGGAATTAAAAAGATCTATTAAGAAATAAAATAAAGTTTAATTGTGAAATGTAATTAAGTTTAAGGAAAAATTTAAAATAAAAAGGATCTATTGTGTAATAAGAAAGAATTAAAATTAATAAAGAGAACTTAAGGAGCTATATTGTTTTTTTATTTGTTACTGTTGGAGGATCTAGTGAGTAAATTGAAGTGCCAGGAGAACCAGGAATAACATCGAGAAGCAGCTCATGTAAGTTCTATTTTATATTACATAAAATATAATACCACTCCAGCGGTCACCCTTCCAACCACTAACCAATTCGCGATTCCAGCTTCTTCGCAAATAAAACTCTAGTAATCGTTTAAGCAATTTCTCGGAGAGAGCCACGAGGGACTCCTGTAGGGCTAAATTACACAACATTGTGTCGCAGAGTGTAAGGAAATTTAATGTTTCGTCCTCCTGA
This sequence comes from Xylophagus ater, assembly GCA_963422695.1. Classification (NCBI taxonomy): domain Eukaryota; kingdom Metazoa; phylum Arthropoda; class Insecta; order Diptera; family Xylophagidae; genus Xylophagus; species Xylophagus ater. The sequence goes on from OY730481.1 coordinate 51,042,273, forward strand.
TACAGTCCCATTCTTGTATAAATATTCCACGTTGTTTGGTAGATTACGGCATTTCCTACCGGTTCAAATAAAATTCCCGTGTTGTTTAGGGGTTGTATTTGGATTTGGGTGTACGTGTAGTTCACGCATATTGACAATAATACTAACAGCTTCATGTTTGTTTACTCCCTTTCTTTTTTCTTTCTAGTAATTAATAAAAAAAAACAAAATTAAAAATTTAGACAATATTGGAGTATGTTGCAAAAAAAAAATTTTCGTGTTTGGCGAGGTGCTACTGTATTTTTAGTGGATACTTTGTTGCATGTTGTGGGTGGTACTCGCGGTTTGGTGATTCTATGGATTTTATTTTTATGCAGTTTTATTCAGACTTTAAACGAGATGACTTCTAAAAAAATTGCGCTTTTTGATGAGTGGAACGGAGATCGTTGGGTTTTGGACAGCCCGGACAATTGGGTCTTCTCCAATTGTGACGTCACACTTGATGTGGGCATCCTCTCCCATCATTGTGTGTTTAGCATCCGAGGAAACGTAAGTTTATTTTCCCCCTCCCTTTTTTTTTGATTATTAATAAATTTTTCTCTCTTTTTCCTTTTAGTGGCTAAAAATGACGTTGGCGGTTGATGCGGCGGTCTCCTTTGGTGGAGCAGAATGTGTTGGACCTGGGGAGTGGTTCCTTCCGTCCGGAGTTGAGGTT